>CAMZMU010000128.1:47131277-47540461 GCA_947311845.1 Poa pratensis
TCTGTCGGGGAATACTTTCTCTGGATTAACCCGCGGCCCAGTGCGACTTAACTTACTCGCACGGACGAAGGCCCACTTGGGAACAAGCCCAATATTGAACCGCCATAAGGAGAAAGATCTAGAAGACAAATCCCGGAGGACGTGAAGACCAAGTAGTCTCCGAGTAGGCCTCTGTGGATGTATTCCTTATGGGGAAGTTTCCTTTTGTAACCTAGCGAGCCTCTGTGTATAAAAGAGGACTCGCAGGACTTAGAGCGGGTCAAGCTATCAAGCCCCAAACCCTAGCTCATACGGCGAGTACCAGATCGGATCGCCTCCATTGTAACACCTCGATTATCATATCAATACCAATCTAGGGTAGGCAGGAAGTAGGTCTTTTACCTCACATTGAGGGGGCCGAACCTGGGTAAATCTGTGTTGATCTTTGTTCCTGCGATCCCAAGCTCGGAGATGCTTGACTCGCTAATCCCACACCTACGAAGTCATCTATGACACCTGACGTGACAAACCCACGACAGTTGGCGCCCACCGTGGGGCCTGCGGTCAAGAGCGTCACGTTCCGCGCAGGATCCATGAAGGGAGCTGAAGATCTTGTTGTTGGCCGTATCATCACGGTCAATGGCACACCCCTCATCGACGATTCAAGCTGGGGCCGGGCAGATTATTTGGAGACCGGCCACGTCATCCCGTTCGGATCCATCAACGTCTTCGTCGGCTTCATCGGTGGCAGGTCCGTTAGATCGGTCCAGGAAGGCGATTCATAGAAGAAGTCGCCGATGACGGGGAAGAATCCGTGGAAAGCATGGACTCGCAAGAGTTTGGGTCCATCATACCTGCCTTTGAAGAAAGTTGCTGGGGTTACCCACCAGAAATCACATCATCACCAGATCAAGAGATGGCACAAGTCGCGGTTTACATGGCCGGAGGAGCAGGTGCGTCAGGAACTGCTGGAGAAACCGAGGCATCGGCACCCCCAAGCAACCCACTTCTTGTCCCTGTGTCAGCCACGAACGCCGCCCTCCGTGCAACAGAAATTGAGGCCGCCAGGGCCGAGCTCCTGTATGAGGTTCGAAGGATGGAAGAAGAGCGCCGCAGGCTCGATCAGATAAACCAAGGAATCCAACAGGAGCGGCAGAGAGTAGCCGCGCTGGCTGCGACTCAACAACAGGTTGACCCGCAAACACAGCTGCGCGCGACTCAACCAACAGTGGAAATCCCGCTCACTCCAGCCGCAGGGACGGGAATCCAGACGACTGCGGAAGGAAGGGTACCAACAAATCAAGAGACCCAGCAACAACCAAGGAGGTTTCACACCCCACAGGGCCATTACCAGAACCCTGTCGATAATATGTATGCTGCGGCTAATATCTTGACTCAGATGGTACCAACAGGCGATGACCCGGTCAATGCTGAGGCGCGGCGCGCGATTCAGATGTTAAGTACGGCAGTCCTGCAACAAGCCAATAGGGCGGAAGCCGAAGCACAGCTGCCCCTCGTACCAGCCAATCACAGGATTACGGCAGAAAGAAGCGTCCAGAGCAGGCCACCAGAGGACGTGTCAGGAGTCGCACAGAGGCAGGAGCAGTCGCAGAAGCGCAGGCGAATGCCCATTGATGCAAAAGCGGCCCAGATAACCCCGCAGGCGCACCCACAGCCCTGTCCTCGCGACTCAAGGGACCAGCGTGTTTCACTGAAAGATCAGATCGGAACCTTTTCCTGAAGATTTCAAAGGGCCACGCAAGGTGGCAAACTATAACGCCAGCATGGATCCAACCACTTGGCTCAACAATTACGAGATGGGCATGAGCATCCTAAACGCATCTGAAGAGATCTGCGCACGCTACCTAAACATGATGCTAGAAGGAGCAGCGCACATATGGCTGCAAAATTTGCCTCCCAACTCTATAAATACTTGGGAGGAACTGAAGGATGCCTTCATTAAGAACTTCCAAGGAACTTGCAAGCGACTCTGCAATATAGAAGATTTAGAGCGTTGTGTCCAGAAGGAAGGCGAGTCAAGTCGCCATTGGATGAAAAGGGTGGCAGAAATAATACACTCCTCAGATAATATACCACCAAGCTCAGCCGTCCTGGTGATGGAGAAAAACTGCAAGTTTGAGCCGCTGATTCATAAGCTGGGTCGCATGAAGGATAAAGTCAAGAGCCTCAGCGAGGTGATGGCTGCGGCTAACAAATATGCCAGCTCAGACAAAACCAGAGACGCGTCAGACGGAGAAGAAGAGGAGGTTGCTGCAAAAGGAAAGAAAAACTCCAACAAGCCCAGCAGCAGCAAACGAGCCACAACAACACGAGTCAAAACAAACGCAAAAGCGAAGATGGTCACTCAGGGCTCGTAGCCAATGCGCGTGGAGGATTCAGAGGCCAGCGTGGAAGGGGTCGAGGATACGGCTCCCGTCCAATCAATATGCAAGAAGTTTTCAACCGGCCATGCGACCTTCATGCGACAGGTGATGGACGGCCAGCGGACCATACCAAGGCGCAATGCCATTATTACAAAAAGTGGAAAGAAGAGAGCCAACACAACGGGGGGAATTCCCATGAAGGAAACCCTAGTGCGGCTCATAACACAAACATTGGGCAGCACGGCGCGAGTAACCCCAGGCAGACGGGGCAGTATCACACATAGTTATCGATACCTCCAAAAGAGAAGAGAAATTGAGCCGGAGAAGTCAGCAGGTGAACGCCGTGATACCAACAACACCCGCTTGGTTAAGGTGGTCAGAATACGCGGTAACCTGGAGTCGCGACGACCACCCGCCACAGGTACGGGAACCTGGCAAGTTGGCACTGGTTGTGGCACCATACGTTGCAGGATACAAGCTGACCAAAGTGCTTATGGATGGAGGAAGCAGCATTAATATCTTGTACTACGATACTTTCCAGCGTCTAGGACTCAAGGATTCCAGCTGCAGCCCACGTCAACAGTATTTCACGGCATTGTCCCAGGAAGGTCCGCACGGCCAGTGGGGAAAATAACCCTAGGGGTAACTTTTGGAACAGAAGAGAACTTTAGAAGTGAATTCCTAAGCTTCGAAGTGGTAAAATTCCAAAGCCCATATCACGCCTTGTTTGGAAGAACGGCCTTTGCTAAGTTTATGGCCAGGCCATGCTACGTGTACCTACAGTTGAAGATACCAGGACCAAAAGGGGTCATCACAGTGTACGGAGATAGAGAAAAAGCAATAGAATGTGAGAAAGGAGATGCGGCTTTCGCAGAATCCGCCTGTGCCGCGGAAGAACTAAAAGGTTATAAGTCGCAGGTGGACCCAAACGATATGAGTGTGGTTACCACGCCATCTGCCGAGCCACCAATGAAATTCAAAGCGGCCCAGGACACTAAGCAGATAAATCTTGTTCCTGGCGACTCATCCAAGCAAACTAGCATTGGAGCACACATGGAAGAAGAGCAGGAGAAGGCCCTCGTTGCTTTTCTCCAGGAAAATAAAGACATCTTCGCATGGAAGCCGTCAGATATGCCAGGGGTACCAAGAGAATTAGCAGAACATAGCCTCAAAGTGAACCCTGCGGCTAAACCAGTGAAGCAGCCACTACGGCGTTTTCATGATGACAGGAGAAAGGCAATAGGAGAGGAATAGCTCGCTTGCTGGCTGCAGGATTCATCACAGAGGTATACCATCCGGAGTGGGTGGCAAATCCAGTATTGGTTATGAAAAAGAATGGTACGTGGCGAATGTGCGTTGATTACACCAGTCTTAACAAAGCTTGTCCAAAGGATCCATTTGCTTTGCCAAGAATCGACCAAGTAATTGATTCAACTGCTGGGTGCGAGCTGTTATGCTTTTTGGACGCCTATTCAGGCTACCATCAAATCAAGATGAAGAGGGAGACCAAGAAAAGACGTCCTTCATCACACCCTTCGGAGCTTTTTGTTACGTCAGCATGCCCTTTGGGTTGAAGAACGCAGGTGCGACTTACCAAAGATGCATTCAGAATTGCTACATGAGCAAATAGGTCGCAACGTTCATGCCTACGTGGATGATATTGTGATTAAATCGCAAGTTAGCCAGGATCTTATTGGTGATCTGGCAGAGACATTCACAAATCTCAGAAAATACAACATGAAGCTCAACCCCACAAAGTGCGTCTTCGGAGTACCAGCAGGAAGCTATTGGGATTCATAGTATCAGAAAGAGGCATTGAGGCCAATCCTGACAAGATAAAGGCCGTGATGGATCTCCAAAAGCCAGAAAAGATAAAAGATGTACAGCGGCTTACTGGTTGCGTAGCAGCTTTGAGTCGCTTTATATCAAGATTGGGAGAGAAAGCACTACCTTTGTACAGACTGTTGAAAAAATCAGACACCTTCGTTTGGGACGCAGAGGCCGACGAAGCTCTGACAGCCTTGAAACATCAATTGACAATGCTCCAGTTCTGGCGGCTCCAAAAGATAAAGAGCCAATGCTACTATACATAGCGGCAAATTCCCGCGCTGTGAGTGCTGTCATGGTTGTGGAGAGACAAGAAACAGGAAAGGAATACCCTGTCCAGAGACCAGTATACTACGTGAGCGAAGTCCTCACAGCTTCCAAACAGCGTTACCCACAGTGGCAGAAGTTGGTGTTTGGAGTGTTCATGGCGAGTCGCAAGCTGAAGCACTACTTCCAAGAGCATCCAATAACTGTGGTGAGTTCAGCACCATTGGCAGATATCATTCGTAATCGAGAAGCTACTGGAAGAGTCGCTAAGTGGGCGATCGAGTTGGGACCACATCACATCAGTACGAGCCGCGCACATCAATTAAGTCGCAAGCCCTTGCAGATTTTATTAACGATTGGACAGAAATCCAAGTTGCCCTAGCATGGCAGAAACCAAATACTGGACCATGCATTTTGATGGGTCAAGACAGTTGCAAGGCTCGGGGGCTGGAGTTGTTCTGACATCTCCCAAGGGAGACAAGCTGCGGTATGTGTTACAGATACACTTCAACTGCACAAATAACGTGGCGGAGTACGAGGCACTGCTTCATGGTCTACGTATAGCAAAGGAGATGAACATCAGTCGCATACGCTGTTTTGGCGATTCAGACTTGGTGGCACAGCAGGTCTCCGGAACGTGGGACAGCAAGGATGCGAACATGGCTGCATATAGGAGAGAGGTGGACAGAATTGCTGGACATTTCACTGGATACCAAGTTGAACATATTGATCGGAGACAAAATGAAGCTGCGGATGCCCTGTCTCGGCTTGGATCCAATAGACAGTCAGTCCCACCCAATGTTTTCCTGGATGAACTGCACAATCCATCAGTCAAACCTCCAGCAGAAATTGACATTGCAGAGCCAGAGGATGATTCAACTTTAGTCGCAGCCCTGCATGAACAGCCAGGATGGACAGAGCCATACATGGCATATTTAAGTCGCGGAGTGCTGCCGGACGATGAAATTGAGGCGCGCAAAATCATACGACGATCAAAGGCCTATACAATCATCAACAATGAATTATACAAGCGCAGCGTATCAGGAGCATTCAAAGATGTGTCTCACCAGAAGAGGGACGAAAAATCTTGCACGAAATTCATTCAGGCGATTGTGGCCATCATGCTTCGTCAAGATCTTTGGTGGCAAAGGCGTTCCGACATGGATTCTTCTGGTTAACAGCATTAGCAGATGCAGAGCAAATTGTCAGAGTGTGCGATGGATGTCAAAGATACGCTAGGCAAGATCATATGCCAGCCCAAGCACTTCGCACAATACCCATCACATGGCCTTTTGCCGTATGGGGTTTTGACATGGTAGGGCCTTTCAGACGGTCTTCAAACGGAAAAACTCACCTCTTAGTCATGGTGGACAAATTCACAAAGTGGATAGAAGCAGAACCTGTGGGAGATTGCGAGGCTGAAACAGCAGTCAAGTTCTTGAAGAAGGTCATATTCCGCTTCGGTTACCCCCATAGTATCATTACAGACAATGGGAGCAACACCTCTGAAGGGGCTACACAGATATTTTGCGCAGACAATGGGATAAGATTGGACCTCACGTCAGTAGCACACCCGCAGAGCAATGGACAAGCTGAGCGAGCTAACCAGGAAATTCTCCATGGAATTAAGCCGCGCCTTATTGAAAAGGTCGAAGCATCTCCAGGATGTTGGGTGGAAGAACTGCCAGCAGTACTGTGGAGCTTGAGAACAACCCCTAACAGATCCACAGGATTTACACCATATTTCATGGTCTATGGAGCAGAAGCAGTCATGCCCAGCGATATCATACATGATTCACCAAGAGTTGCGGCTTACATCGAGACAGATAATGAGATAGCTCGGCAAGACTCGGTGGACACATTAGAAGAGGTTAGAGACTTGGCAGCATCAAGGTCAGCAGTATATCAACAAGACTTGCGACGCTATCATGCCAGACGCATCAAAACCCGCACCTTTCAAGAAGGCGACCTAGTGCTGCGACTTAAACAAGATCACAAGGGAATGCATAAGCTGTCCTCTCCATGGGAAGGACCCTACATCATCAGCAAGAAGCTAAACAATGGGTCGTACTACCTGCTGGATGTAAGGGAAGAAAGCAGCGAACGCCATGATTTCGAGGATCGTCTCGAGGCACCTCGCCCTTGGAACGTCGCACACCTGCGACCGTACTATACATAAGAAAAGGCTAATCAGAGCCAAGCATCATCCTTTCCAGCTTTATAGCTGAGTATCATCACAGCCACTCAGGGCTAGAACTTCAACTTTGGTCGCCACCTAGGCGCGACCTATGCAACATCTGATCGCCACCCAGGCGCGATCGACCCTTGTATCAGAAACGGCTGCCACCTAGGCGCGGCCGTAAACTTTGTATCATCTCTGGTCGCCACCTAGGCGCGACCGACCCCATGTATCACCATGGATCGCCACCTACGCGCGATCCAACCCTATGTATAACACTCGGTTGCCACCTAGGCGCGACCTTATGTGTCATCATAATCAAAGCTTATCATAGCTTAGCCTATCATGGCAATATCATTATGTTTCTTGGGGTCTTTGTTACCCTGAAACAGCCGATTTATTGGCAATTATCAAATTTACCTTAAGTTGGATTGCTACTCGCATTATGTGGCCAAAGTACTGGGGTGTGGCGTCAATCGAGCTTGATTGCCTATCATGGCCGCTCTCGACCCTGAACACACATATTCCTGGAAATACTGAGTCGCGCGAGTGCCCACTTAAGGATTCAGATGGCCTAACTAGAGGTCGATGTACTGCTTATAGTACGGCAACACCAATTACAATTACTTGTAACTTAACAATTGTTTTATTCATGATATCAAGTTACAGGTGATGACCTTCAGAGTTCTCTGAGAAGAATTGAGATGATTACCACATAACATCCTCTCAATCCTTGGGGGCTATATCATATTATCATCAAAAATTTGAAGATAGATCGTCATCAAGTTTGAAGCTATCAGGATACTCTAAAGCTCACGAAGTCAGATGATCTTCCAGGTGCGAGTCAAGGCCAAACTGTGCAATTATAAGCCGCGAAACAAGGAAAAGCACGGCCTAAGCATTCAAGATCAAGAAGTACTATGAAGTTCAGGCCATGCTTGGGGGCTAATGTCGGGGGAATACTTTCTGGATTAACCCGCGGCCCAGTGCGACTTAACTTACTCGCACGGATGAAGGCCCACTTGGGAACAAGCCCAATATTGAACCGCCATAAGGAGAAAGATCTAGAAGACAATCCCGGAGGACGTGAAGACCAAGTAGTCTCCGAGTAGGCCTCTGTGGATGTATTCCTTATGGGGAAGTTTCCTTTTGTAACCTAGCGAGCCTCTGTGTATATAAAGAGGACTCGCAGGACTTAGAGCGGGTCAAGCTATCAAGCCCCAAACCCTAGCTCATACGGCGAGTACCAGATCGGATCGCCTCCATTGTAACACCTCGATTATCATATCAATACCAATCTAGGGTAGGCAGGAAGTAGGTCTTTTACCTCACATTGAGGGGGCCGAACCTGGGTAAATCTGTGTTGATCTTTGTTCCTGCGATCCCAAGCTCGGAGATGCTTGACTCACGTAATCCCACACCTACGAAGTCATCTATGACACCTGACGTGACAAACCCATGATAGTTTCCATGTCAAAGGAAAATTAGCGCCAAGGTATATTGGACCCTTCAAGATCATCGCTCGTCGAGGAGAAGTATCTTATCAGCTGGAGTTGCCCCCGGAGTTAGGAGATTATCATGATGTCTTCCACATTTCCTTGCTCCGGAAGTGTCTTGAAGTTTCTGACCAGCCTGATGTTTTCAAAAACATCGATCACCTCTCCATCGACCTAAACCAAGACCTAACTTAATCGTGAGAGACCCCTCAAGATTCTTGAAGAAGATGTTCGTGTTACCCGGAGGCGTGCGATCAAGTTTTACAAAGTCTAGTGGACTAACCACTCTGAAGAAGAAGCAACTTGGGAACGCGAAGACTATCTTAGAAGCGAATTCCCAGACCTCTTTAGTACCTAAGCCTAGCAAATCTCGGGACGAGATTTATTTTAAGGGGGGAAGGATTGTAACATCCCAAAATTATTAATCAGTAATATTATTCCAAAAATGAGAGCCAACAAAAACTTTTGTTGATTATTATGTGTTGTTTGCAAATTGTTGCATGTGGTAATTAATTCTTGTTGCTTGTGTTATTTAGTTCTTGCTAAATGTGTGTTGCTTGCTCTAAAGCAAAACATGAAGAAAAGAAGACGAATAAAAATAAAAGTGGAAACAAGAAAAAAATGAATGTGCCATGTGTCACACAAATTCTCCAAGAGGGAAACTCAAATTGTTTCAAACAAAATTCAGTGGAGTGGTTATATAAACACTCCCATTTTTATTCCTACAATTTTCCCTCTCAAAATTTAATTTCAAAATCTAAATTTAAATTCTATTAATTTCTTTATTAAATTCAAATCACAAAATGTGCTATGCACTTGACAAATAAAATGCAACACAGCACCACAAATCCATATACACATTTGTGAAGCAAAATATGAAATCAAATTTCAGAAATTCAAATTAAGAAATGGTGCACACATTTTGTCGAACACGTGGTGAACACCACTGTGTTCATCTCCAATTCGATTTCAATCCGAAGCAATTTGATCGAATTCGGGAGCAATTCATCGAATCCCTGGCGCCAATTGGTTGCTCTCCTCTCTGCGCACCGTGGGAGCTGAAGAATCGAGGAGGGAGGCTGCGTGTGTCGTGGACACGGCCAGGGGACAGCCACAGGGCGTCGAGCGTCGTGCGCCATGGCCGTCACCGTGGCAACGGTGTTGTCGACACCACAGCAGCCCAGCACCGTGCCCCCCTCTCTCCCTTGCTCCTCTGCTCTCTCCCAGCGCCGCAGCCAGCCCAGAAGAGGACCCCCACCCGCCGTATCATGCCACGCCGTGCACGCGCTCACCGTCCAAACGCTCCCAGGCCGTCCCGTTTCTCGCGCACGCACAGCTCGTCGCCACGCCGCCGAGCTAGTCCTCTGCACCTCGAACACTGCAGCCGCCCCCTACGGCGAGCTACGGCGAGCTATCGCGCCCTGGAACCCCTCCCCTGCACCATGTCCACGGCGAGACCGTGCGCCCGTCGTCGAGCTTATAAAAGCCACCTCGAGCCCTCCCTCAAACCCACAGCCTCTCCCTCACTCCACTCTCTCCCGTACACCGCCAGAAGGGCGGGTACTCCGCAGCGAGGCTGCTGCTGCCCTTAGTTCTTCTCTGCGCCCCGCCGCACCCGAGGTAGGCGACGACACGGCCAGGCCGTGCTGCTCCCTCCCTTGCTCTTCCCTGGCCTTCCCTTGCGTCTCCATTACCACCGCACTCACCCGCGACGTTTTCCTCTCTGTATCGTGCCCAGGAGCCCCCGTAGGATCTCGCCGGAGTTGGAGCACGACCGCGGAGAAGCAGGAGATCATCGCCGACACCAGGAGCTTCCCCATCAAGCTCCACTCGCCTCCCAAGCTTCCCCACGACCTCCGCCGTCGAACGCCGTCCTCTCCACCGTCCCTAGACCACCCAGGTACCCCCTCTGGCCACCCTCGCCATCGCCGGAGCTCCGGCGACGCCATTGTTAGGTCGTCACCGATGCTTTTGCTCCTGGCCATTGGATCTTCCATCAACGGCCGCGTACCGTTTCGAGTAGAACAGCCACTGATGAGCGGGCCCCGCTCGTCAGATATTTAAACATTTCCACGCGCGCACTGTGTCGCTGACACGTAGGCCCCACCTGTCATAGTTTTCAACATTATCCAGAGAACAATTAATTTCGAATTTAAACTTCTCTGTAATATCAGTATTGGACCTAAATTCAAAATTCAATAACTTGAGATCTAGACATCCTAATCAATCAAATCCAATTGTTCTGGAAGATAAATAATAAAAATGTATTATTAAAAATACTGCAGAAGGTTTAAATTCTAAACTTGTTTGTTTCTGATACTCTGTTAGTCCAAATAATTCCAAACCAATTTTGCTAGCTTAGTACTGCCATGAATTAGCTTCCCTAATTTTGGTAGAATTAATTGTACAGTAATAATTGTTTAGTATAAAGATGAAGTTAGAACACCCTTCTGCACTAAAACAATTAAATATGTTTAATGGTTAACCCAAATGATTTAGGACCAATTTTGTTAGATCACATTTAGTCATGTTAAGTTACCCCTAAAAGGATTTAATTTTTTAATAAAATTAACTTGAGTTGTAGCAAAAACTTGATTAATAACTTACTGGATTAAAACAATTATGTAGGGAGTTTGATAACTCCAATTAATCCAAATCAAATTGGGTTGTCTTCTACACATCAGTAGCTTTGTGTAGAAATTTAGTTTGTATTTTTGTGACCAACAGAACTCAAGTTGTGGAATTAAACATGTTCAACAAGTTTCAGCCATAATTTAGACCTAAATAAATAATGTTTAGTTCAATTAATTTGAAACCAAATTGTATTGTTTGATATGTGCAGTAGCTAATTATGATGTTTTTGATTGTTATGTTGAGATAATTGCTTGAGTAGTTTAGTGATTATTTGTATTTGTTTGTTTATTACTTAGACTAGAACGCTGTCGGATTTATCGAGGAAGGAGAGTTTGTTGAACCTGAAGATCAAGACCAAGGCCACTTTGCCGAGCAAGGCAAGCTACTCTCTGAGCTTGCACCCCAAATACATGCATCTACTTTAATAACATGTTTTACTCTTAAGGCAAAGATTTATAAAACCTTCTTCAGAAGTATATGAGAATTATTTTGCCACCCTATGTACAAAAATAAGATAGTTATATCAAATTATAGGATGGGAAAAATAAACATGGTTTATTCAAAACTCCTTTGAAATTACTTGTGTGATTATGAAATACCGAGATGTCGGTGTTGAAATGGAGAAGTGGAGAATGGAGATGTTTATGAAAAATGCACAGTGTGTCCTTGTACTTACGTCAACCAGCCGATACCCTGTGCGACCACATTTACCCACGTATGGGAAAAGGGCTTAGTCATATAATTTGCTCATATTAGTATGGGATGCCTCATCGACGGAGATGACTCCGTTATGCATGAGGGGATAGTGTGTTGATCTACCCCTGACCCGGGTCCTCGCTCAAACTCTATGAAAAGATAAGGAGGAGGATTGAAGGTTCCACCATAAACCGCCGGACAAAACCTATGAGTCCTCACACCTAGATTCCGACGGGCTGGGTTAAGTGTGTTGGAAGTGTCATATGGGAAGGATCCTATACTAGCATGAGCAAAGGACAGGCTATGGTCGGCGGCTTACTTCGCATACACCCTGTATGGCGAGATGTGGCGGACACGATGAGTTGCCGGATGGATGTGGGAAAAGCGTGCTACCTCTGCAGAGTGTAAAACTATTCGAATAGCCGAGTCCTCGGATATGGACAGTTGGGAGGCCTTACTTTGACCATGTGCAAGTTTTTGAAAGACTTTGAGTTTTAAAAAGAAAATGAAGTGGAGAATGTTCCATACACCTATACCAACGGATCGGTATGAGGTTGTTGGAGGAAGTGGACCATGACGGGCTATGGTCGGAAAAAGGAGGAGTTTTGGAGAAACAGATAAAAATGGTGATTTCTTTAAAAATAGTTATAAAACTCTTCTTACCTTTTTCAATAAAGATATAGAGATGTTTTAAATAAATAAAAGTTGTAAATTAAAATAAAACTAGTGCATACTCATGTTGGGGTAGTTTGCGAGTACATTCAAATGTACTCATATTGGTTTCGTCCCTGGCTATTGACCTAGCCAGACTACGAGGAGGAGCACTACGCCGAGCAGGAGTATGGCCACTTCTACGCGAACTAAGGATCTCCACAAGTCAGCTGCCTGTCGGGTTGTCGTCGTTAGAATATGATGTCTACTACGCCGTAGCTTCCGCTGATATTTTGGTTTGGCCCATGAAGGCACCTATGTAAGACTTGGTCTAAATGACCATTTATGTAAGACCTTTTATTCGTTATTGTAATGGATGTAAACTTTGGTATCCAATTCGGATTAAGTGCAACGACAGACTGATCACGGGATCGTTGTGTTAAGCATAATCGGGTATTTCGGACAGCTAGTCCAGGGTCCCCACAATCTATTAGGTACCTTTTCCGGTATTCCTTTGTGACTTATGTTGCAAACTAAGCCATTTCGCCTATGCTTGTCATCTGATAGTTCATGTACATGCGTGCTTACTTGCTTGTCATTTTCTAGTTCATATATCCTTGTGATCTGCTATCTTCAGCTATGTTCCTCACATGCTTCTCTTCTGCTATTTTCAGCTATGTTGCTTACACGCCTGTCATCTATCCTAGTTTAGCTGATGTTGCATCCATGATTGTACATGCAGATCCCTTGGCATTTCGCATCACCAGATACATCTGTTAAAATTTGCACTGTGCCCTTGTCATTTCATAATGGTTTCCCACTACGCTTGTCATCTGCTAGTCATGTACATGCATAAGAAAAATCTATGTTTTGTACAAGCTTATTGTCTACTACTCCCTCCGTTCCAAAATGTAAGCCTTTCTACCTATTTTCTGCACACATGTATCTAGACATGTTTTAGTGCAAGGTTCACATAAATCTTGTACGAAAGCATGTCTATATACATGTGTGCAGAAAATGGCTAGAAAGGCTTACATTTGGATAGGAGGGAGTATATTTCATCCATGTTCCTTAAACGCTTATCATATGGTATTTACATCAATGTTAATTAGAGAGGATGATTATAAGTTTTAGCGACGACGATTTTTCCCCCAGTGCAACGCACGAGCGCCTTTCCTAGTATGCACTTAATTAGGTAATTAGATCACCGGGGAACCCCTTTGGTTGTATACTGGTCGGAATTTTGTGATAATTAACGTTGTCTCATATTTGGTTTTCCTAGTTAGCGAATAATTTATTTTCCTCGAAAGTTTAGGTCAAAAATTTATAGACTTATTCCCATGGTAGTGTAATACTAACTTCATTAGATGGTCAATTTGTTTAAGCCATCCATCATGCATCCGACGGCCAAAAATGTTTCTCATCGCGCGCCCACCCACCAAATTTCGCACCTCGCGCCCACCCAAATTATCGTTGAAACTTTGCCGCCTTCTTCTGCGCGCACAAAATTTCGAACCAAAATTTCCCTGCCTATACCCCCTCGCCAAAACTTCCCCTTCTCGAAAGCCCGCATTCCCCTCCTCCCACCTGGTCCCAAATTTCCCATCCTTTCCACCCAAACCCTAGCTCGCCATGTAGCTGGCTGTCCCGGTCTTCCACCTCACCGTGTAGCTCGCCATCCAGGTCGTCCACCTCGCCGTCAGGGTCGCATCTTCCTCCTCGCCGTCCAGGTCGCTGATGACGTGAAACACACGTTCGTTGGGAGACCCCAAGAGGAAGGTATGAAGCAGTGTAGCAGCAAGTTTTCCCTCAGTAAGAAACCAAGGTTGTCAGATCCAGGAGGAGTAGGAGCACTTTAGAAGGTTGTTGGTGGCGCCGTTGCTCGATCACCAACGTGAAACCTGCACATAACACAATCAAACTATTTTTCCCCAACGAAACAGGAAGGTTGTCAATCTTCCTGGCTTGCTGTAACAATGGATTAAACGTGTGGTGTGGAAAATAGTATTTAATTGCAGGAAGTGAAAGAGAACAATTGTTTGCAGTTGGTGGTTTTATCAGTGTAAAAGAATGGACCGGGCTCCACAGTTCACTAGTGGTGTTTCTCCATAAAGATAAATAACATGTTGGGTAAACAAATTACAGTTGGTCAATTGATAAAATAGTGAGCGCATGACAATGCATATAAATGACAAGATGACTACCATGATATTTAATTGGGCATTACGACAAGATACATAGACCGTTATCCAACCGCATCTATGACTAATAATACACTGTCAGGTTAACATCCATGTCCCCCGTTGGTATTAAGTTGCAAGCAACGGATAATCGCATTAAGTAATGTGCGTAATATAAGCAAATACATATGACCGTAGACATAGCATTGTTATCTTATCCCTAGTGGCAACAGCACATCCACAATCTTAGACGTTGCTGTCACTCGCCCTGATTACTGGAGGCATCAACCCACCACTAGTAGGAAACTGCCTTTCTGTGGATCTATAATCTGTGGCGCACCATATAGTCCATGCGCCACAAAAATTATTCAGTGGTGCACGGGGCAATGTGCGCCACAGAATACTGTGGCGCATGTGCGCAACCATGCGCCACAGAAATCATGTGGGTCCCGCCTCCACAAAAATCTGGTTACATTTCTGTGGTGCACAGCCTGGATGCGCCACAGAAATGCTGATTTCTGTGGCGCATCCAGACCCGTGTGCCACAGAAATGTGGTGGGCCCCCTCCAATGATTGCCTGCATGGTTTTTCTGTGGCGCATGGTATTGGATGCGCCACAGAAATAAACAATTCTGTGGCGCATCCAGTCCCGTGCGCCACAAAACATGTGGTGGGCCCCCCCCCAATGATTTCAAGGAAAGAAATGTCGTGCCCGCGCCCCAGTTGCCTTTCGTCTTTCTTCTCTTCTCGACGACGCGCCGCCGCACCACCACCGCCCCCACTCGCCACCATCGGCCGCCCCAGCCCAACCCGCCCCCACTCGCCACACCACTCGACGCCGGCGTGCCGTCTCCACCCAACCGTCGGCCGCTGCTCCGTCCTCGACGCCCCCGGAGGACCGGCCGTGCACGCCGCCGCTCCCTCCTCAACGCCCGCAGCCGGAGGAGACCTCGACGCCGCCCCACCCTCGACACCGCCTCCCTCGACTCCCTCCATCCCCTCCCCGATCAGGTGCCGCTCCTCTTCCCCCTCTCCCTCCCCTCCACACCTGCACATAAGGTGTTGGTGAAAATGCAAAACCTAAAAATTTGTTGCTAATTCATCTAAATTTTGTAGTTCCTTGTTGCTAGTTCTCTTAGTGATGATTCTTTGCTGCTAGTTCATCTAAATTTTGTAGTTCCTTGCTGCTAGTTCCTCTAAATTTTGCTAAGTGTTAAATGGTCACTGTTTAAACATACCATTAAAACTGACTTGAATTAAGGTGCTAGAAATTTTCATAAAACTATTTTTGAGCTTTATCATGATGTAATAATGTAGTGCAATAGATCCATGAAGGTACATTGTAAATAGGATCAAGATTTCATAACTTTGTAAGCCTCCAAAGTTGGTACTTTTTAACTGTCTTGAAGATGCATTTTTAGTTGGAATTGACTTTTAGTAATAACATTTTTAGTTGTAAATAGTATCCATAACAAGGCATACTACTCACACAGCCATGATGTTGACCAAATCTAAGATCCGATTGACAATTTAGATGAGATGCTAACATTTCAGTCACATTAGTGAACATTGCAGTACCTAGTAACCATGCACAACTAGACTAAACTAGTCGTCAACCCGTGCATTCGCACGGGCTACTAACTTATTGTCATATATTTATTTATTTTTGTAAAAATATTAAAATACTACTTCAAAATTATGCATGTGTTTTATACGTTGGGCAACTTCCAATTTAATTCTAGCTTTCAAACCCAAAACAAAAGAATATCATATATCTCGACGTACTTCCATGCACAATTATAAAAATACTGTAAGTAAGAAATTAGTCGATCAGATGAAATCCTTATAAACATTTTAGAATAGTATACTTCCGAATATTTATTCAAATATGTGAAAAGTGTTAGAAGAGGAGAAGCTACTTGGTTAACAATGGATACTTCTATACATATTTCCATTATTCCTTTCATACATTCGGAATGTCAAACATATTTTTTTTCTCAAATGTACTACGTTGAAGTAGAATTGTGAAGTGTTATTGCTTTAGACGCACCGTTGTGTATTTTGTGACTAAATTTTGAACACATGGGTTCTTTTACAGGTTGTAGGGGTTGCATTAGATAACCCTAAATTTGTATTTTTATAAACTTTAAAGTTTAGTTTACATATACATTTTTAATTTTGCTAGCTCATCTTATTATGGTTGGGATGATGATTTGAATGAATTTAAGTACTACTGTCCGGGATAACAATTAGAACTTGCGTTCGACTAATGGGAAATTATGTCTATGCATGCAATGTTCTTGAAGAAAATCACCACTATTTTCTAAAAACGATGTAGCTCAATCCCGATGATTGAGTTAGCCAAACCTGACCGTGAATCGCTTGTCTACAACAATCACATGCATGGTCCGTATAGTAGCAATTAGTGTTAGACACTATTAGCATATTAGAAATGATGAATTTACAATAAAAACTGGACAATTCGAATACCCAAGGAATTTCCTCCCATTATGGATGGTTTACTATCAGACACTTGGGGTACCTTATATATGTAATGTCATGTTAAAATTGAATAAAAAGTAATTGGAGTAGGCCTTACATGCATTTGTATGCTTGCATTGTTGGCGACTCAGGATGATGCTCGATAGTGGATATCAATACTGAACGTCATAAAAAGGAACCGAGTAATTTTGACGTAAATCTGTTACATAAGTCAGAGAAAGAACCATTAGTATCATTTATAACTTTGAATGTTGGAACCATCTTGACAGGTATAACTGTGGAAGACACTCAAAAGGATGAGCAATCAAAGTATGTGCTTGTTTTCCCATATTTGTCAACCTGCAGGCAGCAGATAAATCTGTTACATAAGTCAGCAAAAGGATGTGTCAAAAACCGTTCTCTCCCAATATTTACCCATGTGAATTCCATTTTTAACACTTCGACTTGAGTCGCACAACATTTATTACATGTGGGACTATTAATAGATTATTGATTCATTGGTTACCTGGAGTTCTTTTGAATTTTAATTCTTACAGGTTCAGATTGGCGGTTATTATTTCATGATATTTTTGCATACCTGAGACACACAAAAAATATGCATGTGAAAATTTTCCTATAAGAACGTGCCTTCAAAACATGCTGATTTATATGGGTGAATCATCTACGCTAGTCAAGATCTAGCTGGACGAAAATGTGACTTTCATTTTCACGCGGATTTGAGCAAATGGCAATGCACATGGAAAAAGTGAAAATGATCAAGAGAAACCCACCTTAATTTTTTCATGGGGAATAGAGGTGTTAGATACTGGCTAAGAAACATGGTATGTGGATTATTAGTCACACACGCCTCTACGAATCTTTCTACCAAACATTATATGTCATCTCAGAAGAAGAAAATTGTGTTGATATATGTTTTTCTATGGTGAGATAAGTAAGATGTGAACCACACAGTAAAATGTTTTCTGTCAATAGTATGATGTTTGTAGAAACTCGGCAGCCGTGACTAAATATTCTGGATAGCAGGACGAAAATATAGATTTTTTACAACTATTTGGTACCTGTCCAGTGAGCAAGACCAAATGGCAGCTGCAGGTTCGGTTTCACTTGTACATCAGCCAAATAGATTCCTTGCTCCAACTTAATACGCATCAATAGTTCAGGCTACGGTATACATAGAAAATTCGTCACATGATTATAGCGGAAAAACAAATTAAGCCAAAACTACAAATTATTATTTACATTCACCTGCAAAAAAGGGCTGTATAATTAAGGAATTGAACTACAACCCTGTTGTTAATAGTACACTCAACTAACTGAGTATTTAAAATACGTATTGATATATATATCTGCTTCCCTTTCCATGTCAGTTAACAAAATTACGGTAGTTAGTCGGACAGCTGCTAGTATAGATCTACCGCAAATTTAAACTGTGTTTAGTCAGTCTACTGATTCCTGCATGAAGATCTGCGGGCATGGCGTGCTTGTGCACCATCAGGAGACAACGGCGTCGTCCAGGCTAGGTCTGTAGGTCTTGACGATTAGAAGATTGAAAATTAGATGAGATGAGAAGCACCGAAATTAAATAACCATATTTGATTCTAAAGAAGCTAAAACGAAGCACGGGCATAGGATTGAGTAGAGGAGAAATTTGACATGGAACTTCCACAGGTAGGCAAGTGCAAACTACAGAATAGGCCATACGCTTGCACCAATAGGATCGGACCAATGCATCCATGAACAAACCGAACCACTTCTCTTGAATTTTATGGATCAAAGATTTGGACGGAACTAACTATGAAACGTTTCTGCTGCTGGAACCTTACCTGAAATCCAGCGAGATTGGTCCTGGAGCGGAAACTGCTTCCGCTGATGGGTGCCTCATAGTGACCTCCAGCCGTCCGTGATGGATCGACGCCTGCCATCACCGGGGTGCAATCTGTATGATAGACTGACAAAGGGAAAAGGCTTTGCGTGCATGTGACTGATTAATTAAGGACTCCTCGAGGATGGTTGCGAGATTCGAACTCGAGCCCAGAAAGGTACTCCAGAATAGTCACGCCTCACGCGCGCGTGCGGCTTGGACTCTTAATCCAATGGCTTTAGATTGATTACGGTTAGATCGGATGGACTAAATTTTCTAAAACTTGAGGATTAACGTGGAGTCTCGTATGGTGCCTCCAATTAGTAAATATAAGATGCTTTAACTAATCTCCTCCCCTGATCTTTTTATCCATATTGTTGTACATCTTCTTTTTATCCTTTTGCCCATGTTCTTGTATATGTACTATAGGCCGATGATTTAAACTATGTCATGTTAAAGGGAAAAGAGTATCTACAATTCCTTGTACTATATACAATTTGAGTGCTTGTATTAGTACATGGTCTTGTAGGTACTCTTTTTGCCTTGTTTTGACAATGATATATGAGGCTTCTATTGTATTACACCGATGACTCTGATTCACAGCATAGCTAGGTTGACTCTGAGCCTGAGCATGACCGAACCTATAGAACGAATGTAAAAAATGGGCCAAAGATCGATGGCGTCACAACTTCGGTCTGTAGTTTCTGTCAAGCTCAGGCTCAGGGCCACGCTACTGTTCTCTGAATCAGAGTCATCGCTGTGAAACATCATTTCATAGGATAGCTAGGTTGACTCTTACATCGTGTGTGTGCTTGTTCCATTGATTGTGCCAATGATTAGACTCATGTGCATTATCATTTCGAGTGTTGGTCTAAATGACCTACTGACATGTATAACAACATTGATTATACATTTCTCTCGGTCCTTTAGTTCTGATGAAGAAGAAGGATCCATGATCGTGCTCCCGCTCTTGCTCGCCATCATCGCCGATGTGTACTCTATTTGATCCTAGTTCAGGCGGTGACCACTTCATTTGTAATGTGTGAAATGATGAACTTTTGTATCAAGACTTGTGTAAAAATTCGGCACTTGTCACTATATGTATGTATCTCGGGCTCTAAGTAATGTGATGACATACTAATGTGTCTGTTTTCATATACCGTGTTAAATATATTATTGTTTTTATTATATCTATATAAATCCTGTATATATATACCTGTATTCCTGTAATATACCTGTATTTATACAGCAGGCAGCCACAAATCGAGAATAACTGTAATGTATTCTGTGGCGCATGTTTCTTTTTTCTGTGGCACATGTAATTCTGTGGCGCATGGACGATTGATGTGCCACTGAAATAATTCTGTGGCGCACCCCCGGATGCGCCACAGAATTTATATTTTAGTGGCGAGACTTCTGTGGCGCACCCACCATGCGCCACATAATGTCTTTTGGTGCGCCACTAAAGGCCTTTTTCCTAGTAGTGCACTATCTAGTATAAATACCCCCTCTTGGAGTTACAAGCATCTACTTGGCCAAAGCATCTACTAGTAACGGAGAGCATGCAAAATCATAAATAACATGTAACATAGATTAATAATCAACTTGATCATAGTATTCAATATTCATCGGATCCCAGCAAACGCAACATGTAGCATTACAATAAGATGATCTTGATCATGTTAGGCAGCTCACAAGATCTAAACATGAGAGCATAAAATGGAGAGACAACCATCTAGATACTTCTATGGACCCGTAGTCCAAGGATGAACTACTCATGCATCACTCCGGAGGCAGGCATGGCGATGTAGAGCCCTCCGGTGATAATTCCCCTCTCCGGCAGGGTGCCGGGAAGAGCTTCAGAACCCTCCCGAGCTAGGGTTGACGACGGCGGCGCCTCTGTAACTTTTCGTGTAATATGACTCGGGTATTTAGGGTTTTCCAGACGGGAGGAATAAATAGGCGAAAGGGCGGCGTCGGAGGCCACCCGAGGGGCCCACACCACCCCTCGGCGCGGCAGGAGGTGGGGCCGCGCCGAGCCCAGGTGTGGCCGCCTCCTGGCGCTTCTCCGTCTCTCCTTTGGACTCCGTGCACGTGTCGGTGAAATAGGGACCTCCGTTGATTTTCGTCCAATTCCGAGAATATTTCCTTAACAGCTTTTCTGAAATACAAAAACAGGAGAAAATAGGAAATGACACTGTGGCATCTTGTTAATAGGTTATGTAGCGCCCCGACCGCAGAACTATACAGTGATGTTGTGTGTCACCGGTTAAGCGATACAACTGGAGGTTACGGGTTTACCAATCCCTGGCCAAAACCTTTGGCAGGCGTTGCTCGGAATGGATCATCGGTAACGCAACACCCCGATTGATGCCTTAACGCAGGCACAACTATCAATGCATAATAGAGAGATCAAGACTTGTGGAACAACTGGCACATCACAGACTCTACGACTCAAAGCATTATAGTTCAACTCTTATAATAGAGAAAGATAGCAAATATTACAACCAGAGGTCACAGACCCAACAGTACATCATGCGGAAGCGAAATAAGTAGTTCTAAACAACAAGATCCAAATATGGCCTAAGAGGCCTATAGATAAACATTCCAGCGCCAGCTGTTCCGGGATGTCCCAAGCTGCCACCTGGGAACCCCAGACTACTCGTCGACATCCACATAGAACCCACCTTCAGTGTCGGTGAAGTCCTCCACTGAAAATCAACAAAGCAACGTTGAGTTCGACGAACTCTGCAAGATTACTAGAGCTACTAGCTCAATGATTGGCTTTCAAAGGTTTTATGGCTGTTTTGCATAAAGCTGGTTTTCTTTATAAAAGACATCTGGCATCGACTAATCAGAATATTTTCAAAGGGGGTAAGAAGTAAACTCTTTTCCTTTGATCATCTTCATCAACAACCACCATCAATCACTGCACCTATCTACAGAGGCACCTCCCCGAATCACCCCGAGGAAGCTAACCCTGCATTCTTGTTAGTACCTTTAGTACTCAGGTTTTAATCATTCGATTCATTTTCTCTATAGTCTTATCGTCCGTTCCCATGTCGTCCATAACCGCGGACACGGCTTTTCGAAAAGATTTAACCCTGCAGGGGTGTACTATTTTTAACCACCGGTACCGTCCGGCCCATTGCCTGATCATTAGCTCTCTTCCGTGGAAAGCCGGCTGAGTGGGAGCGGTTACAACCTTTACCTTGCTTGAGACTAACCCATGATCATCAGTGAGGACGGGACAGGTTCAGTGCCTCCAAGACCCTGCCCCGTAGCCACTCATTTTCTATACACCACCATCCTCATCCCAGTCCTGGCCACCATCTTCACGCACGCGCAAATGGAAGCTCAAACTAGAGGACCCTGTCTAGCCCCGCCCAAGTTAGTTGGACGATAGGGGTTCCATATGGCCCACCGATGGAAGCACGCTCAGTCTTGGTTCAAGAGGTAAAGAACTCGCATCTAGGCGGCGAGAACGAGACAACCCACCACATCCACCGTGGCCTCTCATCCCCGCCTTTAAGCAGTTTATTAATGTCACCACAATTTTCCACCACATCCGGTCATTTCATCAACTGTTCCGACAATGAAACATCCATCGGACGACTAAGCTTTGAACTAAGCATGGCTAAGCATATACATAGCAGGTATAATTAACTCAGGCCAACACTCCAATCCTATGGATGTTAGGAAGGATACAGGTAATGGCAACAGGTATCTAATGCAACTAGTAGGATACTCTAATCCAAGCAAAAGACATTTAGAACCGAATGCAATATTATAGTGGGGAAAATACTTGCGGAAACATAGGAGGAGACATGCTCAGAGGGGGATTACGCTTGCCTTGTTCAGGGGGCTGGTAATACGGGTCGTCAGGGTATTGCGGTGGAACCTCGACTGCTTGATCTATCGATGCATAAAAACATCGGAAAAGAAACAATCAATAACCACACATGCATAACAAATGCAATGCACAACACATGATGGCATGACATTTTTAATGCACTGGAATTTACTAAAAACTATCTAGCAATTTAAATGGGGTGTCACATATAATTATTGCAACTAGAGAAGAATATAACCCCGCATTTAACTTAATGATTTTCCTAACTTCTCAAGAGTACAGTACTGCAATTTTGTTCGAATATGCATGCAAATAATGTTACTGGTTAGTTCATATTTTTATGAGCATTTTGATATCAAGAACACATTTTTCTGATAAACCAATAAAAAGTTATTGCATTTATAGAATCCTCTTTAAATCTGTCATTTTAGCAAATTCATTTAAACAGCACTAAAAGTAATTATCCATATTTGGAAACATGATGAAACATGTAGGAGATTAATTGCTGAACATTTTGGTAGGTCATTCATAAAGTTTGGACTATTATTTCTCAAGTTGTGAATTTTCTAAAAATGCCTTTTAATTCTGCCATTTTAGTAAAGGTCAAGAAACAGTCATTTAAACTATTTCGTTGAACATTGGAATTAGTATTAACAGTTAGAGTTTATTTTTCTGAAAATTTTGATATCTTATTTGTAATATTTGGAGCAGTATTCAAATAGTTACGAATTTTACAAGTTCCAAAGGTTTTCTGCCTTTTCTTTTACTTCTGGGAGAGATTAGCCAAAAAAAAATTAACCAAAGAAAATTGGTGGTGGAAGTGCTGGGATTCGAACCCAGGTCTACTGAGTGGATGCGAAGGCTCCTAGCCACTGGAATGGTGCCATGATGTTGTTAAGCTACAGATCTAATGAGATAAGACGTTACTGCACTAGAGCTTTAACTGACGAAACTGTGTTTCGACACTAACATTCAGACAACAGGCTTCACCCGCAACGGCAACGAACTCCTGCCGGCGTCGGCCACGATTTGGCGCCCCTGCGTGCGTGTGGTGGGTGCAAACAGGTGCGGTAGTGGTGGTGAACTCGTGCTCGTGCTGGGATGAAGAGAATGCGACCGCACGACACAGAATGCGTGCTCGTCGAGGTCACGACCATGGCTGAGTCGCGGGCGGCAGCGAGCTGCAGCTACGACGAAGCTACGGAACTACGGCAAGGGGATGAAAAGGAATGTCTACCATGACGGCGTGCTCACCCTCGACGCATGTGTGAGCTCGGCAGGGACGGAGGTGGACGGAAACGGCGGCGATTGCGTGGCGGTTGCTCGGCCGGGGAGGAAGAAGACGCGGACGACGGCGGCGTTCCCGGGCTCCCCGGCTCGATTCCTTAGGCGTGGAAGCAGAGGGCGAAGACGCGGAGCTCGTGGTATCCTTCGATCTGCTCGGGGCGGCCTCAGGCGACGGCGGCGTGTGGCGGCCGGCGGCTAGCCGTCGGTGCGGGGAAGAAAACGAGAGGAGAGGGAGGAGAGAAAAATATCTGGGGGAGAAGAGCAGGTGAGGTGCAGAGGAGCGGCGTCGTGGCCTCCTTATCCTCTCCGCAGCGGTGAGGTGGCCATAGTGGCGAGCTGCACGGCAAGCACTGGCGCCATGCCGTGCGTGCTGTGTGCTACAGGACGGGATGACAGGTGGGTCCCGCTAGCAGGTTCTTTTCTTTTTTTTGTTTTTAATTTCCAATAACAAAAGGTATTTAATTGAGGCACTTAAACATTTTCTAAAATTCTGAGCATATTCATGTAGCCTCCCCATAACCTGTGGAAGCTCCACAAAAATTGGTGTTTCAAAATAAAATGTTTTGAACCACATTTGTTCATAGGGTTTGGTTATGGTATTTTTGTTAAATAATATTTGATACTCCTTTAATACTTTTAAAGCAAGTGCAAAAATATTATTTTAAACTCTTGGAACTTCCTTGACAAATATAGGATTTCAAAGTATTTTTGTTTTGCAAGTTTGAACACTTTCATTGATTTGAAATTGGAAATGAAACAATTCATATTTGACGTTTTCCAATGTTATATTTTCTTGAGCAATTTTATTAAGGATGCCATGATGCACAAGAAATGAAAAGTGGAAATTTTATTCACATTTTTCAGTTCACAAAATTGGGGCTGTTACAATTCTACCCCCCTTACAAGAATCTCGCCCCGAGATTCCTAGAGTAGGAAAGAGGGAAAGTCGTTACAACGGTCTTCAATGATCTTCTCGGTGTAGAGTGATTCAGCGCATCCTGAAGATCTTCATCGGCAACATTTCGAGGTCATCGCTCAACTACACGTAGGAGTGGGGGGAACGACTTTGAAAGGAAGGTCTTCACAAAGATACAACGAGCGAGTACCTCCTAGTCAAACTTTTAGGAGGAGACTTGACGCAGCCCTTGAATTGACAGTTAGGAGACACACGAGGTAACAGGAGATTTATAAGAAGTTTCCAGTTGGTAGACAACTGTTTTTCAAGAGATTGAGAATATGAATTTTGCACAAGGCCTTAAGACTCTGAGGAAAAATGTTAAAACAAGATTCCGACAGATCAAGAGGTAACTTCTACCAGACAGCTTGCGAATGAACATTTCGAACCATAGGAGAAGGGTAGGGAAGATGGACCGAGAGAACTTTAGAAACTCTGTGAACGTTAGTATCAGGAAAACTTCTTGATGTTCTAGGCATCGAGGTCAAACTTCTTGGGGATCACCAACCATCATTCTCTGATTGAGATTTAGATCTGGTTAGGTGTAGAGATACATCAGATTCAGCATGTATGAAGAGTGTCTTGGCAGAGGATACCTACGGATTTACTTTTGCCAGAACCCCAAGAGCTAGACTAGAATGTCTAACTCCAAAAGAGGAACGAGATTGCGGAACTCACGTATTAGCAACTGTCCGAAGACAATCTGCATCTACTTGAATTACTTGCACGGACACCATTGAGTCCTTGTTGGTAAACACCAAAGAAGACACAGAAGTTATTGGACTCCTTTTCTTTCTTGAACAGTTCAATTATTGGCTTGGATGCATAAATGAAATTCTGAAGGAATTGAGGTGACAACATACCATTCCAAGAATCTTCTGCATTTGCATTATTGACTTGAGATGATTTTGAGGAAACCAGACAATTTAATCAGATCCACGGCGACATCTTTCAGCAAGTGCACGTGAATCAGAGAAGGTCACTTCTAACTTCCAGAACACATACCTTGTGACGACACAAAGTTAGTTCTAACAAGTTTCCAATGCTAGCGCCCACTATCCAATATGAATCTCCTCAAAAATGGAGAAAATAAGAAGGTAGTTGATGGGCTCAACAACAAACTTATCCAGGTATTCAGTTGACAAAATGTGAAGAGATTAAGCGGTTAAAATTGTAATTAATTGGGACTGGGCACCCCGTTGCCAGCTCTTTTTGCAAAATTAATAGATAAGCGGATGTATATGCCGCTAGTCTGAAGGTAAAGTCTGCTTGACAAGTGACATAAAGATATCCACCACGTCCTCATGAGCTTGGTAAACATTGACACAAAAAGGAGTAGTAACAATTTTGAATAGTTTAAAGGTAGCACATGAAAAATTTACTTGGAGTGGCAAGGAAATACCACATATAGGTAGTTATGGTGGACACAGATGGCATGGATTTTGGCTCAAGGATTTGGATGCACGAGAAGCATTCCCTCTCAGTACAGAGTTTAGGCTAGCAAGGTTATTTAAGCAAACAAGACTATCAACCGGTACACCAAGTTTTATATGACCAACATATTACAAAAATTATAAGACTCCACACTGTCTTCCTTGTTAACCAAACCCTTTTACTAGAAAATATCTAGACCTTAGAGATACCACTCATGCAAACCAAATTTCAACAACTTTACGGTAGTTCTTCACTAATGGGCTTAACTTACATGATGCAAAAGTTTAATCATGACCTATTTATTAACTAAAAACAATTGACAAGTATCAAATTATCCAAGTTAGTGATCTACAAGAGTATGTAAGTCCTTTCCATTATACCATTTACCACATGCAACATTTTCTGTTCCAACCAAACACCAATCAATTTATTTCAATAACTCTCCAAACAAGTATAAGTGAAGTAAGAGAGTACTTTCTTTAAAAGAATTAATAGCTCTGACAAGAGATACATGAAAGCAAGAGCTAAAAACTTAACAGCGCTAGATATGAATACTCAACAAGTATAAGTGAAGAATAGGAGTATTCTAATGAAAAAGCGGAGCGTGTCTCTCTCCCAATCAAGAATGCTAGGATCCAATCAAGTTGATATTAGAAAATAAAAATAACATACTGAAAATAAAAGCACACAGACGCTACAAGAACAACACATATGATGTGAAAGAATTAAAATATAGTTTCACTAGAGATGACCTGATAATTTTGCGATGAAGAAGGGGATGCCTTGGGCATCCCCAAGCTTAGACGCTTGAGTCTTCTTGAAATATGCTGGGGAGATCCATGGGAGCCTCCCCAAGCTTAAGCTCTTTACTCTTCTTGATCTATTATATCAGTCTTCTTTCTTGACCTTTGAAAACTTCCGCCACACCAAACTCAAAGTAAATCTCATTAGAGGGTTAGTGCATCAATCAAAAACTCACATGTTCTGTAAGGACGCAATATGACCGTTACTTTAAACATTAACTACTGTCACTGATGTTATGTGAAGCTCTTCCACCCAAAAAAGAATTCCACCCAACACTAGTAAAAGAGAGAATGCAAAATAAAAGACATAATCTGTCTAAAACGAACAGTCCGCAAAGACGAATTTTTTCGAGGCACTTACGTTGCTCAGATCGAAAAACTTTGAACTAACGAAAGATGCGTACATACATCAGGATTACGCCCAAAAATTTGCAGATTAAAATCACATTTCTATGAATTTATAATTTTCGTACAGTGAACAGTAAAAATATGTTTCTGCGCAGCAATCAAAATCTAGCATCATCTTATCATTAGAGACTCTTCTTGGCACAACAATGCAAAAAAGTAAAGATACAAAGGAGTTGCTACAGAAGTAAACAAGTTCCTTGACTCAATAAAAAGAAAAATTACAGAAATAAAAAATAATGGGTTGCCTCTCATAAGCGCTTTTCTTTAACGTCTTTTAGCTAGGCACAAAGCATGCATCAACTATTACCAAGTGTAGAAGCATCAACATTACGTTTAGCTCTCTTACCCTTATTCTTAACTTTAGGAAATTTCTGATTGCTACCTGGTGAGGAGATAAACCTCATAATACCTTAGCCCATATCTATGGTGGCCCAAAGAGTTTTAGCAGTGACCTTCCAAGCGTAATTTGCCTTCTCCTGCACATTCAATAACATGGTAATCAATGGATATTGTTATTCCCAAGAGTTTTGTATATACTCCTTCAGCTACCCCCTTTGGTAATTTAGTAGTATTATCAGCCAAAGTTATACAACTTCCATACTTGGAAAGTTCCCAAAGGTTTAAGGACTCATAAATATTCAAGGGCATTAAACAAGATTCAGACATAGTATCGCAGCGAGCATGAAAGGTATCACCATTGATAACAATTTTTACTGAGGGAATCCACCCCGAAGGTTCAAAAGGTACTTGCACTTTTTCAAAGCGTTCTAGAGTCTGAGTGTAAGCCTCTTTTAAACTAGAAATATCTGTCTCAAGGGTATTAATCCTTGCATATATGTTTCAAGAGCTGAATCTATTTTACTAGTTGAGGAGGTAGATGAAGTAATTAATTTTTTTATGGCATTGAAAGCTTGATCTCCATCATGACGAAGGAAATCCACTCTTGGCGCGGCAGGAGGTGGGGCCGCGCCGAGCCCAGGTGTGGCCGCCTCCTGGCGCTTCTCCATCTCTCCTTTGGACTCCGTGGACGTGTCGGTGAAATAGGGACCTCCGTTGATTTTCGTCCAATTCCGAGAATATTTCCTTAACAGCTTTTCTGAAATACAAAAACATGAGAAAACAGGAACTAGCACTGTGGCATCTTGTTAATAGGTTAGTCCCAGAAAATGTATAAAAATGATATGAAGTGTATGTAAAACATGTAACAATTGGTATAATATCAACATGGAACATAAAAAATTATAGATACGTTTGAGACGTATCAGTCGTCGTCAAGCTCTGCCGCTTCACCGTCCACGTCTCGTCAGGATCTGCCACCTTGACGTCCAAGTAGTCGCCAGCCCTCCAAGATCTGCCTTCCTCGCCGTCAAGTAGCCGCCAAGATCTGCCTCCTCGCCGTCAAGGTCGCCGGCAAGATTTGCCACCTCGACTTCCAGATTGCCGCCAAGATCTACCTCCTCGTCTTCAAGGTCGCCAGCAAGAACTGCCACATCGACTTCCAGGTTGCCGTCAAGATCTGCCTCCTCGCCGTCAAGCTCGCCGTCCAGGTTGCTTCCAAGATCTGCTTCCTCGCCGTCAAGCTCGCCCTCAAGATCTGCCACCTCGCCATCCAGCTCGTAGGTTGTCCATCATCGCCAATGCCTCCTGTTCACGACGAGTAACGGTTCCCGCCAAGAACAGCCGTAAGACAAAGTCCCTAAAGCCCGGATGCATTCTTGACAGAATTATTTTCGTCTGTTTGATGCTTGTTTCGTGCACATGTTTGTTCAATTACCTGTTCGATCCTTCTGTCTGATCAGTTCCTATGGTCAAAGTTTGCTTATTTTCCAGCTAGTATGTCGCTTAAGATCAGTTTTGCGATCCTTTCAGTATTAGGTCCACATATTAGATGACTCAAATCAGTCTGTTAAATCATCAGTACTACAAAACAATCAATACCAGTCCTATATTTTAGAACAGAAAATACACCACATGGAAGAAACCCGAAAGTGAGTAGCTTACTTTGTAGCTATAGTAGGTTCTTAGCATGTGTTATATTTGTACCTAACTTTGAGCTCTTTATTCATGTTAGAACCACAATGAGTTCTTATGGTCAAAGTTTGCTTATTTTCTAGCTTGTATTAAGCTTAAGATCAGTTTTGCGATCCTATCAGTCTTAGGTCCACATAATAGATTACTCAATTCGGTCTGTTACGTCATCACTACTAAAGAACAATCAATACCAGTCATATATTTTAGAACAGAAAATACACCCCATGGAAGAAACCCGGAAGTGAGTAGCGTACTTTGTAGCTATAGTATGTTCTTAGCAAGTGTTATGCTGTACCTAACTTTGAGATCTTTATCCATGTTAGAACCACATACAAAACCTGGTGAAGTTCGCTATCGCAAGCGCGTCAATGCAGAAATAGTTGGCGGCACAAAACCTGAGACTCCGGTAGTAAAGAGAAAGATTAAATCGACTCCTCTAGCTGTACCTGCAGCTGCAACACCACGACTATTAAGGTCTGCAACTTCCAAAGTTTGTAGGCAGTTACCCATGGCCAGCTGGAAGCTGCCCAACAGAAGGAGACAACTAGCCACCACCAGGAGGCAGCCGCCCAATGCGAGCAGGCACCTCCCCATGGCAAAATGCCACCAGTACATAAGCTTTGGGGCCACTTAATGAAGGGCCAGAGGATCAGAATTGTTATTCCTCCGGGAAGGACAAGGCCAGTGCACCCAAAGATTGCTTCCATGTATGCTACAACTTGTTCAGTAGTTGTGAATGATGTTATCCCTACCTTCCCCCATTGGAAAGATTACAAGGAAAGAGCTGACGTATTTTATGGGTTTGCCAAACACTTGAGCGTAAGTTTTGTAACCCAACTTTCTAGTTCATTGCATTGCTGTTCATAAAAGTGAAGAATGCTCTTTCTTTTGTTTCAGGAAATTTTTTATTTGGACCTCAACGACCCCTGGATTCATGGATCTCTTCTAATGAATCTCAGCAACCATACAAGACAAGGATGCCATTACCTGAAGAGCGCATATTTTGACCGTGTTGGAGACAAGGCTTAGGTTGTACGAACACCTCCTCATGTAGTAAGGCACATGAGCGGAGAACAGTGGGGCAAGTTAGTCGAGAAATGGTCCACACCCGGGAATGAGATTGTGTCTTTGTTCACTGAACCTTGCCACTGATTCAATCCTATAATCTGGACTTAACCTAACCTGTCCATACTCTTTGTTTGTGTAGACAGTTTGTATGAAAGCCGCAGCCCGGTTCCCTGCTGCTACAGGATCTCGTAGCTACGAGGTTGGCTGCGACAGGGGGAAAGATGTTGTCGAATTGTTCAAAGCTACACACAATGCCAGGCATGGATTCAGTTCGCCTGTGAAAAGAGCAATTGTAAGTCCCTGATAATTTTGTACATCTATGAAAGTTACAATTAACCTCATTAGAATCTATTAGGTACCTTTTCCGGTACGTATTCCTTTGTGACTTATGTTGCAAACTCAGCCATTTCACCTACGCTTGTCATCTGATAGTTCATGTACATGCGTGCTTACTTGCTTGTCATTTTTGAGTTCATATATCCTTGTGATCTGCTATCTTCAGCTATGTTCCTTACATGCTTCTCTTCTGCTATTTTCAGCTATGTTCCTTACACGCCTGTCATCTATCCTTGTTTAGCTGATGTTGCATCTATGATTGTACATGCAGATCCCTTGTCATTTCGCATCACCAGATACGTCTGTTAAAATCTGCACTGTACCCTTGTCATTTCATAATGGTTTCCCACTACGCTTGTCATCTTCTAGTCATGTACATGCGCAAGAAAAATCTATGTTATGTACAAGCTTATTGTCTGCTACTCCCTCCGTTCCAAAATGCAAGCCTTTCTACCTATTTTCTGCACACATGTATCTAGACATGTTTTAGTGCAAGGTTCACAGGAATCTTGCCCTAAAGCATGTCTATATACATGTGTGCAGAAAATGGCTAGAAAGGCTTACATTTTGGATAGGAGGGAGTATATTTCATCCATGTTCCTTAAATGCTTATCATCTGGTATTTACATCAATGTACCTTACAAGTTAGTTCAGCTGCTATTTCATCTTATGTTTGTACATGCTTTATAGGCTGAAATGGAAAGTAGGATCGAACCATCTACTTCAACGGATGGCACTGTCAAGGAACCTCTTTCTGCTGCTGAAGTTGTCGCTGCCGTGCTGTGTCATGGCAATCGAAAGCCTAATTTCCTCAAAAACATAGGTGTGATACCAAGCCGTACGAGTGTGCAAAAGTTTCAGCTTCAGCTTCAGTTTGATTCTGAGAAAAAAAAAGGAGGCAGGAACTGGAGTCTATCGTTGATGAGTACAAGAAGGCAAAGGAACATGCTGACGCAGACAAGATCAAGTATGAACAAGACTTGAACCGTGTGATCAAGGATCAAGAATTGTGCAATGCACTTATCAAGCAGATGTTGGCTAAACACGCTGCTTCGTGAAAACCTCTACAAACTCGTGGCTTTTTGGTAAGTCTTTGTGAGGCTATTTGGTGCCCTTCGTGAGTCTCAAACTGTATGTTGCTGGTGGCCTTTGAGAGGCCAAAAACTGTATGTTGCCACAGCTGGTCGACCACATGTTGTCTGGTGAACTGTAGAACGTGGCCTTTGTAGCCTTTGTTGCCTATGCTGGTGAGCAAGGCTGGGACCTCTAATTCGGAATTTATGTATTTGCTGCATGTGTTGTGTTTGCTTTGCTGGGAATACTATTAGGGCTAGAATTTTACATTTGTTTCAGATCGCGGGAATGGTCATTCGAACCTCGACCCAACAGAAATGTCGCGCGCACATTGACGTCACGAACTACGCGCGGCAAAAAATTTCGTCATCGACAAAAGACACATGGACAAATACGCTAAGCGCACGCGGCAACAACCGATTGCATGGTAACGATGACGGATAATTAACGTCGAGACCATAGATGACGTCATTACGTGCCGCTACAACGAAATAAAACTGTCGCGGAACATCCACGTGCCACTTTGTGGGCATCACACGTGGTGATCACTCATTCGTGCTCATTCGTGACGAACGCGAAAAACGTCGCATCTCCCTTGACGTCATCATATGTCGCGATGTTATGATTTCGTCGAGTATAATGTGACATCATCAGACGGCGGTAACGGCCGCCTGCCACGTGTTGTACATTTGTGACGATAAAAAACGTCGCGACGTGTTGATCCTGATAATGGCCCGGACCAGTACACAGGACGATTATCCAAATGTCGCGGATCTCTTACGACGTTTTGAGTGGCAACGAACCGTCGTAGAATCGCCTATGACGCCCGATCCCTGACTTTTCCTTAACGTCGCGTGAAACGTCGAGGATTGCACATCGCCACGTTTTGAAGCACGGTCACGACATTATTGAATCGTCCCTTATCGCCGGATTTTTAGTAGTGATAACCTCATGGATGCCCTTCAGGTATGTGACCTTGTTTCAATCTCAGGTGTAAAAGATTCTGACTTCAGATGACCCAGGCGATCATCTCAAATGCATTTTCTTGTTTGATATAGGTTGAACACGCGATCGCTGCGGATCTGGTGAGGGAGCTGGAGGACCGCTTCGCTTGGGTTGAAATGGCGCAAGCAAGGCAGCCCCCAGGCCTGGGGTGACTCGATCTTGGATCCCTCGGTCGCCTCCCTCTCGTCTCTAGTCTTCCCTTAGGAAGCACCAGAAGATGAGAGTGAGCGATGCTTGATCTGGGGGAGCCGGCCTTCCTCCTGGGTGTTGAAGCTGAAGAACCAGGAGAAGATTGATGGGCACAGCCCCCAGGCGTAGTTTAGGATCTTCACCTCCTTGTACCTATTTTCACCTTGTAAGCTCATTGAGCAGGAAAATAGTCATGGAAACCTCATCAGTATCTGTTTCACATACTTCAGTTTATAAAAGTTCACGGGTAAAAGCGCTTTTAGTTCCCGGTTAGGACTTCTGGTCCTTAGCATACTCTCAAGATTCGGTTTCATGGTGGATAATTGAGTGAATGTGGGTCAGGCTGTGGTCGTCAGAGCGGATCTAAACGCTCCTCACAGGGCGTCACAACGATCTCAGAAGATCTACGTTTCCGGGCGCTCGAGTGTTCCAGCCAAGAAGCGTTAGAGCAGATCTACATGCATGTGTCCCGGGAACACCCTCCCCTCGAACAATTCCAGAAGAGATGCTAGCGCACGGGTGAACAGCTGCGGCGCGTCGGATTTCTCAACAAGCAACCCGGCAGTATCCACCGTTTGCTCGCGGCTTAAACGCTTAAGGTGATCCTGGACTCCCTGACAGGATGAGGCCAGACCAACATCTGGGCGCACCATCCCGTGAGCGTTCTCACCCTAGGCCGTTGTTCTCTCGATCCGATTGTATGCTTAGGAAAATCCATCTTTCCCGGGAACGTCAAAGCGATCAAACGAGAAGGAGTTGGTTGCAAAGCACTTAACTTTCTTAAGGAGATGATTTCCCGGAAAGATGAGCTGGCCTCACCTGCTTCTCCTCTCTTTACCTTTCTTAAGGAGATTATTTTCCGGAAAGATGAGCTGGCCTCACCCGCTTCTCCTCTCTGTACCTGGAAACCAATTCGACCAAGTGAGACTGTTCTTTGCATTAACAGGATAAGTTAATTAAATCTGGTTTTTCTCCTGGGTTCTTGAGACTTGAACATCTATAACAAATCTCGAGCCCAAACAAATGATTCATTGCCGCTCTGCGTGATCTGGACTGGCCAAGCATCCGCATGCATTCTACCAGACTGGCCGGACCAGCAACCCCGTAGCACTACACAAACAGGTTAGACCAGCTGTCGCGTAGCATGGCGTTGATCAGTGTTGTTCTGCGTAATCATCCGTGCTCTCTGTGGCCTGGACGGACCAGTCGTCCACATGCGTTCTACCGGTGCTGGGCGGACCAGCAGCCGCGTAGCAATACTTGACCGGGCCATCGCTCGATCGTCAAATGGTAGCTTAAGGATGATTCGGTGATGTCAGGGCGGACCTAAACACTCACCCGATAGCCCCCGGGTCAGGGGTTGTTATGGATGGACAACCTCAAGAACCACGAACTAAAAAGCATGCACATATATAGATTTCTTCCCAAAACTTGCAACCAGTAAGAAAACTGAGTCCAGAATTAACTTAACTTATATTACTCGACAATAGCTGATGAACCGATTACATAATTGACTTTAACCGAGAAAACCATGGCGGGACTGACCACTGACCCACATCATCATCATAGTGGCGGAACGGATCCCGGGCCCACAATCTCCATACTGGCGGAACGGATCCCAAGCCCACAATTGCCAGTGCCGTTCACGGGTAAGATCCCGGATACGGACTTTCCTCATGGATAAAACTTTTTCAGGAGCGCGATGTTCCAAGAGTTGGAGATCAACGCACCATCCTCAGTTTCCAATCGTACTGCTCCAGGCCTAGAAACTCGGGCGACCCTGTAAGTTCCTTCCCACTTAGGTGACATTTTGTTTCTCCCAGTCATTACATGCACCTTTCGTAAGACAAGATCTTCAGCATCAAGTATCCGGGGACGCACATTACGACTGTGATAGCGACCCAAGGTATGTTGATAACGAGCGAATCGCACTGCAGCCTTGCATCGCGCCTCTTCCAGCAGATTCAAGTCATCGATTCTCCTTTCCAATTGATCGCTTTCTTCATAAGCCAAGACTCTCGGCAAACCGTGCTTGAGCTCAGAAGGAAGCACTGCTTCAGCTCCGTAAACGAGCGAGAAAGGAGTCTCATTGGTTGCTCGACTTGGTGTAGTCCTGAGTGACCATAGAACTCCCTGAAGTTGATCAATACATTTCTTACCGAAGGTTTTGAATCTGTCAAAAGTTTTCATTTTGAGTTCTTTCAACACCTCGGCATTCATCCTTTCCACTTTCCCATTACTTCTCGGGTGCGCCACAGAGGCGAAGCAAACTTTAGCCCCAATCTCTTCACAGTATGCCAAGAAAGCTCCACTTGTGAATTGCGAGCCATTGTCAGTGATTATGCGGTTAGGCACTCCAAAACGGCACACAATTCCCTTTATGAATTTGATAGTTGCTTGTGTTGTTATGTTCCGGACTGGCTCCACCTCAGCCCATTTGGTGAACTTGTCAATGGCCACAAACAGATACTGATCACCCCCAGTAGCCCGTGGCAACTTGCCCACGATGTCCAGCCCCTAGACTTCAAACGGCCAGGAAATTGGTATGGTCTGCAGTGCTTGGGCTGGTTGATGAATACTCTTGGCATGGAACTGACAGGCTGCACAAGTCTTTACTAGTTTTTCCGCATCAGCCAGAGCTGTGGGCCAGAAGAAACCCATGCGGTAAATCTTTCCGACCAAGGCTCTGGATGCCACATGATTGGACCAAGTACCCTCGTGGATTTCAGATAAGATCTGCAATCCTTCATCCTGGGAGATACAACGGAGCCTGATACCATTTTCCCTCTTTCGGTAGATCTCACCATCGATGAGAGTGTACATCTTGGCTTGACGAGCTACCCGCTTTGCATTGACATCATCTTCCGGCAAGATTCGATTGTGGAGGTGGTTGACCAATTCAACAGCCCATGGTGGTGTTGCCTTCTCCACGGGAAAGGCCTCCGGATATTCAGGTTCAGGAGGAGCGTCCTTCCCAGGAATCAGATCAGCACTGCCAAGTTGGCCGGGTTCAGAAGGTGTCGTTGTAGCAGCCCCCGAGTTTGATGCAACCGCCGCTTTCAGCTTCTCAACGGGGATGGAAGGTTTGTGCAACGCTTCGATGAATATCCCTGGTGGCACTAGTCCACGCTGAGAAGCTATCCGGGACGGCGCGTCTGCAACACAGTTCTGATCACGGGGAATATGCTCCAGCCTCAAACTTCTAAACTTCCGCTTCAGTTTCGAAACCTCCTCCACATAAGGGGCCATGGTTGGGCACTCATAGACTTTTTCCACTTGCCTGACAACTAGCTGAGAATCAGCTCGAGCTATCAGGTTTGTTATGCCTAGACCAATGGCTGCTCGAAGTCCAGCGAGCAATCCTTCATACTCGGTTGTGTTATTGGTAATCCCTGTCTTGTACAGCATCTGAATATCTAAATGACGTACTTGAGCTGTTCACCCGTGGGTGATACCAGCAGCACGCCTGCCCAGACTGCCCCAGAAAGAGATCCATCAAAATAGAATAGAATAGAATAGAGTATCCAGAGAATCCGACAAAACTTTGACGTACTTGAGCCGTTCACCCGTGGGTGATACCAGCAGCACGCCTGCCCCAGCCTGCCCCCGGAAAGAGATCCATCAAAATAGAATAGAATAGAATAGAGTATTCAGAGAATCCGACAAAACTTTCCCAGAATGTATAATGCGCACATCTGGGAGGCGGCGAGTGCTTCATTTCACTTCAGATTGTAGATTTGCGCCACAAAGTTATAGAGGGTGAATCGGGAACGTCTCCGTCTGAAGGATTATACTCGTGATCAATCAACTCAGAAAAGAATAAACTGAGCATCCTCCATCCTTGTTGTTGACATTGTAGTTCAACCAGATTAACACTCACTACCCACATGTATGAGCTCCAATTCATCCCTCTTCTCGAGAAATCATATCTCAATGTAGACCTGCCTATTTGTCATCACAATGACTGACTGAGTTCAGAGTCGACTGTCCTGAATCTGCCAGTGAATTATTCATACAATGAAATATAAGCAAACGGGTTGTAACCATTTTCAAAGCGAACTTCTGCCAAGAAAAACAATTCAGGCATGCACGGATACCCTTTTCATTCTTCAACTTCATCAATTATTACAACTAAATGGATTGAAACAACCAAATGCTAATAGTACATACATATGCCCTGATTAAGTGAGAGCTCTGGGATTGCTGAGCGCAGTGGAAGAACATGCTTAAAGCAAACAATAAAATGCTCGCACGAATTTGATGAAACTCCCGTCCCAAATACTAAACAGGCCTACAGTAAGTTCATAGTACACTACATACATATGGATCTGAGTGACAAGAGCAAGCTGACTAGTACCACCATACAAGGAGTGAAGCAGCAACAGCGCAAAGCAGCATCCGGGAATGGAGCTGGCCTCCGGCCTGCGGGTGGGACCCGGACATGAACCCGAACTGTCCGGCCGGCGGGCTGCGGTGGTAGATCCCCGGCGGCGGCGGCGTCCTCGCGCAGCTACACTGCGCCGGCGGCGGCGTGTTCGCGCAGTCACACTGCGGCGGTGGCGGCGGGCCGGTGAGAGGAGGCGCCGACGGCGGGGGAGGAGAGTAGTAGAAGAACTGCTGCACCAGCGGAGGCGGCTGCTGCCCGGCGGCCGGCCGCGGCGACGGCGAGGCGAGGAGGAGCAGGAAGAGGAGGAGTTGGGGCGAAGGTGCCATGAGAGATAGGGGTGAGTAGATGCGTAACCTAGGGAAATGGTGGAACTTTTTTTTTGAACTGGCAAATGGTGGAACTAGAGGCGTGCAATGCGTGCTAGCAATAGCAGTACTGCTACGCCTGTGACGCGATGCGACATGGAGAAGAGTGGCAGGACGAACACGAGGAAGGCTGGATCTGGTCCGTTCGTCATAGAAGGGAGTATGAATTTTGACGGTGGGTTCCAGTCGACCGCTGGCTCCACGGAGTTTCGTCGGTGGATCAGCCGATTCTAGCGGGCGTCAGCGCGTGCCACATGCGTGCCGCCGCCCACCGGGATGCTCCAAGTGCGTCGGCGTGAGAGGATCACTCGCGGCCCCAAAGGCCGTCCAAAGACATTTGTGACGAGTTGGATCTGACTGGCTCAAAGTTTGTCCCGACAGATCCAGCTTAAGCCCTATTCGTAGTAGGGAGCCGTTGGATTGTGCCGGATGAAACCGTGCGCGACGTCACGTTGGACTCTGACGCGTAGGCCAAGCATATCATAGACACTTGATCTTGAATGTGGAATGCGGCCGGTCAGATGTATTCATGACGGGCGGCGCCTCAGTTCCACAGCCGGGCGCAGCAAGTCATCCCCTGTGGTGAGGAAGCGTCTAAGCAACCACACCATCTTCTCCACCTCCTCCGCCATGGCTTCTCCCCCCACGCAACAACGCTCCCCTAACGGAGGAGGAACGTGTCTGTCGCCGGGAGGAGGCGTTGAGTCGTCGGGACCGCCGGGATGCACAAGCGATGAACGCTCGTTGTTGCGCCGCGCTTGAACGAGAGGATTCGTCGGGCGACCGTTGCTCAACGACCACGAGGCGGTCTCCTCCACCCGCGTGCCTCCGGCTCCGCCTCAACCTCAACAAGAGGCGGGTATGCTCACGGAGACGAAGGCGCGCAAGCTCATCCGCACCAACACACCGGTATCGGCGAACTGCCGCTTCCCTGAGAGGTGGGCCATGAACCCAGTCCACGTCCCGGTCGCTCCTCGCTCGCCGGCCAGGCACGCCTCGATTGCATCAAGAGGCTGCCGCCGGGCTCCTCTGGCTGCATTGGCGGGCTCCTGCCCGAACTGCCGGTGCCCGGCGTGCCGCCCTACCAATTAGATCTAGGTTTTAGTTCGAATGAATTATATCTAGTTTAAATGAATTATACGTAGTTTGAGCGAAATTTCAATGAAATTTATGTGTTTTCGTGTTTAAATGTCGATTTAAAAACATTTGGCGGCCGCGAGTGGGGAGCGACACCCCCCATTACCAGCAACTCGTCCGGTTGGCGCCCATAGCGCACGTACAGACACCCATCCGGACATCATTTGGGCGCCACGAGTGGAGATGATCTGAGGCAATTGTATATGGGCGTGTTTGCCTCATCTTGCATCCTGGCTCCCGTGGACTGGACGACTGAAAAAACTAAATGCTGAGCCACGTTGTTGTAACATCCCAAAATTATTATCAGGATTATATTCCAAAAATGAGAGCCAACAAAAACTTTTGTTGTTTATTGTGTGTTAATTGCTTTTGTTACTTGAGATGTTGCTCTTGCTGCTTGTGTGAGTGTTTGCTCTAGTGAACACTAGTGAGAAAGAAAGAAAACAAAATTTAAAATCAAAACAAGAAAAATAAAAGTGACAAGTTGTCACATGAAAATCTTCAAGTGACAAACCCAATTAATTTCAAACCAAAGTCAGTGGAGTTGTAATGTAAATACTCCCCATTTTGTTCCTACCACTTTCCCCTCTCAAATATTATTTTTGAACTAGTTTTGAAATTCTAAAATAAAAACAAATTGAAATAAATTAAAATAACCTAAACAAAGTACTATAAAAGAAAATGTTTCAAAACATTTTATTATTTTATGCCAATTTTTGTGGAGCTTCTGTACATTATGGGAAGGCCCCACAAATTTTTGCAAATTTTTCTAAAATGTTTAAATGCACTAATTAAATCCTAGAAAACCTTCTGGATTTAACAGAAGGACTAAAACAGAAATAAAAAAAGAGGCAGAGAGGAGGCAGGGGGTTTTCTGCAAAAACGTCGTCCCCTACCTCTCTCCCTCGCCCCGACGTGCCGCCGTGTCGCCACCACCGTCCTCGCCGTTTTCTTCGCCGCCCGGACCCCCCCCCCCCTGCAGCGCTCGCCGTGCCTCTGCGCCTCTGCACCACAGGGAAGAAAAACGGAGCCCTCTCCCGTCGCAGTTACGCCGCGGTTCCCCGACGGCCGCCGCGGAGGACTTGGACGGCGCCGAGCAAATTGGCCCCCCTCTCTGCTCCCCGACACGCACCGCTTATCTAGATGGTTCTAGAATGTTACCGGACCCGTTAAGCACCAAGCCGCCACAATCCCCTGCACCCTCGCCGCGTAATCGAGGAATTGGTCGCCGTAGACGCGCCATGGCCGCCGCCGTGGACCTCGACCACCATGGACCGCCCCGAGCCTATAAAGCCACCCCGAGACCTCACTGAAACTCCACACCCCTCCCTCGATCTCTCCCTCGCTTCAATTTGGTCTGTGCACCGCCAGAGGGCAGTGCACTGCCGCACCCGTCGTCGCCGTTGAGGTCGAGCATCGCCGCAACACCACACCCTTCCATTTTCTCCTCTCTGGCCTCTACACTCTTCCTTGTGGACACAGCACTCACCCGAATCTCTTTTCCCTCTTTTTAGTGCACGGACGCGACCCCGAAGCTCCGCCGGAGTTGCTGCCCGTCGCCGAGAAAGTGCGCGACATCGCCGCCGTCGACAGAAGCTTCCCCAGCAACTGCTACTCGCCCCATCGCCTTCCCTGAGTCTCCGCCGTCGATCCACGCCTTCGCCGAGCTTTCCCGGGGCCCCTAGGTGAGTCTCCGATCATCACCGTGCCGCCGGCGCGGCGGCGCCGCCCAGAAATGGTCGTCGCCGTTCGCGGGCTCTGAGAGCCGTTGGATCTAGATCCAACGGCAACGTACCGCTTCGCTGTAGATGTTAGACAGACAAGTGGACCCCACCTGTCAGTCTTTTAATCATTTCCACGCACACACTGTGACGCTGACCAGTAGGCCCCACCTGTCATAACTTTCAACATTATCCAGAGGAGAAGGAATTTCTAATTAATTTTTCTCTGGAAAAACAGTACTGGCATCAACTTTGAAATTCAATATCTCGAGATTTAGGAATCCAAATAAATCAAACTCAAATGTTCTTGAAAGCTTATGAAATTGTTTAACCAACACAATTGGTCTCATGTCATTTAATTAAATATTTAAAAAGTATTATTAACAATAGTACAGAAGGTTTAAATCCTAAACTTGTTTGTTTCTGATGCTCTGTTAGTCCAAATAATTCCAAACCAATTTTGCTAGCTTAGTACTGCCTTGTGTTAGCTCCCCTAATTTTGGTAGAATTAATTAAGCAGCTTTAGTTGTTGACTTTAAGGTAAACCCTTCTGGAAAAAACAAACAAATATGTTTATTTGTTGACCCAAATGAGTTAGGACCAATTTTGTTAGCTCAAATATATCCATGTTTAGTTACCCCTAAAAGGGTTTAATTTTTGGAGCAATAGAATTTAAATGGCAGCTAAAACTTGATTATTAAGCTACTGGATTCAATCCAATGTGTAGGGAGTTTGGTAACTCCAAATGATCCAATTCAAATTGGGTTGTCTTCTACACATCAGTAGCTTTCTATAGAAATTTAGTTTGTATTTTTGTAACCAACAGAACTCAAGTTGTGGAATTAAACATGAATAACTAGTTCTGCCATAATTTAGAAGTAATTAAATAATGTTTAATTCAATTTTTTTGAAAATCAAATTGTGTGGTTTGATGTGTGCAGTAGCTAATGGTGATGTTGACAATGGTTATGTTGAGATGATTGCTTGTATAGCTTAGTAATTTTTTGCATTGTTTGTTTATTAATTAGACGAGAACGTTGTCGGATATATCGAGGAAGGAGAGTTTGCTGAATTTGAAGAACAAGAGCAAGATCACTTTGCCAAGCAAGGCAAGCTATTCTCTGAGCTTGCACTACCAACATATGCATCTACTTTCATAACATGTTTTACTCTCAAAGCAAGATTTATAAAACCCATTTCAAAAGAATATGGATATTATTTGTCACCCTATGTAGTAGTTTATATAAAACTTTAGGATGGGAAAACAATGTTGTTTATTCAAAACTCCTTTGAAATTTCTTATGAGTTTATGAAATACCGAGATGTCGGTGTTGGAGTGGAAAAGTGAAAAATGGAGATGTTTATGAAAAATGCACAGTGTCCTAGTACTATGGAAACCAATCCTACCCTGTGCGACCACATTTACCACATATGGGAAAAGGCGTAGTCATGTAGTTTGCTCTTATTAGTATGGGATACCTCATCGACGGAGATGACTCCGTTATGCATGAGGGGATGGTCCGAGGATCTACCCCCTGACCCGGGTCCTCACACAAGTTGGTGGGGAGGATAGAAGGTTCCACCATAAACCGCCGGACAAAACTATGAGTCCTCACACTTAGGGTTTCCGACAGGAAACCGGACTGGGTGTCGATGGAAAGTGTCATATGGGAAGGATCCTATACTAGCATGAGCAAATAAGAGGCTATGGCCGGCGGCTTACTTCGCATACATCTGGTATGGCGGGACGTGGCAGACACGATGAGTTGCTGGATGAATGTGGGTTTAAAAGCGTGCTACCTCTGCAGAGTGTTTAAAACTATTCGAATAGCCGAGTCCTCGGATATGGACAATTGGGAGACTGTCCTAAGACCATGTGCAAGTTTTAAAAAGGCTTTGAGTTTTAAAAGAGATATGAAGTGGAGATTGTTTCCTACACCTATACCAACGGATCGGTATGAGGTGGTTGGATGAAAGTGGACCATGACGGGCTATGGTCGGAAAAAGGAGGAGTTTTGGAAAAACAGGTGAAAATGGTGACTTCTTTAAAAATAGTTACAAAACTCTTCTTACCTTTTTCAATAAAGATATAGAGATGTTTTAAATAAGATAAGTTGCCAACTAAAATAAAACTGGTGCATACTCATGTTGGGGTAGTTTGCGAGTACATTCAAATGTACTCATATTGGTTTCGTCCCTGGCTATTGTCCTAGCCAGACTACGAGGAGGAGCATTACGCCGAGCAGGAGTATGGCGACTTCTATGCGAACTAAGGATCTCCACAAGTCAGCTGCCTGTCGGGTCGTCATCGTTAGAATATGATGTCGATTACGCCGTAGCTTCCGCTGATATATTTGGTTTGGCCCATGAAGGCACCTATGTAAGAACTTGGTCTAAATGACCATTTATGTAAGACTTTTATTCGGTACTGTAATGGATGTAAACTTTGGTATCCAATTCGGATTATGTGCAACGACAGACTGATCACGGGATCGTTGTGTTAAGCATAATCGGGTATTTCGGACAGCTAGTCCGAGGTCCCCACAGTTGTGTAGCCCATGTGATTGTACACTAAGTGGTAGTCAGCGCCGGTTTTCTATGAGCAAGTTCATGATGCTCTGCTGTTTGGTTGCCATCGTTTGTGTTTAAAGGCTAATCCCTAGTGTTTGGTTACACGTTTTGGATCGTTGTGGTTACGTTGCATCCACTAGTTCTGAACTTATCGGTTTAACATTCGACGAAAAAAACACAATAGGGACAACTACACGCTGATGATCAGGGTCGGGCCGGCAAAATCCAGGTCCCCGTGTGAAACTCTAAAACGGGGCCCTATCTCACACGAAATATTGAACTAATAAATTCTAATGTATGACATAGTATTTTACATAACAATTGAATTTATTCAGAATCATACTGTCGCAGCAGTGGAACATGGGGTTCCCCTGATGCTGCCAAAGTGGGTCCTCCACTGGGGCCCACCAAGAAGATGGACAAGGCAAGGAGTCAAGTACAGCAGATGGGTTAGCCCATCTGCCCCAAGGATACCCGACAAGTTCGACAGCAGGTCTCTGCGGCTAAGGACCAGGCGACCTTCCGGGTCACCCCCTCGCCCGGAGAACCAGGTGAGACACCCGCGGGTCCGTGCGCCCGGCAGGAGGCCAGGCGCGCCCCCGGGTCCTCCATCTGTACCACCGAGAGGATAAGATCGCCAGCTCGCCGGAAGCTGGTGGAAGACTTGAGCGCCAAGATGAAGGCTGCGCCCTGGTGACGTTGCCACGAGCGTAGTTGGTGGGGCGGACAGGCTTTGTCCGTCCCACCTTTTCCAAGGGCGGACGACCACGCCGCCCTCCAGAGAATGCTTGGAGGAGAGGGCGCCACGTCTCCTCCAAGGACCGCCGAGGGGTTTTCCCGCCAAGACCCTTCACGCCTCTCGCGTGCCCATGTCGGATCCCCTTAGCCTATAAAAGGAGAACCATGGCACCGAACAGGAGGAGGAACAGAAGCAAGCTAGAGCTCATGCCAGACTAGACTAGGGTTCGGAAGGTAGAGAGAGAGAGAGGTGATCTCCCCAGGGCAGGATCTGCTCTTCGTCTACCTCCGGCCGAAAATCTGCCGGATTCACCCCAGAACACCCTTGTACACCACACCATGATGAACCTCTCAATCCAGACATGCAGGAGTAGGGCTTTTGGCCTCCGGGCGGCCTAAACCTGGGTAACTCCGTGTGTCCTTCTGTGTTGCTTGCTCTTCCATTCCATCGACGAAGAACTTGGCGACCTTGCTCCCGGGTAAGGCGTCTTCCAGCCTCCTTCGCGCCCCGTGCCGAACCTAAAAAGGGGGTACCATCTACTCCCGGTATCCGTCACCCGAGACACGACATCTGCCGCGCCAGGTTGGGGGTGCAAGCGCTGGATTCGTCTTCTTCTTCATCGACCTCAAGTTCTTCGTCAAGCATGCCGCCGAAGAGGAAGATTGATGCCGCTACCTCCAAGGCCGCGTCTCCGTCGCGCACCCAGGCTTCCGTTGAGCGTCGCGCTGCGGATGCGCGTCAGCCTGCTCCTCCGCAGGCGCCACCTACGGAGAAGGTGGCGTCGGAGAGGGCCAACACCAACAAGAACGTCGACCCGACGATCCGGCGGCTCCTGGACTGTCCACCGAGCCACCCCCACGCTCTGGAGAGAAAAGCGTCGGGAACGGCGTGGCAGGGGTCATGACACCAGGGAGGGGCGAGGTCACGTCCGCACCAGCGGAGGTCCCCGAAGCTCCAAAAGCAAGTCCTCTACGCACTTGCCCTCGGACGCGCAAGCTCGCCACGACGCTCTTGTCGCTGCCAAGGCTCTCATGCAGTTCCCTCCGAGCTCCAGCGATCCCAAGGTCTACCAAGAATGGAGAGCCCGTGTGGAGGCACTCCTCGACTTCGCCGACGGGCCCTGAGCCGACATTACTCGAGCTCCCACCGTCGACGGCCCCGAGGCTGGAGGGCACAAGGGCGCGAACCACGGGGTCAGCCCCGTGGCGAGCGCCGAGGCGAGACGGAGCCTCCTCGTACCGCTCCACCGATGGCGAACCGGCTAAACCGCGACCGCGGCAAGGCCATCTCCGTCGGGTCATCTACCACGCGCAACCAAGATCTTCGCCACGACCTCAACAACCGTCTAACCGAGGATATGCGCACCCGCATCGAACGGCGTCACGAGCGCCATCGCCGGGAGGATCGGGACGACGACATCGCTGAAGGGTGCCTCGCCCTTGCCCCTGAGTTCCGCCGGGTCACCTGGCCCAAGAAATTCAAGATCGACGTCCTCCGCTACGACGGCACCACGAACCCCGGGACTTCCTGCAGCTCTATTCTTAGCTGCGGCAGTCGCCGGGGCCGACGAAATGATGATGACCAGCTGGTTCCCGCTGGCCCTGAAGGGAGATGCCCAGACATGGCTTCTCAACCTTCCCAAGTGCTCCATTCGTTCCTGGAGGACCCTGAAGGAACAGTTCCTGGGGGCTTTCCAAGGCGGGTACGAGCGCCCGGGGGCTCCCAGCGACCTCCACGACTTCAAGCAACTTCCGGGTGAAACTCTTCGCAAGTTCATCCAGCGCTTCACCCAGAAGATGAACACAATCCCCTGCATCAAGCAAGAGCTGGTGATCGCTTCTTTTCACGCCAACGTCCGCAATACCCGGATGCGCGAGAAGTTGAGCAATCGCCGCGTCGAATCCACCTGCGAGCTCTGGGAGCTGGCGGATCGATGCGCCCGAGCTGAGGAGGGGGCTAAGTTCCCCGGGGAGGATGAACCCGAGGACAAAACCGCCCCCGCCAAGAACAAGAAGCGGGACTCTGGACCCGACAAGCGCATCTTCGTCACCGAACCCCTTCCTAAGAAGGCCAAGCCTGCGGCGGCCTCTGAGGGAGAAGACGACCCATGGTGCCACATTCATCCTGACGGCAACCACCCTCTCAAGGACTGCCGCCAACTCAAGAACCTCGCCATACGAGAGCAGCGTCGGGCCGACGGGGTAAGCCTGGACGGCTGCTACAACTGTGGCGTCATTGGGCACGTCGCTCGTGACTGTCCCACAGGTCGCCAAGGCGGAGGCGGCCGCGGATGGGGCCGCGGCGGTGGCCGCGGGGGACGAGGAGGACGCGGCGGCCAAGGCGGTCGCGAACAGAACAATCAAGAAGGCGCCTCAACAAGGAAGCTCCGGCTCCTCAGGGAGGCGGTGGCGGAAGGTTCCAGGAAGTCACCGGAGTTGTCGGGTGCATTCACGGGGGAGCCTCTCTGCCTCCATCCAACGGCGCGTGTAAGAGGCTGGTCCGGGAGCTTAACGCGGTTGCTTCTGCTCCGCCCAAGCCCCTGGAATGGTCTGGGCAGGTCATCTCCTTCGACCCGGAAGACCATCCTGCCAGTGTGGCCGGGGTGGGAACGCTTCCTCTGATCGTGTCGCCCATCATCCATAACTACAAGGTCACCAAGATGCTGGTCGACGGAGGCTCCAGCCTCAACCTTTGACGGCGAAGGTGCTGGCTATTCTGCAAATCCTTTTCTCGCCTGCAAGACACCGGCGTGTTCCAAGGCGTGAATGGAAGCGTCACTCGGCCGCTGGGGAAGATCACGCTCCCTGTCACCTTCGGTGACCAGGAGAACTTCCGCACCGAGGACATCGTCTTCGACATTGCAGACACGCCACTTCCGTACAACGGCATACTTGGCCGGCCGGCTCTAGCCAAGTTCATGGCCGTCTCGCACTTCGCCTACAACATGATGAAGATCCCCGCGGCCTGGGGAGTGATCACGATCAAGGCCGACGTCGACGACGCCATCTTTTGCGTTCAGAAGTTGAACCAGACGGTGGCGGCGACCTCGGACGTTCCGCAAGATGTACAGGAAGCGATGTCGGTGCATTCTCCGGGGACGGAGGGTACCCGGAGGCTCGACATCAACTTCCTTCAAGAAGGCGTCATTTCATGAAGATCCGCAAATGACCAAGAAAGTGGCGTTGACCAGTGACGGGAGTCGATCCATCACCATCGGCGCCCGCCTCACCGACAAATAGGAAAGCGCGCTCGTCGCCTTCCTTCGGGAAAACTCTGACGTCTTCGCATGGGAAGCGTCAGGGCTACCCGGCGTACCAAGGGAGGTGATCGAGCACAAACTGGCGGTCAGTGAGGACGCTCGCCCGATAAAACAAGTTCTACGCAAGCAAAGCAAGGAAAAACTGGAGTTCATCGTGTCCGAGGTTGACAAACTGGAAGAAGCTGGCGTCATCAGGATGGTGCCGCACCCAACCTGGGTGGCCAACCCTGTGGTGGTGCCAAAGCCCATGACCTCAAGTGGCGGCTCTGCATCGACTTCACCGACTTGAACAAGGCCTGCCCCAAGGATCCTTTCCCACTACCCCGGATTGATCTCATCGTGGATTCAACCGCCGGGTGCGAGCTCCTGTGCTTCCTGGATGCTTTCTCCGGGTACCACCAGATCATGATGGCAGTGGAGGATCAGGAGAAGACGGCCTTCATCACACCCAAGGGCTGCTACTGCTACACCCGGATGCCTTTCGGTCTCCGGAACGCCGGCGCAACCTTTCAGCGCGCCATGCAAGCATGTCTTGGGTCCCAGCTGGGCCGCAACGTGGAGGCATACATCGACGACATCGTGGTCAAGACTCGGTACAAGGACTCCCTCATTCAAGATCTGCACGAGACCTTCAACAACCTTCGTCGGGTCAACTTCAAGCTTAACCCCGACAAGTGCGTGTTTGGGGTCCCGTCCGGCAAGCTACTGGGGTTCTTAATCTCCCACCGGGGGATTGAGGCCAATCCCGACAAGATCAAGGCCATCGAGCGCATGGAGGCGCCACGGCGAGTCAAGGACGTACAACGCCTCAACGGGTGCATCACCGCACTCGGGCGCTTCATCTCAAGACTTGGAGAACGAGCCCTGCCCTTCTTCAAGTTACTCAAGAAGACGGGTCCCGTGAAATGGACCCCGGAGGCTGAAGAAGCTCTTCAGTCCCTCAAGTGCTACCTCGCCTCGCCTCCCATCCTTGTGGCACCAACAGAAAAGGAGCCCCTACTACTGTACATCGCTGCCACCAATCAGGTGATCAGCGCAGTTCTTGTGGTAGAGCGTGACGCTCCTCCGGACAAGGTCGGCGGCAAGCGTCCCGGAACATCCTCCCGGGGCAACCAAGCAAGAAGAGGCAGCCAGGTGGCAAAGGGCCGGAAGGCCCTGAGCCTGGCATGCCCACCGACGCCGCCATCGACATCGCAGAAGAAGCATCACTGGGGGCTGACGCGCTCCCTCTCGAAGCAGCCGAGCCCGCCAAGGACTCGGTGACCCGCAAGATACAGCACCCGGTCTACTTCATCAGTTCGGTGCTGCGCGACGCCCGGGAGCGGTACCCCATGATGCAGAAGCTGTTGCTGGCGATCCTCATCGCCTCTCGCAAGATGAGGCCCTACTTCGAAAGCCACCCTATCACCGTGGTTTCCAAGTACCCCTTGAGGAGTCCGCTGGAGAATCCCTCGCCACCGGACGAGTCTCTTGGTGGGCCATGGAGCTTCAAGGTTTCGGCCTCAAGTTCGAGCACACGAACAACATCAAGAGTCAAGCGCTGGCTGATTTCACGGCGGAGTGGACTGAGACAGCGTTCGACGACCCGGTGGAGGAATCCAGCCTTCCCGGGAAAGAAGATCCCGACGCCTGGACCATGAACTTCGACGGCTCCTACACCAAGGGCCAGGGAGGCGCCGGAGTCGTTTTGATCTCCCCCACAGGAGATCGTCTGAAGTACGTCGTCCAGATGCAGTACAAGGAGAATATCTCGAACAACACGACGGAGTACGAGGGCCTGCTTGCGGGACTTCGTGCTGCCGTTGGCCTCGGTATCACCAAGCTCATCGTCAAGGGTGACTCTCAGCTAGTCATCAAACAAGTGAACAAGGAGTACGCTTGCCCGCAGATGGCACCGTACGTCGAGGAGGTGTGGAAGCTTCAGCGACGCTTCGACAGCTTCCGGGCCGTGTACGTCCCTAGGGATGACAACACGTCCGCGGACGAGCTGTCACAGATGGCTTCCAAGCGAGAACCAGTACCTCCCGGGATATACATTGAGGTGCTCCGGCAACCCTCTGTGTCTCCCGAGAGGCTCAAGACAAGGTCTACATCGACACTGGGGGCTGGTGACCCGTCTACTTCGACAACCCGGGAAACCAGCCCAGAAGGCGCGCAAGACCCGGCAGGACCTAGGCCAAGGGAAGCCATGCTTCTCCTTGGTCAAATGGTGTTGCCGGTGGAGAGAACCCACCCACCCTGGGCCCTGGACATCGTCAAGTACATGACGGAGCATGCTCTACCGGAGGATGATCACGAGGCCGAGCGGGTGGCTCGTCAAGCCAAGCTCTACGTCCTGATCGACGGCGAGCTCTACCGGCGACGCGACAACGGAGTCAGGCTCCGCTGCATACCACAAGAACAAGGCCAAGTACTTCTACGAGACATCCACGAGGGCACATGTTCAAGTCATGTTGCATCAAGATCATTGGCGGGGAAGGTTTTCCGCCAGGGTTTCTACTGGCCAACAGTCCTGCACGACGCCGAGCAAATGGTCAAGACCTGCGAAGCTTGCCAATACTACGCGAAGAACATCAATCAGCCAGCTCAAGCACTGCAACCAATCCCAATATCCTGGCCGTTTGCAGTCTGGGGGCTAGACATCGTCGGCAAGTTGCCAAAGTCAGTTGGCGGACATGAATACCTCTTTGTGGCTGTCGACAAGTTCACGAAGTGGGTTGAAGTAATGCCAGTACCACGCCAGACGGCCCAGGCCGCCATCAAGTTCATCGAGGGGATTGTCTACCGCTTCGGAGTACCCAACAGAATCATCACGGATAATGGCACTCAGTTCACAAGTCGAGCCTTCCTCAACTTCTGTGAAGAATTGGGCATCAAGGTGTGCTTTGCATCAGTGTCCTATCCAAGATGCAACGGTCAAGTGGAGCGAGCCAATGCGGAGGTCCTAAGAGGTCTGAAAACCAAAGCATTTGACAAGCTGGAGAACAAGGGGAGGAATTGGATTGATCACCTACCCAGTGTACTGTGGTCCCTCAGAACAACTCCAAGCCGAGCCACCAAAGAAACACCTTTCTTCCTTGTCTATGGAGCTGAAGCTGTCCTGCCAACAGAGCTAAGGCACGGATCTCCCCGGGTACTCGCATATGATGAAGATGCCCAAGCTGAGCAAAGGATTGATGACATAAACATCCTGGAGGAAATGCGCTGTCGGGCGTCATTGCGGTCTGCTCGATACCAGCAAGGGATGCCGGTATCACAGCCGTCATGTTCGATCCCGGGAATTACAGCAGGGAGACCTGGTTCTCCGCAAGATGCAAAATCTCGAGGGCTTGAACAAGATGTCAAGCAAGTGGGAAGGACCCTACCGGGTTACTCATACACTGAGACCCGGAGCAGTCTATCTGGAAGACGAGAAAGGCAGGCCGGAAGGCAACGCCTGGAACATCGAGAATCTCCGCAAGTTCTACCCCTAATTATGAACATGAATCGCCAAACGTCGAATCCGCTAAGCACGCCCAAGGGGCTAGTGTTCTGTAATAGGGTGTAAGAAGTCATCGCCAAGAAATAAAAGATAAGTGTTTCAATTCCGTGAGCCTCAATTTATGTCGAGATGTGTGTTATCCGTAACAACCCCCAAGCAGGGGGCTGACATGGTGCCGGTGGCTGACGGGTCTGTCACATCCCAAATTTTGGAACTAAGAAAAACTTAGTTTTACAAGACCCAAAATTCAGAACCAACAAAAACTTTTTGAAATGTTTCACTGATGATTGTGTTTTCCTTCCCATTGTTATGTTTGACCTTGTGTGACTAGTTGTTTAAGTTATTTGACTAGTAAATATTAACCTAAGAGCCCAACCTAAGTAAAAATATATTTCACTTTGGTGATCATGTCATGACAAGAAAAATATTCCATACATCTTCCCCACTCTTATGTTGGCCAACTCCTTTTCAATGATGCTTTGGTTTTATTAACTACCCAAAAGCCTAGGATTCAAGAAAGAAAAGTATTTCCAAAATTATATGTTTATAAACTATGGAGATCTATATAATATCTCCTGCCCATTTTCAATCTTGCTAGTTTTCAAAGTATTCACAACTCTTATGTTATAAACTCCTATTTTCACTCTTTTGGAAACCATAAAAGTGGGAAATATACTACCCATGTATTTTAGCAAACTCTCTTGAAAAATATCAAACCTTTTTTGAGTCAAGCTTGTTTCAACATGATTATGGTTATGATGATACCTAATTACCATCCCACCACCTATCTGAATATTTGAAATGTGGTTGAAAACTTATATTGTTTGCTTGTTTGACTTATGGTTGTATTGATTGTTAATTCCTTGATTTGTTGTTTGCTTGGGTGAATAATTACACAAATGTACTTGAATGTAAAGTTGAAAACCCACTGATCACAATTTGGAATGTGACTTAAATTTAAAACAAACTCCTCAAATTATTCAACCAATGGAAATTAAGATCATGAGTTAAAGAAATGATCTTAATAAATTATTTTTCCCTACCTAACTATCTATTTCGTTCAAACAAATATTTTCTCCATGAAAGTAAAAATTATTTGAAGTTAATATATTTGTCAAGGAAGTTCCAAGAGTTCAAAAATAATATTTTGAACTTTCTAAAGGATTATAAATTTGTATTTAAGAAAAATGCCATATTTAAACCCTATGAACAAAAGTTGTTCAAAACATTTTATTTTGCAACATCAATTTTTGTGGAGGCTCTACATTATAAGGGGAGCCTACCCAAATATTCTCAGATTTTTTTAAAATGTTTTAGTACCTCAATTAAATCCCTAAAGGCTACTTTTTTAAAAAGGAATTAAGAAAGCAATTGAAACAGAGGATTTCAGAGAAAGGTAGGGGGCTTTCTGCAAAATCTTCATCCTCTTCCTGTAGCGATCGAGCTCGCCGCTCGGGCCGCACCAGCTCGCTCGCCGCCCGTGCCGTCCGCCCGCCGCCGTACAGCTCGAGGTGGATAAGACCACCACCTAGGCTCTCCTCTGCTCTCCCTCATCCCTTATCTCCTCACCAGCTCCCTCCCTCTCTCTTTTCTCCTCACGGCACCGAACCCTAGCCAGGGCTGCCGTCGCGCATTGCCGTCGATAGAGCTCACTCTATCCAGATCGAAGACCACTAGAAGATCCGCCTCGTCATCCTCTCCATCCTCGTCCAAGGAATCGACGCGGGAAGCAGTGAATCGAGCAGGGCATCTTCATCTTCTTCCGCTCCGGCCACCACCTTGCCGGGAAGCTCGCGAGCGATTTCGTCCATCATTCTCCACCATTTTTGTCTCCCTGAGATCCCCTCATCGTGAACTAACTCATGGACATCACCTTTTCTTCTTAGGGCACCGGAGTCGCCGTCGCCGTCCCTGCGTTGCTCCCTGCCCGCCTCCTCGCGCCTCTGTGCATGTTGAGAGGAGGAAGAAGACCTCGTACCCGTTCGTCTCGCGCGTGGGCCGCTGGCTGGGCTGCGATCTGCGCCGCACGGCCGGATCTGGGCCAGATCTGGCCCATTCTTTTTTCAGTAGATCTAATATGCTGTTTGTTTATTCCTGCTAATTGCAGTCTAGGTTTTAATTCACCATTTAATCTGTGAGCATGCAAATTGGTTGATTTAACTTTTGTAATGTTCCTATGTGTTTTCTTAAACGTTCAGAACTGGTTACAGCAAAAATAAAGTTTTAACTGTTTTCTAGATTAAATCTTGTAACAAGTATCTTTTTCACTAAATATTTAATATCTAGAGTTTTATAACTCCAAATATTTCAAACTAAAATTCTGTGGATAGCCTGAAGTAATACCTTCCTTGCTATGTTGGTCTTGTATGTAAATGAAGTCTAAAACTAAAGTTCTTTTCTTTTTACTAAAACCACCAGAGAGCAACTTGGTGATTTTTGTAGATTTTTGTGAAATGATTTTTGGAGCAAATCCAATTTACCTAGGTTCCTACCATTGCCCTCTACCATGACCAATCTTGGTATAAAATTTCGACTTACAGAGAGTGTTGGGTGAATTATTGTGTGTTTGTAGTAGTTTCTGCAATAGGAAAAATGTTTATTATTTATCTTTAATTAAAAATATGTTTGTGCTCTGTTATGTTAGCATAAGTATGATGTTAGTCTTCTCTGGTTATGTTGGTGCTAGTGGTATGTGTTGTTTTGCATATTTGGTTAATCACTTGTTAGTTAGTTGTTAAGCTTGTGACGATTGATGTCTAGTGGTGTGGTTGCCAAACTTGTTTGTGTAATTAATATGTTTGCCTTGCCTGTTAAACTTGAGTGTCTTTAAGTTGAGTACTAGCTTGAGTATCTTGTTAATGTATCTACCTTAGCTCGGTAAAATATTTTGAATTACAGAGACTAATTGGTGGCCTAACTTTTGTCTGAAGTATTTCCTGTTTAAAGGAAGGTGCTTATTGTTAATCTTTGCCTAAGATAGTTTTGTGATCGATGATCCTAGTTTGTTGTTTGAATGATTAGTTTGATGCTTGTGGTTTGTTACTTGTTTGTATACCACTTGTGGTTTGGTTTGCTTATTGATTGTTGTTTTATTTTCATGTTTGCGACGCTAGAGATAAACGCTACCGAAATGGTCTTTGGAAAGGATTTATTGAAGAAGAATCAGAGTTTATTTCTTTGATCAGTGAGGAGAAGTCCAGGAACATTATGCTGAAATCAGGCAAGCTACTTCTCTGAGCTTGCATCTATATACATCTATTTTGGTTCACATGTTTTACTTATAAAGAGCATAAGTGCTTTATGTGGTGTTTGCCACTAAAGGTAAAATTTTGAAACCCTTTTTCCAAAATACAAGTATAATATTTTGACACCCTTGTATGGATGTATTAGGTGGAAATTCTTTTTCAAACTATAGGATGGGAAAAATATTGTTTACTTAAAACTCCTTTGAAAATACTTGTATGGATATGGAATGCCGAGATGTCGGTGTGGAAGTGAAGAAATGGAGTATGGTGATGTTTATGAAAAATGCACATTGTGTCCTAGTACTATGACGACCAATCTTACCCTGTGCGACCACATTTACCCACATATGGGAAAGGGCGTAGTCATATAATTTGCTCATATTAGTATGGGATGCCTCAACAACGGAGATGACTCCGTTCCATGAGGGGATGGTTTGGTGACCTACCCCTGACATGGGTCCTCTTAAGAGAAGTCTATCGGAGGCCGGTATGAGTTTATTGGAGAAAGAGGATTGAAGACGCCACCTTTGGGTCGCCGGGCAGAACTATGAGTCCTCACACTTAGATTCTGACGGGCTGGGTTAAGTGTTGATGGAAAGTGTCATAGCGGCAGGGTCCTATACTAGCATGAGCAAAGGACAGGCTATGGTCGGTGACTCAACTTCGCATACACCTTGTATGGCGGGACATGGCTGACACGATGAGTTACCGGATGGATGTGGGAAAAGCGTGCTACCTCTGCAGAGTGTAAAACTATTCGAATAGTCGAGTCCTCGGATATGGACAGTTGGGAGGCTGTCCTAAGACCATGTGCAAGTTTTACAAAGTTTTAAGATTTGAAAAGAAAATGGAGATGTTTTATATAGGCAACTATACCGAAGGGCTGGTATGAGGTTGCTGGAAAAGAGGAAGACCATGAAGGGCTATGGTCGAGAAGGCAGAGTTTTGTGTTTTGAAAATGGAGTGGGAAATGTTTTATGCAACTGTACCGAAGGGCTGGTATGAGGTTGTTGGAAAATGTTTGACCATGAAGGGCTATGGTCGAAAAAGGAGAGTTTTGGAGAAATAAACATGAGGGTAATTTTCTGGGAAAATGTTCTAAAATTCTTCCTACATTTTTCAACAAAGATGTATTTTGGGGAAAACGTTTTAAAAGAGAATTCTTACCTTTTTCAAGCAAGATATATTTTTGGGAAAAAGTTTTAAAGGTGACTTCTTACAAAGACAGATTTATGGGAAAATTTTCTAAAACCCTTCTTTCCTTTTTCAACAAAGGTATAGAGATGTTTTTCTAAAAATACAAGGCTTATGGAAAGTTATAAAATTCTTCTTTATGGAGGTTTCAAACAAAGTTTTATTAAACAAAAGTCTATCCTTCTCTTTTTCGATAAGGATATAGAGTTTTCAAAGCAAACAAAGTTTTATTTAAACAATAAAAAGAGTAGTGCATGCTCATTCCGGGGGTAGTTTGCGAGTACAATCAAATGTACTCATATTAGTTTCGTCCCTGGCTATTGTCTTAGCCAGATTTTGAAGAGGAACAGTTCGAAGGAGAAGTTTTCGATGACATCAATGCGAACTAGGGCGCTTCCCAGTCAGCTGCCTGTAGGGTTGTGGCAAATGACTTGGGCTCCATGTTGTTTGGTGATTTCCGCTGCAAGTACCTGTTGAAGTTACGGCTTCAATCAAGTAAGTATACTCATTCGGTATTTATGGATGTTCTTTTGATACCAGTTCGATTGTGCTCAGTGACACACTGATCATGGGATCGCTGTTGTTGTAGGCACAAGGGTATTTCGGACAGCTAGTCCGGGGTCCCCACAAGACTTGGTATCAGAGCCATCCTAACTATAGGAGACCTTAGTTAGCATGGACGTCAGCTAGGAGAAAGCTATTTTGGAAAGAAATATATTACTACTTAAATTATTTTTATCTAAGGAAGCCTAAGTATAACTTCCACTCTTTTCTACTTCTTGAATTATTCTAGACCTTACCTCTCGTTAAAAGGGTTATCAAAAGTTTTCTTCTGTTATCTTGTCTCCATTCAAACTGATATACTTGACGATGAACCCAAGTGAGACCTAATTGGCTAGTACCTAGAAGGAGAAGAAGCTTCCATCCCAAATACTCAACATTTAACATCAAGGTGATTGATCTGCAAATACCAAGGTCGGCAGTGTCAACAAAACAAGAGAACTCCAAAGACCTCAGCTCAACATCAACACTTCTACTCAAGTTGCAACCTTCAGAAATTGCAGTAACTTCACCGCCAAAGTTTCTCACTTGGACAAGGTGAAGAAAATCCTCGAGATACGAAGACCCTACCAAGTTTCAAGCTCAATGTCATCAATCTGCCAATAAGTTAAAGACAGGAAGACCTCAACAAACATGGCTGACCCAGACCCATAGGATGTATAGGATACGCTCACTTGTCTTTCTTGACCTACTCCCATTTACCCGAGTATTAGACGTCGTTGGTACTAAGTGTACCTTGCGTGTTGATTGATTATGTGTTTGTTCCTTGTTTGTGTGTTGTTGTTTGCGAGTTCTCTGTTTGTGTGTTGTTTTTATGGTGTGTTCACAATCACGCCTTGTCGGCAGCATAACGTAACCACACTTTTATCTCTTGCTTTATTTTTGACTGTTTGCCAAAAACCTCTTTGCCTTGTTGGCCATAGATGCACTTTTTGTATCCTTTCAAAAGTCCGACTTAGAAAACCCTCCAGAAAATTTTCTCCTAGTAAGAGGAGCAAGGTATGGAATACTCTCTACTCCAACCCGGGGGCCCAAGACTCTGCGACCTTCTGCAAGACGGATAGCGGCCTTCATACGTCGTTTTGTACAACCACATCAAGCCATCGAGAAAGATGAAGATTCAAGACCCGACGTTAGATGACACTAGTCGTATCCCGTCGGACTAACAAAATAATATGAAAACTAACATCACTAACATAATTTATCTAACTTTAGTTTCTCACCTAACCATTTTTTGTAAAATTACTAACTGCTTTTTTTCTAGACCAAGGAAAGAGTTGCCGTAGGACGACTCAAAACTAGTTGGTAGAAAGGAGAACTTTAGGAGGATATAAGAGTGTTGAACTATAAGATTATTAGTCAAAAGGATCCCTTAAGAATCTAGTTGATGAGATCAAAATTTGGTGGATGATGTTGGTAATATCAAAAATTTGGGGTTTAGAATAGAAGTGAAAACTTGGAGTGGATTGATAAATTAATTGGGTTTGGACAGATGATATATTTGATTAATACTCTGGGGCTAACCAGTTGTGGTCCCCAACCATTGGTGGTTATCTGGAGCTAGAAGACGTGACCCTTGATTTAAGGTTTAGAAGTAAAGGTGAAAGTTATTGGATTTTTAGGAAGCACTTGCTGGTAAAATGATGTTTGGATTGGTTAGAAGCAAGTAAATTAAGAAGAATACTCCGGTGTTGGAATGTTTAGGGTGATTCTTAGCGGAAGTGACCTTGTACTAAATTCTTATAGAATTATAGGAAGTGGTCAAAGATGAGTTAGTAAATGAGTAGATCGTTGTATGCAAGAAATAATTGGTGGGGGATAAGTGAATGTTTATCGGATTCTAGGACTCAATATGACTTGGTCTAGTAGCCAGACATTCTAGGTGACAGTTGTTTTCAGAGCTTGTCACGCTCTGTTTGTATTATTCTTAGAAAGATCATTTATCTTTGATTACGAGATCAAGGCCCAAAAGTGTTGAGATAAAATCTGAATTTGGTTAGAAAGTGGGTCAATTCTTGATGATATGATCACATAATTGTTGGATGCTTTATTTAGCTTTGATGATGTGGTCATGGGAAAATAACAACCTGAAGGAGTCAGATATTATGAGATATGCCTATTTGGGGGGGGGAATCAATCAAGAAATAATTGGTGGACCACTACAATTTTTGTGATAGAATGTTATGGGAAGACTATGCCTAAAAGGTTTGATGGGTACCCGATAGATTGAACTATACTATGATAAAGAGTTTATGCCCGAGGAAGATGATGGTGGATTAATAATTTTAGCTTGGGCAAAGACCATGTTTCAAATTAAATAGTTGATAGTAGTGGCCTTACCAGAGATATTGAAATGGTATTTTGAAGACTCGAGAATTTGAGGCCTATGTAAAGTTGGTTGTTTAGGATCTTAGGTATAATAAGTTTGATGTTTAAAGTATGGCACTCAACTCCCTTGAAAACTAACACAAGCCCCTCAACCACAAAGTTTTCCCGGAAACCCTAACTATTATGGTGCACTCTAACTTGCATGTGAAGACACTTGCGAAGCTTCGTGAAGACCCAGACCCAAAGAAGCATTCCACGACTAGCCTTTTTCCGCCAAGCCGAAGGAAGAAAGGCGTGAAGAAAATCTACCGGGAGTCGGTAAGGAAAATCAACGGGGGGGAAGCAACTGCAATTGGACGTCAACAACCACCAAACAGGCTGAGAAACAAATAGAAGCTTATAGCATCTCTCTTCTAACTAGAAACCGGAGAGAGTCAAGTACACAGACTTGACGCATCCTGAGAACAACGTGTCCCTATCTGCGACCCTCGTAAGGAGACAATATCAGGAAGTGATATCTGCACCGACCCCAAGCACCGAGGAATGACACCCAAGACGAAGATCGTCAAGCTACCTAGGAAGAACAATGCCGCCAAGTCAACTCCAGCTGCACCCTTCAGGATGAACCTTCAAAACCCCTTTTTAAGGGGGGAAGACCTGCAATAGGTATACAAGAACGTGGTAATAATTAGTTCCCTGCGCCTTAGCCTTGTAGTATCTAGAAACAAACAACCAAGACTATCCATCCAAGTCAATCGTCAAGTCAACCCCATCATCAAGGATCTGAACTCAGCACAGAAATTTATCGACAAAGAAAGCCTCGCATCATCAAGTTGTCAAGATCTCACATGGCAACCTCACTGAAGAAGCATCGACCTCGGAAGTATAGCCAGCCCAAAACCCGTGCCCTCGTACTCCCCTATTACCCCACCTAGCAAATATCGAGGACGAGATTTATTTTAAGGGGGGAAGGATCTGTCACATCCCAAATTTTAGAACTAAGAAAAACTTAGTTTTACAAGACCCAAATTCAGAACCAACAAAAACTTTTTGAAATGTTTCACTGATGATTGTGTTTTCCTTCCCATTGTTATGTTTGACCTTGTGTGACTGGTTGTTTAAGTTGTTTGACTAGTAAATATTAACCTAAGAGCCCAACCTAAGTAAAAATATATTACACTTTGGTGATCATGTCATGACAAGAAAAATATTCCATACATCTTCCCCACTCTTATGTTGGCCAACTCCTTTTCAATGATTCTTTGGTTTTATTAACTACCCAAAAGCCTAGGATTCAAGAAAGAAAAGTATTTCCAAAATTATATGTTTATAAACTATGGAGATCTATATAATATCTCCTACCCATTTTCAATCTTGCTAGTTTTCAAAGTATTCACAACACTTATGTTATAAACTCCTATTTTCACTCTTTTGGAAACCATAAAAGTGGGAAATATACTACCCATGTATTTTAGCAAACTCTCTTGAAAAATATCAAACCTTTTTTGAGTCAAGCTTGTTTCAACATGATTATGGTTATGATGATACCTAATTACCATCCCACCACCTATCTGAATATTTGAAATGTGGTTGAAAACTTATATTGTTTGCTTGTTTGACTTATGGTTGTATTGATTGTTAATTCCTTGATTTGTTGTTTGCTTGGGTGAATAATTACACAAATGTACTTGAATGTAAAGTTGAAACCCCACTGATCACAATTTGGAATGTGACTTAAATTTAAAACAAACTCCTCAAATTATTCAACCAATGGAAATTAAGATCATGAGTTAAAGAAATGATCTTAATAAATTATTTTTCCATGCCTAACTATCTATTTCCTTCAAACAAATATTTTCTCCATGAAAGTAAAAATTATTTGAAGTTAATATATTTGTCAAGGAAGTTTCAAGAGTTCAAAAATAATATTTTGAACTTGCTTTAAAATTTCTAAAGGATTATAAATTTGTATTTAAGAAAATGCCATATTTAAATCCTATGAACAAAAGTTGTTCAAAACATTTTATTTTGCAACATCAATTTTTGTGGAGGCTCTACATTATAAGGGGAGCCTACCCAAATATTTTCAGATTTTTGTAAAATGTTTTAGTACCTCAAGTAAATCCCTAAAGGCTACTGTTTTTAAAAAGGAATTAAGAAAGCAATTGAAACAGAGGATTTCAGAGAAAGGTAGGGGGCTTTCTGCAAAATCTTCATCCTCTTCCTGTAGAGACCGAGCTCGCCGCTCGGTCCGCACCAGCTCGCTCGCCGCCCGTGCTGTCCGCCCGCCGCCGTACAGCTCGAGGTGGATAAGAGCACCACCTAGGCTCTCCTCTGCTCTCCCTCATCCCTTATCTCCTCACCAGCTCCCTCCCTCTCTCTTTTGTCCTCACGGCACCGAACCCTAGCCCGGGCTGCCATCGCGCATCGCCGTCGATAGAGCTCGCTCTGTCCAGATCGAAGACCACCAGAAGATCTGCCTCGTCGTCCTCTCCATCCTCGTCCAAGGAATCGACGCGGGAAGCAGTGAATCGAGCAGGGCATCTTCATCTTCTTCCGCTCCGGCCGCCACCTTGCCAGGAAGCTCGCGAGCGATTTCGTCCATCATTCTCCGCCATTTTTGTCTCCCTGAGATCCCCTCATCGCGAGCTAACTCATGGACATCACCTTTTCTTCTTAGGGCACCGGAGTCGCCGTCGTCGTCCCCGCCTTGCTCCATGCACGCCTCCTCGCAACTCTGTGCATGTCGAGAGGAGGAAGAAGACCTCGTACCCGTTCGTCTCACGCGTGGGCCGCTAGCTGGGCCGCGATCTGCGCCGCACGGCCGGATCTGGGCCAGATCTGGCCCATTCTTTTTTTTTCAGTAGATCTAATATGCTGTTTGTTTATTCCTGCTAATTGCAGTCTAGGTTTTAATTCACCATTTAATCTGTGAGCATGCAAATTGGTTGATTTAACTTTTGTAGTGTTCCTATGTGTTTTCTTAAATGTTCAGAACTGGTTACAAGCAAAAATATAGTTTTAACTGTTTTCTAGATTAAATCTTGTAACAAGTATCTTTTTCACTAAATATTTAATATCTAGAGTTTTATAACTCCAAATATTTCAAAATAAAATTATGTGGATAGCCTGAAGTAATACCTTCCTTGCTGTGTTGGTCTTGTATGTAAATGAAGTCTAAAACAAAAGTTCTTTTCTTTTTACTAAAACCACCAGAGAGCAACTTGGCGATTTTTGTAGTTTTTTGTGAAATGATTTTTGGAGCAAATCCAATTTACCTAGGTTCCTACCATTGCCCTCTACCATGACCTATCTTGGTATAAAATTTTGACTTACAGAGAGTGTTGGGTGAATTATTGTGTGTTTGTAGTAGTTTCTGCAATAGGAAAAATGTTTATTATTTATCTTTAATTAAAAATATGTTTGTGCTCTGTTATGTTAGCATAAGTATGATGTTAGTCTTCAGTGGTTATGTTGGTGCTAGTGGTATGTGTTGTTTTGCATATTTGGTTAATCACTTGTTAGTTAGTTGTTAAGCTTGTGACGATTGATGTCTAGTGGTGTGGTTGCCAAACTTGTTTGTGTAATTAATATGTTTGCCTTGCCTATTAAACTTGAGTGTATTTAAGTTGAGTACTAGCTTGAGTATCTTGTTAATGTATCTACCTTAGCTCGGTAAAATATTTTGAATTACAGAGACTAATTGGTGGCCTAACTTTTGTCTGAAGTATTTCCTGTTTAAAGGAAGGTGCTTATTGTTAATCTTTGCCTAAGATAGTTTTGTGATCGATGATCCTAGTTTGTTGTTTGAATGATTAGTTTGATGCTTGTGGTTTGTTACTTGTTTGTATACCACTTGTGGTTTGGTTTGCTTATTGATTGTTGTTTTATTTTCATGTTTGCGACGCTAGAGATAAACGCTACCGGAATGGTCTTTGGAAAGGATTTATTGAAGAAGAATCAGAGTTTATTTCTTTGATCAGTGAGGAGAAGTCCAGGAACATTATGCTAAAATCAGGCAAGCTACTTCTCTGAGCTTGCATCTATATACATCTATTTTGGTTCACATGTTTTACTTATAAAGAGCATAAGTGCTTTATGTGGTGTTTGCCACTAAAGCTAAGATTTTGAACCATTTTTCCAAAATACAAGTATAATATTTTGACATCCTTGTATGGATGTATTAGATGGAAATTCTTTTTCAAACTATAGGATGAGAAAAATATTGTTTACTCAAAACTCCTTTGAAAATACTTGTATGGATATGGAATGCCGAGATGTCGGTGTGGAAGTGAAGAAATGGAGTATGGTGATGTTTATGAAAAATGCACATTGTGTCCTAGTACTATGACGACCAATCTTACCCTGTGCGACCACATTTACCCACATATGGGAAAGGGCGTAGTCATATAATTTGCTCATATTAGTATGGGATGCCTCAACAACGGAGATGACTCTGTTCCATGAGAGGATGGTTTGGTGACCTACCCCTGACCTGGGTCCTCTTAAGAGAAGTCTACCGGAGGCCGGTATGAGTTTATTGGAGAAAGAGGATTGAAGACGCCACCTTTGGGTCGCCGGGCAGAACTATGAGTCCTCACACTTAGATTCCGACGGGCTGGGTTAAGTGTTGATGGAAAGTGTCATAGCGGCAGGGTCCTATACTAGCACGAGCAAAGGACAGGCTATGGTCGGTGACTCAACTTCGCATACACCTTGTATGGCGGGACGTGGCTGACACGATGAGTTACCGGATGGATGTGGGAAAAGCGTCCTACCTCTGCAGAGTGTAAAACTATTCGAATAGCCGAGTCCTCGGATATGGACAGTTGGGAGGCTGTCCTAAGACCATGTGCAAGTTTTACAAAGTTTTAAGATTTGAAAAGAAAATGGAGATGTTTTATATAGGCAACTATACCGAAGGGCTGGTATGAGGTTGCTGGAAAAGAGGAAGACCATGAAGGGCTATGGTCGCGAAGGCAGAGTTTTGTGTTTTAAAAATGGAGTGGGAAATGTTTTATGCAACTGTACCGAAGGGCTAGTATGAGGTTGTTGGAAAATGTTTGACCATGAAGGGCTATGGTCGAAAAAGGAGGAGTTTTGGAGAAATAAACATGAGGGTAATTTTCTGGGAAAAAGTTCTAAAATTCTTCCTACATTTTTCAACAAAGTTGTATTTTGGGGAAAACGTTTTAAAAGAGAATTCTTACCTTTTTCAAGCAAGATATATTTTTGGGAAAAAGTTTTAAAGGTGACTTCTTACAAAGACAGATTTATGGGAAAATTTTCTAAAACCCTTCTTTCCTTTTTCAACAAAGGTATAGAGATGTTTTTCTAAAAATACAGGGCTTATGGAAAGTTATAAAATTCTTCTTTATGGAGGTTTCAAACAAAGTTTTATTAAACAAAAGTCTATCCTTCTCTTTTTCGATAAGGATATAGAGTTTTCAAAGCAAACAAAGTTTTATTTAAACAATAAAAAGAGTAGTGCATGCTCATTCCGGGGGTAGTTTGCGAGTACAATCAAATGTACTCATATTGGTTTCGTCCCTGGCTATTGTCTTAGCCAGATTTTGAAAAGGAACAGTTCGAAGGAGAAGTTTTCGATGACATCAATGCGAACTAGGGCGCTTCCCAGTCAGCTGCCTGTAGGGTTGTGGCAATTGACTTGGGCTCCACGTTGTTTGGTGATTTCCGCTGCAAGTACCTGTTGAAGTTACGGTTTCAATCAAGTAAGTATACTCATTCGGTATTTATGGATGTTCTTTTGATACCAGTTCGATTGTGCTCAGCGACACACTGATCATGGGATCGCTGTTGTTGTAGGCATAAGGGTATTTCGGACAGCTAGTCCGGGGTCCCCACAGGGTCGAGCGCGAGTGGCCTATCAGTAGGCACTGCCACCCGATCGTGCCGTACTGCCGCGGAAAGGAGTGAATGGGCAGTGCTGTGTTTTAACGAACCTAAACACAGAAATGCACATTCAACTTAGCTTGCGGGTTGCTCTGGATGAAACACTATCTCGACATGAAAAGAGGGTCCATTCTTTCCTACTGAAAGTTTGTTGTGTGCAGCGCCTTCCCGGGACAGGAACTGACAGTGGAAAGCGGCTAAGGAGTTGGAGACCCGGGAGGGACAGGATGGATCGAGGACGCGGCAGAAAAACAGCTAAGTCCTTGCATCAGCATCCTGCACTTAGGCATAACATCTCGCTCGGAGTCAATATACCATCGACCTGCGCATGCTTGATAGTTGATGAGAGCCTTTGCGGGGGTAATGCTACCACCCCAGCCAACGGTCCATTTCCCTCTGGCCAAGTACCTGTGGACAGTGGAGTCAGGCACCCGGAAGGTATAGCGCTCTTAGGGGTACTACTATTGTGTGCAGACAGTCCGGGTATCCGGCACCTAAGGGACTTCCTCTGAAAACTTGACAGCGCGTTAGTGCAAAGGAAGAATTGGGACATGACCCCGGGAGTTGAGGCTAGGTTGCATTCATCTGAATTTAAATTCTGAATTACATTCAGTCGTGCAACTTCTTGGTTACATAATAAGCTTATGCTACTAAGGCCAGTCCAGGGTCACTGGCTGTGCAGACTTGTCTTCTGCTTTGTTTTCTTTGCCGGGTGAGCTCTTGATTCCCGGGGACGCCTGGGGAAAGAGAATGCACCCGCGAAGGACTTTTTCAGGCGTCTCATGGGTCGAGAGCCCTGGCAGCCCACCCGGGCACTCCCCGACCAAAGACCCGGAAGATCCCCTCCGCCAGCTCACCCATGGACTGACTCTCAGCCTGAAGCAGGAAGACAGGCCAAGTCAAGCTCAAGTTTGATCAACAGAAAAGACGAAAAGTTAGAGTGGTCACCTGCTCTATGGCCTCGAGTTCAGCCATGAGTTGGGACAGCTCCGGGATCCCAGCCGTCCTCTCTCTCAGAACGGACCACAGGTATGCCCTGCGGATCGCCCTAACCCTAGCTTCCTCTTGAGCAGCAGGACCGGAGACGGCCGCTAGGCGGGCGAGATTCTGAGCAACGGTAGGACGAGGCTCAGCTTCGCCTTCCACGGCGGCTCGGGCCCCAGCTCCGTTGGGGGCCTCTGCCGTACTACGGAAGGTCGATTCCGCCGTCGACACGTCGGACAGGGACATCTCCTCCTCTCCAGACATTGCTCTGCGATCTATGGGGGGAAGAGAAAGGAGCAACGCGAGAAGATGTGTCAAGGGAGTTGGAGTCTGGAGGGCCTTTTATAGGCCTCCCACGCTCCACCTACCCCTTGGCGCGACGGCTGCCGCATTAATGGGGCGCGTTTGGCGAAAACCGCTCCCATTCACATCAAGTACGACACGAAGGCCAAGAGACAAAAAGGAGAACAAGTTCTTCTTCATTTCAAGATCAACAGCGGGGGCAAATTTTTACCAACAAAAAGATTGGCTCCCGGCAAGCGAGGAGCACCACTATACAATGGAAGACGCTACTTCCAGAAGTACGTCGACGAGGCGGCCAAGAAGGAGACCAAGGAGCATGGAGTCATCGACGGTGTACTCCACCGAGATCCAGGAGGGGCCATTGGGACAACCTTCCACCTGCAGCCACAAGCCCGGAGGCTTGTCGCTCTCCATCGCCATCGCAAAGAAGTCCGGAAGGACAATCCGGCTGCGGATCTTGCGGCGCAGATCCAGGATGAACTCGAAGGGCGCAAAGCTCGTGTGGATTACAGCCTGTGGGGGTGGAGAAGGAGTTCTTCCGCGCCTCGCGGTTCCTCTACCTCCACCGCCTCACGACGGCTGATGGACCGAAGAAAGGAAGGCGAGGCGCCGGGTACCCACTTTGGCCAACTCTTTGGCCATAGCCCCGGCAGCCGCTGAAGCAAGAGCCGCCGGGACCATGTCTGGGGGGCGGGGGCTACTGTCGCAGTAGTGGAACATGGGGTTCCCCAGATGCTGCCAAAGTGGGTCCTCCACTAGGGCCCACCAAGAAGATGGACAAGGCAAGGAGTCAAGTACAGCAGATGGGTTAGCCCATCTGCCCCAAGGATACTCGACAAGTTCGACAGCAGGTCTCTGCGGCTAAGGACCAGGCGACCTTCCGGGTCACCCCCTCGCCCGGAGAACCAGGCGAGACACCCGCGGGTCCGTGCGCCCGGCAGGAGGCCAGGCGCGCCCCGGGTCCTCCATCCGTACCACCGAGAGGATAAGATCGTCAGCTAGTCGGAAGCTGGTGGAAGACTTGGGCGCCAAGATGAAGGCCGCGCCCTGGTGACGTTGCCACGAGCGTAGTTGGTGGGGCGGACAGGCTTTGTCTGTCCCACCTTTTCCAAGGGCAGACGACCACGCCGCCCTCCAGAGAATGCTTGGAGGAGAGGGCGCCACGTCTCCTCCAAGGACCGCCGAGGGGTTTTCCCGCCAATACCCTTCACGCCTCTCGCGTGCCCATGTCGGATCTCCTTAGCCTATAAAAGGAGGACCATGGCACCGAGCAGGAGGAGGAACAGAAGCAAGCTAGAGCTCAGGCCAGACTAGACTAGGATTCAGAAGGTAGAGAGAGAGGTGATCTCCCCGGGGCAGGATCTGCTCTTCGTCTACCTCCGGCCGAAACTCTGCCGGATTCACCCCAGAACACCCTTGTACACCACACCATGATGAACCTCTCAATCCAGACATGCAGGAGTAGGGCTTTTAGCCTCCGGGCGGCCTGAACCTGGGTAACTCCGTGTGTCCTTCTGTGTTGCTTGCTCTCTTCCATCGACGAAGAACTTGGCGACCTTGCTCCCGGGTAAGGCGTCTTCCAGCCTCCTTCGCGCCCCGTGCCGAACCTAAAAAGGGGGTACCATCTACTCCCGGTGTCCGTCACCCGAGACACGACACATACCTATTGAACTCCAACTTTAACAATGTTTGTTTAAACATCTTCATTCTTTGTGAGTTCTTTAAAATGAAAGCTTCAATGATATTCTAATCATTAAGAGAAAAGTTGAGACAAGAATTTTAATGTCCGAAGAACAAAAATCATAGGGAACAAAACCATACATGACAGGGAAAACAGTAAGCGTACATGCGTATTTGTGAGCGTTGCGTTGTGTTGTGTTCTAGAAAAAAATAGTGCAACTAATTTTGTAGGGTATGTGGAATGAATTTTTAGAACGAATGAACAAATAATTATAAACACTGGAAAAAATATATCACGGAAAAAAATCCTGGAGCAAAATTTGGTGGAGTTAATTTTCAAGAGTGAGTTAAACAATTTTCTCTTAGCTGACAAATCTTTCAGAATGAAGGAATAAATTATTATACACCGGGAACAAAAAAGAACATCATATGACATTCAGGAAGAAAAACGTGTGAAACTATTTTTTTGGAATGAAACAAACAAATCTTTCTAAATCAAAGGAACAAATAGCTATGCATCCAAGAACAAAAACAGCATCACAGAAGGCGCTTGAAAAGGTTAAAAAATAGCAGGAAAAAGAGTGAATGAAATAAATGAAACAGAAATAAGAAAAGGAAAAAATATGACTAAATCCTAACGTAGACTAGAACATTCAGGCACGGATAAGAAACCAAAACGTACAAGGAACGAGCGCTGAATTCGAAAAAAAGGAACGCGAGGCTACGGTCCAGCATGCATGCTCTGCTGCTCCGATCGTACTATCAGCCCCTCGCGCTAAATGGGCTGAGCCAAGAAATTTTTTCTTTGGCGAAACGAACATACAAAACGGTCTGGCGACAGGGCTACCCTACGGAAACACTATTCATCGCCTTTTGCGAGTGCTAACTCTGACTCGCCCGTATAAACTTTCTTAGTAGGCCAGCCCAGCTCGGTGATACGTTCCAAGTTTTAATTGGTTTGAACGTTCCACACAAAAAGAGAAAACAAGTTCGTTCCAACGTTGATTTCCATTTTCCAGCGTATCAGTTTATTTTTGCTACTTCTTTTCTCTTTTTCGTTATCTTTTTTCTCTGCTTCGCTTTATTTCTTTCTGTCTGCAAGATTTTTATTTCCTCATTTTTCTTGTTCCTTTTTCTTTTCATTATCCTCATTTTTGGTAGAACAAGATTGCATTTTTTTGAAAAAATTGAAATTTTGGTTAATTTTGTAAATGGTTTCTTTTTAAAATATGTTTATTTTTAAAATGGTTCAGACTTAGAAAAATGGTTCTGATTTTTTGAAATTGGTTCGTATATGAAAACTGTTCATTTTTTAAAAATGGTTCCGATTTTGAAAAAGGTTCGGATTTAAAAAAAAGGTTCTGATTTTTTTTTAAATGGTTTCAATTTTTTTAAAAATGGTTCTGATTTTTGAAAATGTTCCCAATTTTAAAATGTTCTGTTTTTTAAAATCGTTGAGTTTGTAAATGGTTTATTTTTTAAAAGTTTCTGAATTTAAATGTTAATTTTTCAAAATGGTTCTGTTTTTTGAAAATATTCATTTTTGTAATGTTTTCAGATTTTCAAAAATTGTTCTAATTTTGATAAAATGGTTCTGATTTTAAAAAAAAATCGATTTTTTGAAAATGGTTCATTTTTTAAAATTGTTCTAATTCTGGAAAATGTTTGTTTTTAAAAATGATTCCCATTTTTTAAAATATTTATTTTTTGAAATTTTCAGATTTTTGAAAATGTTCCAAATTTAAAAAGGTTCCGTACACAAAAGGATTACGTAACAGAACTCGAACGACCTGCGAAAAACAAAAATCAAAAGAACCAAGAAATGTGAACGACGAGCGACCGAAACAAGCAAAGAAAACGATTAGAACGAGCGGAATAGAAGCAACTGTTTCATAATGGGCCTTCACGCATAGTGGGCCTTCAGGGCGACCAGCCATACGCGGGCGAGTCGTATGTACGACTCGCAGCGAGTGATAGGTAGGGGATCCCCTACCCTACCTATCATTTTTGCAAGGCGAACCATCCGACTTGCCCGAAGGGAACCTCCCCCGACGGAACCCCAGTAACAAGAAAGCCTATTTGGGCGTATCGTTTGTTTTTTCGATCGTGTTCCTTCGGTGTTTGTTTTTCGCTGAATGTTCGGTGTCCGTTACATACACCTTTTGTGTATGTAAGAAATAATATTCTTGACGGCTTTCCTTCCTTCATACCATAAAAAATGCTTTCTCCTATTTATGTTAGGCGCGTCACCATGTTCCCGAGAATAGTGGCGTCCAAGTTTGCAACGCCACTAGTACTAGAATAACAGTGGTGCAATAGAATAAGGCGCGCCACCAACATGTTTCTAGCCAGGTGGACGTCTGGGTCCCACTCACTGGTGGCACGTACACGCATTCTGCGTGCCACTGGTAGGCCTATATCAGTGGCGCGCCTGTTTATGATGCGCCAGTACCAATATCGGTGGCACATAAAAAATACAAACACTGGTACAATGTCTACTCTAAGATTTTCCTACTTGTTCACCTCGCCTAGTTGTGGTTGTTGTTTGCGGGGAGGTCTCGCTCCTCCGGCGTCATCCATCTCCGCCGCCCGGTGATGGCGAACTTATTTTTCATACTCAATATTTTAAAATATTGAGGCTACCATTTAATTTTTTAATCGTGAACCATTATCCAAACAAGAAAGTTTTTTAATAACATGAACAGTTATCGATAAAATGTTTAAGGAGGTCAAAACAAATGTTCACAGTTTCAAAAAAAGTTCATGAAGTTCAAAAAAATATTACCGCGTTCGAAAAAATAGTTCACCTATATAAAAAAGGGTCAAATATATTCGAATACGTGAGTTTTTTTTAACCAAAAAATATTTTGTACCCCGTGTTAGAGAACCTACAAACATTTTTGAGCCTTTTTCTTGAATCTGTGAACACTTTTTTGAACCGAGCGTATATTTTCTCGAACCAGAGCAGTTTTTGGAACGCACGAACAATTTTTGAATCCGAGTTTTCGATCACTCGATTATCGTGAACTATTTTTATTATAGGTTAACTTTTACTATCCTGAACCGTTTTTATTATAGGTGAACACTTTTAAATTTATTGTGAACCATTTTTATTTTAGGTGAATTTATTTTAATTTATGGTGCACTATTTATATTATAGGTGGACTCTTTTTAATTTATCATAAACTTTTTTTATCATGGACTTTTTTATTTTGAACTATTTTTATTATAGGTGAACACTTTTTAATTTCCAGAAATACATGCATACATTTTTTATCATGAACTATTTTTTATTAGAAGTGAACACTTTATAATTTATTGCGAACCATTTTTTATTACAAGTGAGCACTTTTTACAAACATCTATATATATTTTTTAATTTAATATTTATCTAGTTCAAAAAAATATTTATGTCTTCAAAGAATTATTCATATGTTTCATCCGAAAATAGGATACTAAAGTAGAAACATATAAAATAAAGTAACAAAAAAGAAATAGAAGGAAAAAGGAAAAAACAACATTACCTCGGGTCCGATAAAACTGTCGTGGAGAGTTTACATACAAGTCGTAACAGTTATTCCAAACGAAGAGGAGTAGAAAGAAATAAACAGCAAAAAAAAAACAAAAAGGAAATCAAAATGAGCCGGTCTAGGTAAATGTGGTTGTAAATTAAAAAAAAAAGGTAAATGTGGTTGTGCGAATCGAGTGGACGACTCGCTTAACGCGATACATAGGCGTCGCCTTTTGCGAGTGCTAACTCCGACTCACCCGCATAAACTTTCTTAGTGGGCCGGCCCAGCTCGGTGATATGTTCCAAGTTTTGATTGGATCGAACCTTCCACACAAAAAGAAAAAAGTTCATTCCAACGTGGATTTCCAGCGTATCAGTAGCTGAGCGTCAGAGGGAAGCACGTCTATGGCATATTTTCCACCCGAGCAGCGCCTGCCTCTGCTCTTCTCCTTGATTATTGATGGCATCTCGTCGTTGAACATTCTACTCAGCCGACAGATTTATCATGGCAGCTCTTCGGCGGCCATTCACCGCCTCTCTTAATACTCTCTTTTGTCGTTGACGATGCCTGCCTTCTTTGAGCATTCATGTCTGGAATCTCTTCTAAAACAATGCAACAAACAAGGACTTCCAATTGACATCTCTGCAACCATTCAAGATTACATATCCGTGACATAACATAATATACCTGCTCTTGAGCTTTCACCTATGTTTTTTTTCTGACCATTTGGTTTTAGAGGAAGCGTTATGAAGCTCTGCTGTCTGTTACCATAAGGAGATATGTCTTTGACGATTCATGATGAAGTCAGATGCGGAGAATGTCATAAAAGCCGCGATATGAGGACTAGTGATGGTGGTTTGAATCTTTGTGGCGATGAGAAACTGGTGTGGTGAGTTGGGACTCGCAGCAGCGACTGTTAGTAGGGGCTACATCACAGGAGAAGTCCACAGTCTTACCTTTGCAGGACGAAACCCAAGGTCTGGCCTTCATTGGTTGTGTCTGGCAATGACCTTGTTGAAGTCATTGTTTATGCGAGCGAGGACTTCCTTTAGGGTAAACCAATGATCTTTGATCGGCGACGACGGCGCTTGTGCACTGTTTCCTTCTTGGAGGCGTCACTTTTGGAGGGGTTGGATTTCTGGTGTTGTTTTGGTGGTGTTAGTGTCGCTGCTACAAGGATCTGATCGTTGTACGGGACTTTTTGTCTTTTGTAATTTTTTTTCTTTTTTGGGCTGTGTCCATCCGTATTGTTAAAATTTGGGCCCATTTGGGGCAGCCCAATAAGAAATTCCTGAAATCTCAATTTGGCCCATGTGCATGGCAGAATTTTGGAGGTGCAAAGTGGTGCTAAAGTTTAGTCCCACATTGCTAGTTGGAGGAGACAAACACCACCTTATATAGTGGAGTGTTGTACCACTTGGTGTGCTAGTTGAGAATAGAAGGCTCTCTCGTGCGCACTCCTCCTCCGCCGCCGCCCGTCCGTCTCGTCACGCCGCGGGTTGCGGGAATGAGTCGATGCCTATATTTTTGTTGTTCAGGAAAATCGAGTCGCTAGCGTACGCGTACAGCTTACCCAGTTCGGGTCGCTCCCGGATCGTGGGCTGCTGCACCGACTCGAACGTGTGCGACGTGGCCGGCCCACGTTGTACCCGTAAGGGTTTCCCGAACCGCACTATATATTGCCGTGCACTGCGTGCGCCGTCACACCCCGAACCAATCTAGGTTTTGCCAATCTCGTGCCTTGCGCCGCCACCGTAGTCTACTCCATCCCGTGCACCGGCGTGCACCGCGAACGGGACAGCAGGTTTCCGGAACCACTTGTCCTTGTGATCCTGTACGGGAGAGGGCAAATAAGGTTTTTGGGAAGCGCCTCGCACGACTGCTTTCAAGTTCTTCATCACGGCTCGACTTCCTGGACGATCTCTGGGTCCGCGGGCGACTCGTCTTCAACGTCGTCTTCTTCGAGCTGCTACCGTCGCCGCTCAACCTGCTGCTGTCGCTGCTCCAACGACTACTTCATCTACAATTGTTCGGTACGTTCGTCACCTTCCGATGGCTGTGTTCGTAGATGTCTTGCTGCTGTTCATGTTAATTAATACGTCTAGTATTTTCGAGATTAACATGTTAGTAGCTCTTGCGATCATGCTTTATATTCTGGAATTAATCATGGAAATTATGCCTAATAATCCAACAATCCAAAAACCTTATATTTGTTATAGGCAATTTCCTGAGTTAAACATGGGACATCTATCTGATGCGCTGAGGCCGGACAAGTTTACCGGTGTGGACTTTAAGAGATGGCAGTACAAGACCACACTGTGGTTGCGATCTCTGAAAGTGTTCGAGTCTAGTGAGGGTTTACCTGAAGGAACTATATCTGACGAGGATCAGAACAAGTTCAAGGAAACCAATACTGCCTTTGTGGGACTCGTTCTGAGTGCTCTTAGCAACAAGCTGTTTGATGTGTACATGCACATTACAGATGCCAAAGAGCTCTGGGAGGCACTGAACGCTAAGTTCGGTGTAGCAGATGCTGGCAGTGAACTGTACATCATGGAGAGCTTCCATGACTTCAGGATGGCTAACAACCGTTCTGTAGTCGAACAGGCTCATGAGATACAGTGCATTGCTAAGGAGCTTGAGCACGCTAAGTGTGCCTTACCTGACAAGTTTGTGGCTGGATGCATTATTGCAAAGTTGCCCTCTTCATGGAGGAACTTCGCCACAACTCTCAAACACAAGAGACAGGAGATATCGGTTGAAAACCTGATAGCGTCTCTTGATGTTGAGGAGAAGGCTCGGGCTAAGGACACTGCTGAGAGAGGTGGTGAAGGTCAGTCTAGCGCCAACATGGTGCAGAAGAACTTTCACCATGGCAAGAGCAAGGCAAAGAGCAAGCCTTCCTTCAACATGCCTACCAAGACTACTTCTTTCAAGAAGAAGAAGAAGATGCTGAACAAATCTGAGCTAAAGTGCTACACTTGTGGAGAGCCCGGACACTTCTCTGTGGACTGCCCAGATCGTGCAGACAAGAAAGGGAAGGCGCCAAAGCATGTCAACGTCGTGACCGCTAGCAATGCTGATGGGTACGGTAATTTACCGATTGTGCTTTCAGTATTTCAATCTCCATGTTGGTGGATTGATACGGGTGCTAATGTTCATGTATGTGCTGACATCTCTATGTTCACTTCTTATCAGGTCGCAGATTCAAGCGTCTTAATGGGGAATGGATCACATGCTTCTGTTCGTGGTGTTGGCACGGTAGATCTGAAGTTTACTTCGGGGAAGATCGTGCAGCTGAGGAACGTGCAGCATGTCCCTACTATGAACAAGAATCTCGTTAGCGGCTCCCTTCTATGCAGAGATGGGTTTAAATTAGTCTTGGAGTCCAATAAAGTAGTTGTGTCAAAGTTTGGACAATTTATTGGTAAAGGGTATGAGTGCGGAGGCTTGTTCCGCTTTTCATTATCGGATTTTTGTAATAAGTCAGTAAACCATATTTGTGGCAGTGTGGATTCGGATGCTAATGTTTGGCACTCTCGTTTATGTCATGTTAATTTTGGTTTAATGAGTAGACTTTCCAGCTTGAGTTTAATTCCTACTTTCACCATTGCCAAAGGTTCTAAGTGCCACAGCTGTGTGCAATCTAAGCAACCTCGAAAGCCTCACAAGGCAGCCGAGGAGAGAAACTTGGCACCACTAGAACTCGTACATTCGGATCTATGTGAGATGAATGGCGTGTTGACAAAAGGTGATAAGAGATATTTCATGACTTTAATCGATGATGCTACTAGGTTCTGTTATGTATATTTGTTGCACACTAAAGATGAAGCTTTAGACTACTTTAAAATTTATAAGCTGAAGTAGAAAATCAATTAGAGAGAAAGATCAAACGTCTTAGGTCAGATCGTGGTGGCGAGTATTTCTCCAACGTATTTGATGAATTCTGTGAGGAACATGGTATTATTCATGAGAGGACGCCTCCCTATTCGCCCCAATCAAACGGGGTTGCCGAGAGGAAAAACCGCACGCTGACCGACTTGGTGAACGCCATGTTGGACACTGCTGGTTTATCTAAGGCATGGTGGGGGGAGGCTTTGTTGACTTCGTGTCATGTCCTGAATAGAGTTCCTAACAAGGATAAAGAGAAGACACCTTACGAGGAGTGGTCTGGGAGAAAACCATCACTTTCTTATTTTCGTACTTGGGGATGTTTGGCGAAAGTCAATGTTCCAATTCCTAAGAAACGTAAACTTGGACCGAAGACAGTGGATTGTGTCTTTCTAGGCTATGCTCAGCGGAGCATTTGCTATAGATTTTTAGTGGTTAAATCTGAGATACCTGATATGCATGTTGATACTATTTTGGAATCTCGTGATGCAACATTTTTTGAGAACATGTTTCCTATGAAGGATATGCATAGCATTGCTAGAATTTCTTCTGAGATATTTGCTGAACCTAGTACATCTGTTGATCATTCTGAACAACCACATGTTGAGGAAGTCCTTGAGAAGGATGACAATGAATCAGCTCCCAAGAGGAGCAAGAGACAGAGGACTGAAAAGTCTTTTGGTGATGATTTCATTGTGTACCTTGTGGACAATACTCCCACGTCCATTGCAGAGGCATTTGCATCTCCTGATGCTGATGACTGGAAAGAAGCTGTCCATAATGAGATGGACTCGATTATTTCTAATGGAACTTGGGAATTATCTGCGACCCTACGGCTGCAAACCTGTGGGTTGTAAGTGGGTGTTCAAGAAGAAGCTAAGGCCTGATGGTACTATTGAGAAGTACAAGGCACGGCTTGTGGCCAAGGGCTACACCCAGCGTGAAGGCGAAGATTACTTTGACACCTATTCACCTGTTGCTCGACTTACCACCATTCGTGTACTACTTTCCCTGGCTGCCTCCTATGGTCTTATCGTTCATCAAATGGACGTAAAGACAGCTTTCCTTAACGGAGAGTTGGAAGAGGAAATCTATATGGATCAGCCTGATGGGTTTGTGGTAAAAGGTGAAGAGAGAAATGTGTGCAAATTGTTAAAATCTTTGTATGGGCTGAATCAAGCACCTAAGCAATGGCATGAGAAGTTTGACAGCACTCTTACGTCTGCAGGCTTTGCCATTAATGAGGCTGACAGGTGTGTATTATCGCCATGGTGGGGGCGATAGTGTTATATTATGCTTGCATGTTGATGACATACTTATTTTCGGTACAAGCATGATAGTGATAAATGAGGTCAAGTCTTTTCTGTCAAAGAGCTTTGATATGAAAGATCTGGGACAAGCTGATGTGATCCTGAACATTAAGTTGATTAGGGATGAGAGTGGGATTACGTTAACGCAATCACACTATGTTGAGAAGGTCTTGAGCTTTTGGTTATATAGACAGCAAGCCTTCTCCAACACCCTATGATCCCAGTGTGACACTCAGAAAGAACAAAAAGGAAACGAGAGATTAATTAAGATATTCTCAAGTGATCGGTTCACTCATTACCTTGCGAGCGCGACGAGACCTGATATCTCTTTTGCTGTGAGCAAGTTGAGCAGGTTCATGTCTAACCCGGGTATTTGATGCATGTAAAATGCATACATGAACTTTACATTATTTCTACTTATATTCCAGTCATATTTGCATCATATAAGGGTTATATCACTGTTTTATAATGATTTTGGGAATATTTAATATGTTTCCTATTTTTTATGGAATTAACCCTGCGCAGGCAGAAAACCCTATTTCTTTCCTTTAATGTTTCAGGGACCCAAACGACGTCCAAATGACCTGGAAATTTACGAGCATCATTTTTTGGAAGGAACAAGACCTGGGAGCGAAAGAAGCAAACAAGAGGAGGCCCGAGGGCCCAGATGAGTGGGCCCACGCGGCCCAAGTACCTAGCTGCGTGGGACCCCCCACTTTGGCCCTCGAGGCTCCGTTGTCGTCGATCTTTCCTTCACCGACTCCGTTTTGACCTAAAAACGCCTATAAAAATTATCCCCCGACGTTCTCTGGAAGGAGCGCCGCAGAAACACAGAAACACCGAAACAGAGACCTGGAGCTGCAGATTGGAGGGGGAAAACTCCGGCGGGGTGCTGCCGGCGTGGTCTCCATCATCTCCAACGACTTCTCCACCGTCTCCATGATGAAGAGGGAGTAGTCCACCTCTGGACTATGGGTTTGTGGAAGTAACTTATGTATCTCTCTCTCGAGCTTCACTAATTAGTACCGTATGAGCTGCTGAACATGATTACGGTCATCTATGTAATACCTTTGTGGTGGATCTTTTTATGAGCTAATATATGTTTGAGATTGCAATGGTTTTGTTTCAGTTATGAAAGTAGATGCATATTATGTACCCCGTTCTTATTTACTTGTCATGATCAAGCATGTTTATGAGAGCGTGTGAGGGGGAACGTGTGCATTAGTTGGAGTAACGGGGGGTGGCTAGTGCGGTGAACGTGAGAGAAAGTTCCGCGATCCACTTGGGTGTTTTACCTTACTTTGTTGCCTCACTAGGATAAAAAGAAATACCATGCTACAGAGGTGTGGTGTGACCATTGCCACTACTCCATGACTAGATCTAGCATGTTCTTATTTTAACTTCATGTCATGATACTTATTGCTATACTCTGAGTTATCTTAATTACGAGGTGTTATGATTTAGTTCGCATCTTGGTGGAGTATAAGAGAGACTAATAACCAAAAGGTCTCTATGTTAGGACGTGATGCCCATATAATTATAACTTGTCATTAAACTGTTGTTTTGCAATCTCATATGTCAACTCTAGTGTTCCATTGTCCACCACTTTATTAAAGAGAGAGTGCATTTGTGAAACCATGAACCCCGGTCCATTTTTAATCATAAGAAACACCTTTCCAACAACTTTTACCACTTTTCCATTTTCTGCCATTATTAAATCCGAAAATACAAAAACACTTTTACATCTTGCATTCATTATAAAAAAACCAAAAATATCATTTATCATTGCTACCACCATCCTTGCATATTTATTTACCACCATTGCATATTTATTTCTTGTTTGCATTGCATATTATCTTGATATCATTCTAACACCTTGTGCTTGACAACCACTAGGTGAGGTTGAGGACCAAAACATTTACTTTGTTTTGTAGGTAACCAAAAGAAGGATAGGAAGATAAATCTTCACTACTGATTCCCCGAGAGTTCGATATTAAACCCTCGAGTCACCCTCGTGGGGAAAACACGTCTTCCACTTACTACACACTCTGCACTTGGAGTCTCAACCTAACCCATTTACTTTTCACGCAGGTAACCACGCGAAGGAGCTAGTAAGTTTTCTGGCGCCGTTGTGGGGTAACTACGTGAAAGGCCATCAAGACTGTTTTCTGGCGCCGTTGCCGGGGAATCATTGCTGAAAGGTTTATCCAAGGATATCTCACCAAGTCAACTTCATCACCAACTTGTGCTAACACCTAAGCTTGGGGAGGTTGCACCTACGTGAGCATCATCTTATCCATCTTTACCTTCAAAGCAATTTATCTTGTTTTGTCATTGTCTTGCATTTTTTTAGCTCGGTTTGCATATTTATTTTCAGTTTTGCATAAAAAATTAAAAAACCCATAAAAACTAGTGCTGTTTTTATATGTGTGTTAAAGAATGGAGAAACTTTCTGGAATGTCTATGGGTAATGATTATTTTAAAAGGTATGACGCCTACTCTGAATATCAATCAACCAAAGAGGGAAATAGAGTGGGTAAATTGCTTAAAGCTCTTCACAAAATAGCTAATCAGTTTTGTGAGTTACATGGTATAACTTGTTGCAATAGAAGAGTTGTTAAACATTCCCACTATCAATGCAAGTATAATAGTGATCCTATAATTGCTTGTTATCGTGAAGATGAAAGTTTATGCCCTGATATAGAACAAGTTGAGAAATATATTGCTTATGTTGGAGCCCATGAGATAGACTCTCTTCTTGATAAATTTCTTGCAACTAGTCATGTAGCTCGTGAAATGAAAGGGCAAGTTTCTATTATTCTCCAAATTTGCAAAAAAGAATTTAGTGATAATGTTTATGTTAAAGAAAGAATTCTTGCTGCCACGGAAAGCACTAACATTTTGCAGGAAGAGGAGGATAAGAACCTAAGCTTGGGGATGCCCGTGCAACCCAAGAGGATGATGAAAACATAAGCTTGGAAGAGGAAGAATGTGAAGAGGAGATTGAAAAGGATATATTCCAACCTAAGCTTGGGGAAGAGTTGGATCTCCCAACTTCACCATCAACAAATGATAGTAACACTCAAACTCAAAAATCTTTTGTTATTTATGAGAATCCATGTTATGATGAGTGTGAAACTGAAAATGCTATGGTCCTATATGATAACCCATGCTATTATGATGAAACTAATAATGCTCCTTTACTTTCTATTAATACTACTAGTGAACTTATTGATGATAATGAGGAGTATTGCTTAAATATGCTATATGATAATGCTTTAGATGATGGTCCTATGCTTATTGATAAACCTCCATGTTTAGTTGTTACTAAATTATGTGAGGATAAAAATGATATACTTGCTGTTTGTGATGGTACTCTTACTCATGAGAGTCCTACTTTGTTCTTGAACTCTCCTACTTACACCATAGAGGAGAAATTTGCTTATGTTGAGAAATACTTATGTGGTTTGCAACTATCTTTAGTTCCAAATCTTTGTTGCAATCATGATAGTAAACTTGATATTGATCTTATTAACTATTTTGAAAGAGGGAAGCATGCTAATGAATTCCATAATAAATTTAATAATCCTCTTTATGTGCCTAAATTATCTAAGTTGAATGATTCTTGTGGTTATATGGTTGAATTTATTTCTACTACTTGCAACTATTATGAAAGAGGAGGTGATAAGAACCCTCTTTATGCTAATAATTATATGCTGCAAGTAAATATTGTTAATATGCATTGGAAACTTCTATTTATGGTGATTCATTCATATACAAAATGCCAATGCATAGAAAGAAAGTTAGACTTCGTTGTTATTACTTTTGTGTTTTGTTTTTCTCTCAACTAGGGTTCAACTTGACTATTATTTTGATTGGTTTGAGAACACCATGGGATCCTGGTATTATGCATGAACACTTTCCAAGGAAGAGGGACACATCAAAGTTCAAGCTCCCTCATGAGCTTCCCTCATAAACATCAAGTAAGAAGCCTAGCTATATGGCTATAAAGAAAGCGCTTTACGGGAGGCAACCCGGTTGTTTTTATTTGTGATTTTCTTTGTGTCCTCTTGCTGTAACAAGAGACTTAGTGTTTAGTTTAGTTTCTGGAATTTTTAATAAAGTGCCAAGTTTTACTCATTTTGGTATGAAGAAGTTGCTTATAGCGTTCGGAGATATTATTCCTGCACGAATCTGTGCACGGTATGATTTTTAATTCTTATTCTGTAACTCCGAATGAGCTCATATTTAAACTGTATGGCAACTTTTCATCCTCTGTATGCATGAATTTTTTCGGAATTTTCCGACAAAGTTAAGTAGGGTAGAAAAATACGTTTAGCTGCTGCTGTTTTTCTGGACAGATTCTGTCCCATTTTGTTTGATGCATGCTTAGAACTTTTAACATGAATCTTTTTGATCCAATTGAGTTTATGAGTAGGCATACAACATTATACATTTCTGGACATTCATATGAATTTTTGTCTAAGGATTATATGCAGCAAGAAATCTATTTGTTTATCACTACTAATGTGCCCCACAGAAAAAGAAATGGGAGAAACGGTGTTTTGAAGTTTTTTCACAGGGATTAGAGGAGATGCACCAAGAGCTATCCAAGGATGGTGAAGACCATAAGCTTGGGGATGTGAAGACAACCCCACTGGACCTACACACTCTCGGTTTGCACACGTCTAACTTCTGTTTTTCGATCGAAACACTTTATCGCATAAACTTGGAGCGTCTTTTTGTTTGTTTAGGTTAGATTTTTATTTTGTGAGACCACCACACTATCATTTATATATGAGAGAGCTACTGGAAATTTGGGTTGAATTATGTTGGATGCTATTATAAGATTGGGAAAAGGGATGTTGAGTTAATTTTAAAAGATACATATAATTGCATGATTCATGAGCTTGTTAATGAGTAATAATTTGCAAATATTTTATCAAGAGCTATCTTTTATTCATGTTTTGATGCTAAATGTTATTTACCTTGTTTTAACATGGATTAGTTAGTTCTATGGACACTCATGCATGCATTTAGATGGTCAACTTTCTCCCTCTTGCTAGCCCAAAAATTCCAACACTTCAACCAAAGTTTTTCCAGTGAGTCCACCATATCTACCTATTAGCTTTATGCTATTCCGAGTATGTTTATCATGATATTTGTGTTATCTATACCTCTGAATGAAAATGCTTATGTTGTTAATTGTTGTGGAAAAGTTGGTTATATAGCTCTCTCGAACTTGATGCACACTTTACTTTCATTGCATAAATAAATATGACCCATTGTGATTAAAATTATGATGTTGTGGACTTGACAAATGTCTTTGGTTGAGAGTTAGCTCATATGTGCTGTCACATGGCAAGCTTTCAACATTGCACATCATCTCATTTAGTTGATATCATGTACTTTTGTTTATGGATGCTTACCATGGGTGAAATAAATGGGAAATGAAGTGAGTTTAAATGAGTTTGTATAAATGGTTAGAGAGACGCCTGGGCCGCTAATCTAAGCCATGCATCATTCATGGTGGAAATTTACTTACATGCTATGGTGAACCTTCTGTGATACACCTTACAATAAAAAGCTATCCAATGGTAAATAAAAAGGGTGTTGAGATTGTTCATTATGTTTGTTTGTCTTGTCATTTTGATATGGGCTTGTTCCATATCCTGGGACAAGAGGTACCCCAGTTGACGCTCTTAATGATACTATTATTACTTACAATGATATTTAACTTGAACTTGCTTTGTTTTCCAAGTTGAGTAACACATGGAGTAGGTACTTGTATTCAAGGGGCATGAGACTTTCAACCTGTACTTTGTCAAGCACACTACTCGTATTGCTTTCACTTTAAACTTAATCATTCAAGATGCTATGATAGGGGAATGAGAGCTTGACACCAAGGATTACCATATTACAATCATTGACTTAAGTAGAGAAGTTCAGAAGTTAGATGAAATTTATTCATGCTTTACCTCTACTCATATATATCTTTCCAAAGTGTCCACCTTTTATATTCAGATTTTCATCAATACTCTATGACCATTGTAGGATGTTCTTACTTATTATTATGCATACATGTGGTCCATAGTACTTCTTCTCTTATGTTACACTTTGTGAATTATCATTGAACATCCTTGCATTGAATACTTGATATCACTTCATAAACTATCTTGCATATTGCTACTCCTTTTAAGAATGAATCATTTACTCTATGTAGCAATAGTAATCATCTTTGATATCCATTGATAGTATTAAATTGCAAAGTCCATGTTAGTTTTATCACCTTCATACTCGAGGACGAGTATAGGTTAAGCTTGGGGATGTTGATGCATGTAAAATGCATACATGAACTTTGCATTATTTTACTTATATTCCAGTCATATTTGCATCATATAAGGGTTATATCACTGTTTTATAATGATTTTGGGAATATTTGATATGTTTCCTATTTTTTATGGAATTAACCCTGCGCAGGCAGAAAACCCTATTTCTTTTTTAATGTTTCAGGGACCCAAACGACGTCCAAATGACCTGAAATTTACGAGCATCATTTTTGGAAGGAACAAGACTGGGAGCGAAGGAAGCAAACAAGAGGAGGCCCGAGGGCCAGATGAGTGGGCCCACGCGGCCCAGTACCTGGCCGCGTGGGACCCCCCTTTGGCCTCGAGCTCCGTTGCCGTCGATCTTTCCTCCACCGACTCCGTTTTGACCTAAAAACGCCTATAAAAATATCCCCCGACGTTCTCTGGAAGGAGCGCCGCAGAAACACAGAAACACCGAAACAGAGACCTGGAGCTGCAGATTGGAGGGGGAAAACTCCGGCGGGGCGCTGCCGGCGTGGTCTCCATCTTCTCCAACGACTTCTCCACCGTCTCCATGATGAAGAGGGAGTAGTCCACCTCTGGACTATGGGTTTGTGGAAGTAACTTATGTATCTCTCTCTCGAGCTTCACTAATTAGTACCGTATGAGCTGCTGAACATGATTACGGTCATCTATGTAATACCTTTGTGGTGGATCTTTTTATGAGTTAATATATGTTTGAGATTGCAATGGTTTTGTTTCAGTTATGAAAGTAGATGCATATTATGTACCCCGTTCTTATTTACTTGTCATGATCAAGCATGTTTATGAGAGCGTGTGAGGGGGAACGTGTGCATTAGTTGGAGTAACGGGGGGTGGCTAGTGCAGTGAACGTGAGAGAAAGTTCTGCGATCCACTTGGGTGTTTTACCTTACTTTGTTGCCTCACTAGGGATAAAAAGAAATACCATGCTACCGGAGATGTGGGTGTGACCATTGCCACTACTCCATGACTAGATCTAGCATGTTCTTATTTTAACTTCATGTCATGATACTTATTGCTATACTCTGAGTTATCTTAATTACTGAGGTGTTATGATTTAGTTCGCATCTTGGTGGAGTATAAGAGAGACTAATAACCAAAAGGTCTCTATGTTAGGACGTGATGCCCATATAATTATAACTTGTCATTAAACTGTTGTGTTGCAATCTCATATGTCAACTCTAGTGTTCCATTGTCTACCACTTTATTAAAGAGAGAGTGCATTTGTGAAACCATGAACCCCGGTCCATTTTTAATCATAAGAAACACCTTTCCAACACTTTTACCACTTTTCCATTTTCTGCCATTTAAATCCGAAAATACAAAAACACTTTTACATCTTGCATTCATATAAAAACCCAAAAATATCATTTATCATTGCTACCACCATCCTTGCATATTTATTTACCACCATTGCATATTTATTTCTTGTTTGCATTGCATATTATCTTGATATCATTTCACACCTTGTGCTTGACAACCACTAGGTGAGGTTGAGGACCAAAACATTTACTTTGTTTTGTAGGTAACCAAAAGAAGGATAGGAAAGATAAATCTTCACTACTGATTCCCCGAGAGTTCGATATTAAACCCTCGAGTCACCCTCGTGGGGAAAACACGTCTTCCACTTACTACACACTCTGCACTTGGAGTCTCAACCTAACCCATTTACTTTTCACGCAGGTAACCACGCGAAGGAGCTAGCAAGTTTTCTGGCGCCGTTGTGGGGTAACTACGTGAAGGGCCATCAGTATGATCATTGGCATGCACTTGAAAGGGTCATGCGATATCTGAACGGTACAATGAGTTATGGGATTCACTATTCAGGGCACCCTGCGGTGTTTGAGGGATACTGTGATGCGAACTGGATCTCAGATGTTGATGAGCTCTACGCCACAAGTGGATATGCATTTATTCTTGGAGGTGGCGCAGTGTGATGGAGGTCTTGCAAACAGACCATTTTGACGAGGTCAACCATGGAAGCAGAACTTCCTGCTTTAGATACAGCTTCTGTAGAGGCAGAATGGCTGCGTGAGCTCTTGATGGACTTGCTGGTGGTTGAGAAACCATTACCGACCATCCTTATGAACTGTCACAACCAAACGGTTATCATGAAAGTGAACAGTGCTAAGGATAACGCGAAGTCATCAAGACACGTCAAAAGACGCTTGAAGTCTGTCGGGAAAATGAGAAACTCCGAGTAATAACTGTTAGTTATATTCAAACAGACAAAAACCTGGCAGATCCCTTTACGAAGGGACTATCACGTAATGTGATAGATAGTGCATCGAGGGAGATGGGGTTGAGACCCGTGAGCGTTACACCATAGTGGAAACCCAACCTATGTGATCGGAGATCCCGTGAATTAGGACCTGGAAGAACAAGCTAGTGGTTTAACAGAGGAGAGTTATTTTATAACCCTCTCCGTGGGAAGATGCATAACTCTCACATTCTGTAAGGCAGGTTGGCAATATGCCTTAATGTGTTTCTGTTGGCTATTCGTAGCAAAGGTGCTATCCTACAGAGCGACCTTGAAAGAACACACCTATATGAGTCCGACTGTTAAATGTCACAGTCTATGAGATTTGGGTGATCTCTAGTAAGCTCATGAAGAGACCAGGGAGTATGACGCATATGCTCCACCCGCGGGGTAGGCTACTAGCAGCCACGTACTGGTTATGACTTTGAGTGAAGTATATTGACACCAAACTTGCAATTCAAGTTCGTCCATTGTTCAAGTTGCAGGTAGATGTAGCTTGAAACTCTAGGCGGAAGTTTAACTTAACAGTCTCTGCTGAAACACTGGTATATAAACAAGAAACGAGGTTTGGCAAAATCTCTAAATGGGAATTTGAGATCTGGTGGGGGATTGTTAAAATTTGGGCCCATTTGGGGCAGCCCAATAAGAAATTCCTGAAATCTCAAATTGGCCCATGTGCATGGCAGAATTTTGGAGGTGCAAAGTGGTGCTAAAGTTTAGTCCCACATTGCTAGTTGGAGGAGACAAACACCACCTTATATAGTGGAGTGTTGTACCACTTGGTGTGCTAGTTGAGAATAGAAGGCTCTCTGGTGCGCACTCCTCCTCCTCCTCCGCCGCCGTCCGTCCGTCCGTCTCGTCACGACATGCCGCGGGTTGCGGGAATAAGCCGAGCCGATGCCTATATTTTTGTTGTTCAGGAAAATCGAGTCGCTAGCGTACGCGTACAGCTTAGCCAGTTCGGGTCGCTCCCGGATCGTGGGCTGCTGCACCGACTCGAACGTGTGCGACGTGGCCGGCCCACGTTATACCCGTTAGAGTTTCCCGAACCGCACTATATATTGCCGTGCACTGCCGTCACACCCCGAACCAATCTAGGTTTTGCCAATCTCGTGCCTTGCGCCGCCACCGTAGTCTACTCCATCCCGTGCACCGGCGAACGGGACAGCAGGTCTCCGGAACCATTTGTCCTTGTGATCCTGTACGGGAGAAGGTGAATAAGGTTTTTGGGAAGCGCCCCGCGCGACTGCTTTCAAGTTCTTCATCATGGCTCGACTTCCTGGACGATCTCCGGGTCCGCGGACGACTCGTCTTCAACGTCGTCTTCTTCGAGCTGCTACCGTAGCCGCTCAAGCTGCTGTTGTCGCTGCTCCAACGACTACTTCATCTACAATTGTTCGGTACGTTCGTCACGTTCCGATGGCTGTGTTCGTAGATGTCTTGCTGCTGTTCATGTTAATTAATACGTCTAGTATTTTCGAGATTAACATGGTAGTAGCTCTTACGATCATGCTTTATATTCTGAAATTAATCATGGAAATTATGCCTAATAATCCAACACGTAATGCCATTAGGGTAATGATTTGTTGCAGAGACTGAGTGTAATTGGTATCTCCGTGATATTACCAACCTGTGTAGAACCCACTCTTGCGATGCTACTGTTAGCGGCGAATTGTGCAGCTAAGTCTGTCGCAACTCAAGTGGCGTTAACACCGGGATTTGCCACTATATTGTCTGCTTCAACAGGCATTGTTACAAACGCTCCAAATTATGAAAACAAAATCGAACTCATGCAGACATAAAGATAGTACTCCCTCCGTATCAAAATATAAGTCGCACTAGTCACTTACCACATATATGTATGTAGACATGTTTTAGTGCAAGATTCATGTAAGTGACTAGTGAATCTTGCACTAAAACATGTCTACATACATGTGTGTGGTAAGTGACTAGTACGACTTATATTTTGACACGGATGGAGTAAGAAATAATGATTTATCTCCTTGTTCTGCATGTTGATTGAGATATCGGACATATTGTGTAAGTAAATCCACTTCTACACAGGGGGAGACGACCTGAGTTGATTATTGAACCATCTGAGTTGAATATTGAAACCTCGGACAGGTACAATTCTGCAAACTCAGGTCACGGTCCACACGAGGATTGGATCCACAAACTAATTATATTTCTATTATTCTCCCAAATGCACGTCAATTAACTAGCGCATAGACAAATTCATTTCTATTCAGCCCGAGACGTCTAGATGCACGAATAATGCTATTATCCAACGTTTTTCACCCTCGGGTCTCTGTCACACGAGGGAGAACCCAATCATATATCTTGGTCCTATATATGGAGATCAGTACCCGAACAAGGACGTGCTCCTTGGAAGCCGCTTGATTGTCACCTTTCAAAATCAATGCACTGATTGGCACTCCTCGATAGATAGGTGTGGATTTATTTTCAATTTATGGATGAAATACCTATACTTAGACAAGAAATACCTATACTTAGACAAGAACGGCACCCCTACCTCGACCTTGATATATCTGCTTGGCGTGGCACATCAGGTGTCACCCGTACATGATAGTTAGCTGCGGCAAATTGCAGCGAGAACACACACTGCGCTCCATCGCACAGTGATTTAGTGACACAATTGCATCTATTTATCGAGACGTCACTATTCGTGAACATTGGGGGAGAGCTTGTTCTTTTTCTCCAGTCAATCTGTCATATGAACATTGAACAGCTTTCTTTGGTCTTTTGCCACTACTATGTGGTGAGTGGGATGTCCATTTCCATTAGTTTCCTCTCTGCCGCCTCTAATCTACTGCCTTCCATTCGCATGGGTTCAAAGTCCTCGATGGTTCCCTAGCTAGCTGCACGAAATCTTTACTATTAAATGGGAGTTGGTCGTTCGTGTCACGGAGCGAACCACCAACTCCCTCGACCGTGGCTCGCTGCACCGTGGCTCGCTCGATCGACATGGGCCGGCCCAGTACGAGAAAATTCAATCACGGACGATTACTTTCCTTTTCCTGGTTGCCAATCAGTGCACGTTATCATGTTAGATAGACATGCTACTTGGTCTGTGCACGTTATCATGTTCATTATTGAACTGACTTATCTGTATTTCTTTCAAGCTCCCCATTTTCAAGATGAGTGCTATAATGCAAATCAACGCGGAATTGAAAATGATTGGTCCCAATCCTGGTCCTTGTCAACCCGGCAACACAAGATCCTCCAGAAAGGGCCACAGTCAATGTTGATCATAAAGAACAAGGACGCCAACGTGCTAGGGAACGCAGAGCTAAATTAACGCCTGAGCAAAAGGAAGCGATAAACGCACGGAGACGGGAACAATATAAGAAGCAACGAGAAATTTTAACACATGACCAGATAGCACAAAGGTCCGCAGAAAGAAGGTCACGTGGAAAGAGCCGTTCACCCGAAGAAGAGAAAAGGATCCTAGCGCGCCGCAGGGCCAACTACGAGACTAGGCGGAAGACCCCATGCGCTGCGTCCATCGCAATGCCATGCCCGACAGTTAGCCCACAAACATCACCTGACGCTTCACCTCACGGCTCACCCTCGGCGCTCAGGGGTAACTACAGCTTAGAAAACGACGGTAAAATTGTGATCTTTCAACACCTTTGTATGCATAATGTATCAAGCTAAAACTTACCAGCTCGACCATGATGCAGGTGATTACCTTTCCAGGACCTTCAACAATAATCTCACACCTGACGATCAATTAACAGAGCAGAGGCCAGAGACCAGAGCTCAGCGGAGAACTCGAGAACGAGCTCATAAGGAAATTTTGGCTGCAGAACAGAGGCGAGAGAATTGTGCCAGCCGAAGAGCGAATAGGCAAAACATCCCACACGGGGAGAGGCATGCACAGCAACAACGCTCTAATGCTCGCTTCGCTGAGAATTCAACAACTTCTTCCCATACCGTCTCTGCTTCAGGAAACACACAAGATTACACCATCGGGACTGACGGTAACACTCCTGACTTTGCGATTCTTATGTACAGACTTTAGTAGTAATGGTCCCTCATCTGCTATAAAATGCTTCAGGTGAAATGGAGGCCATGCTCAGCAGACTAATGGAGGATAATCCCCATCCTGCGGACCTCATGGATGATGAGTATTACTTATTTGACAATGAAGGTATTACTGCACAGCCGTTCAGTATCTACAAGTATTGCTTATGAGTGGACTATAACTCGACATTTCATCGCAGGTGATGACTATGATGGCATCGACCCCGATGAACCACATGATTCTGCTCAGCCGACCCCGATGAACCCCGATGAACCACATGATCCTTTTGAGTTTGTCTACTCTAACCTGCCAGACAGCACACACATCCTAAAGCACGCCGTGGACTGTGAAATCTGCAAGGCCAAGAGATTCGAGTATGAGACCGACGGTTTCTGCTGTCGGGGCGGGGCCACGGAGTTGCTTGAACCCGAGCCTATACCAGAACTGATGAGGCTCTGGTCTGCATCCGATAATGACTCCCGGCATTTTCGTGAGAGCATTCGGTACTTCAACGGCCACTTTGCCTTCACAACCCTTGGTGTCACCCTCGACGAAAAGTACACGAACATGAGGTCAGGGACATACACGTTCCGGGCGTGCGGCAACATGTACCATAACGTGCACTCGTTCGGGCCAGGCTCGCGGCCAGAACATCTACAGCTGTACTTCTACGATGATGACCCTAACCTAAACCATCGTGCACCGTTGACCGAGAAGTTAGATCAGACTGTCGTCAATATGGTGAAGGAAATCCTTAAAGAAAACCCTTACTCCGAACAGTTTAGGAGTCTAGGAGCTCACAGGCAAACCTAGACGAGTACCAGATAGAACTGAACACCGACCAAAAGCTAGATCAAAGGAGATATAACAAACCGCTCTCATCCGAGGTGGCTGCTATTTGGGTAGAGGGCAGCAACCTGGCAAAAAGGTTTGACCGCAGCATCACCCTACATGGTACCGACAATAAACGATACGGTATCCAGGCCACACAAGGCTGCTATGACCCGCTCTCGTACCCCCTCTTTTTCCCAAAGGGGGAACTCGGTTGGCATCCAAATATCCCGAAACGTAAGGTGTCTTGGGAAGATGCGCAGCAGCCAAGAGCTAGCCGCAGCGATGCAGGTCCGCCTCTTGCATTCCATATGCTTTTATATGTGTTTCCTATCATTATTTCGTATGTTGCCTTATTTTTTGCTTTCTCGCCTTTGCACAGAGGGAAATAGCCGGTTGTGCGTCTCAGTAAGGGACTACTACTGCTACAGGCTACAGACGCGTCCTGCGATATTTAACCCTATACTGCATGGAGGACGATTGTTCCAGCAGTTCGCCGTCGACATGTACATCAAGATTGAGGGTTGCAGGTTGAACTGGGTAAGGGAGCACCAGCCGGAGATACGTGCTGACCTATATAAAGGAATTGTTGATAGCATCACTGCAGGAGAATCTCGAGGGAGCAAAGTTGGCGTAAGGACGGTGCTCCCTTGGTCATTCCAGGGGGGCTATCGAGACATGAAGCGGAGACATATGGATGCCATGGCATTGGTGCAAACATACGGCAAGCCAGACATCTTCCTGACAATGACTTGCAACCCGAATTGGCCGGAGATACTTGACGAGTTGTATCCTGGTCAGACCCCGCAAGACCGACCAGATCTTGTTGCACGTGTGTTTAGAGCCAAGCTGGAGGCGATGAAAGAGATGCTCCTCAAGAAACACATCCTTGGTGTTGTGACAGCACATGTATATGTCGTTGAATTCCAGAAGAGAGGCCTCCCGCATGCTCACTTTCTTTTGATCATGGACTCAACACATAAGCTTCTTGTGCCAGAGCAATACGATCGACTCATATCTGCTGAGCTCCCTGACAAGCATAAGTACCCGGAGCTCTATGCCATGGTTGTAAAGCATATGATGCACGGCCCGTGCGGTGTTCTCAAGCCCAACAACGTCTGCATGCAAGATGGGGTGTGCAAGTGCAGATACCCCCGACCGTTCAACGATAGCACCGTGCAAGGAAAGGACTCCTACCCTGTTTATCGTAGACGTAAGAACGGTCCTCAAGTGAAGGTCCGTGGTCAGACTCTGGACAATAGATGGGTTGTGCCTTACAACCCTCACCTTCTGCGGATGTTTAACTGCCACATCAATGTTGAGGTGTGCTCCAGCATCAAGGCCGTCAAGTACCTTTATAAGTACATATACAAGGGCCATGATAAAGCGTCGTTCAACATCGATCAGCCTGACAGCGATGGTAACATAGACGAGATCAAGAGATACATTGACGCGAGGTGGGTTACTCCACCAGAGGCGATGTGGAGGATATTTGGCTTCAAGCTCTGTGAGAACTCCCCCTCGGTGCTACAACTGCCACTTCATCTCCCAAATATGCACAGGGTCACGTTCAATGCAGCCGAGGACCTGAATGACGTCGTAGCCCGAGAGAATGTGTCGAAGTCCATGCTGACGGAGTATTTTGTGGCCAACCAGAATTATGAGTGGGCTCGAGGTATTTTGTACAGAGATTTTCCAGGGAGTTTCACATGGCAATCATCAAAATACTGGAAACCAAGGCAGCAACGTCATCAAGTAGGTCGAATTGTGTCAGCACATCCAGCTGAGGGGGAGCGATATTTTTTGAGGGTGCTGCTAAACCACGTGTCAGGATCGACGTCCTTCGAAGATCTGAAAACCGTAGATGGTGTCTTGTGTGGTAGCTTTCGCGAGTCTGCTGAGAGGAGAGGACTCATCGAGGCTGACAACACGCTCGACGAGTGTCTGACCGAGTCTGAGCAGTTCGCGATGCCAGCTTCGCTCAGGAGGCTCTTCGCAACAATCCTGGTATTCTGTGAGCCTGGCGACGTGCGAGGTTTGTGGGATAGGCACCTAGAGGCAATGTCTGATGACTACCGGCGACAACACACATGCCCGAACGCAGTTGAGCAGATGGTGTTGCTAGATATCAGTGCCATATTGCAATCCATGGGAAAAGACATACGAACTTTCCCTCTACCTGACATGGACGAGGCGTATGACAACACTGGAGGCGAGCCTAGGGAGATCATCGAAGAGACCAACATCGAGGTTGACCCCAGTGATGCTAATCTAGCGTCTTCGTTAAATGAAGAGCAGAGGCGTGCCTATGATGAAATATTGTTGGCGGTTGACAGTGTTGAAGGAGGTGTCTTCTTTGTCGATGGCCCTGGAGGCACGGGGAAGACCTTTTTGTACAAGGCGCTCCTTGCTACAGTTCGAGGCGAGGGCAAGATCGCTGTGGCAACGGCGACATCAGGAGTCGCCGCCTCCATCATGCCTGGAGGTCGGACCGCCCACTCGAGGTTTAAGATCCCACTGAATAATGAAGATGGAACGTCATGTAACTTCACGAAGCAGAGTGGGACAGCCAAGCTCCTGCGGAGAGCTTCGCTCATCTTATGGGACGAGGCCACAATGACGAAGCGACAGGCAGTTGAGGCACTGGACAACAGCATGCGTGACATCATGGGTCGACGGGACAAACCGTTCGGCGGAAAGACTATCGTTTTCGGTGGTGATTTTAGGCAAGTGCTTCCTGTCGTCAGAAAGGGGTCACGGGGGCAGATAATCGACGCTTCCCTGCGGAGTTCCTACCTCTGGATGGGCATGCGGCAGCTAAGGCTTGTCACCAACATGAGGGCACAAAGCGATCCGTTGTTCGCAGATTACTTGTTGAGGGTAGGGAATGGCACAGAAGAAGCTGACGAGGAAGGGAACATACGTCTCCCTGAAGATATATGTGTACCGTCCACAGGGGGGAAGGAGGATCTAGAGAAGCTGATCGAGCATGTATATCCTGCTCTAGGAGACAACATGTCTAATCCCAATTACATGACTTCTCGAGCAATCCTCGCAACCAAAAATGACAATGTCGACAAGATAAACAAACACATGATAGAGCGGTTTACGGGTGATGAGAAGATCTACCACAGTTTCGACAGTGCAGAAGATGATCCGCATGGATACTATGCTCCCGAGTTCTTAAACTCACTAGCTCCTAATGGGCTGCCCCCACACGAGCTTAAATTGAAGATAAATTGTCCGGTTATACTTCTCAGAAACATTGACCCGGCTAACGGCCTATGTAACGGGACGAGGCTTGTTGTAAGGGGATTCCAGATGAACGCTATCGACGCGGAGATCGTGGTAGGACAACATGCCGGACACGGGTGTTCCTTCCTCGCATACCTCTCTGTCCCTCCGATGACGACATGTTCCCGTTCAGATTCAAAAGGAAGCAATTTCCGATCAGGCTCAGCTTTGCCATGACGGTCAACAAGGCGCAAGGGCAGACTATCCCTATTGTCGGTGTTTACCTACCAGAGCCTGTATTCTCCCATGGACAGTTGTATGTCGCCTTGTCCAGAGCTACTGCTAAGATTAACATTAAGATCCTCGTTACCAAAGAACAGGAAGAGGACAGTGGCAAGGGCAAGGATCAGACCAATAATTCAAAGAAGCGAAAAAGATCCGAAGACTTAATAACGGCCACGAAGAACATAGTCTACAAGGAAGTCCTTAGCACTTGAATTAGTGTTGCATACACCATCAGGTTAATGAGATTCTCATGTTATGATCATCACTCAACTTTCTAGCTGCTGCTCCTTTTGATGCAACATGACAGCTAACTGTTAATTTCTTTTTCTTTTACATGTATGTAGTGTACAGTGTATAACCGGGGTTTCCATAGGAAGCTGAAGCATCAGGAGTTGAACCCTGCAAAACGACATGGAACTAACTTTTTTTATGCTGGCCATACAACCTGGATCCTACTGCGTTGAGCAGGGCCAACATGTTGTGTCCAAAAAGAGGGGAGCAAGGAAATGTACATTTTAGTCTTTTCTGGTTCGGATACATATATTTTGCAAAGTGTGTTTTATGCATAAACATAGTCTTATTCAATCTGTATTTTCTGGTGTACATGCATCTTTTGGTACTTTATTGGGTCAGAGATGTTATTTCCAGAAGTACAATTATAGAGGTTTAATCAGAAAGTAAGACATGATCTCTTAAGACGTACTGAAAATTACCAATTCTGATTATTTTTTCCCAGAGACAGTACGGTTCAGTTTAGCTATTGGTTTGTCTTCAGTTTTAACTATGTCAGCAAAAACACATTTAAGTAAAAGCTAACACTACAGATGCGACCTATTGTCTTCAGTACAAACTGTAAAGATTTTTTAAAACATAAATGAAGTCAGAAAAATTACTCTGCAGCAGCTTGCATGCTAGACAAAAAATCCCGATCATCAACAACAAAAACAACTCGAGCTGCCTGAGGCAGGAATTCATCAAGACTTGAACGGCACCCGAGAGAGGATTTCCACCAATAGATCATCAGTCAGACTACCAGCAGTAAACACCTTCTTAGAGTCCATCTTTATGGCAGATAACTGAAAGGCAAAATTGACAATGTCAGAATAAAAAGGAAAACAAACTATGAAAATGGTTATAATGGAATCCAATCACTTGAAAAATATGTTTTTATCTCAAACAAAGCAGCTGGAAGAAAAAGTAAGCCGCAGTTTATAAGTCTGCAGAATTATAGAAAGAAATGGGTCAAAACAGACAGCTTGACTGAAGAAACTGGAAAAAAAAATCCATTTCGCATGTATAATTCAAGTTTGTGTAACGATGTATCCTAGAGCTACCCAAAGCTCATCGAGCGCCCACCCACTCAGTCTACTATCTTTAGATTTTAGAATCACCAACTTGTATTCATTCTAGGGAGAGGGGTGTTCCAAATGAGTAAGAATGTATATCTTTTTGCTCCAAATCACCTGCTTCATCATATGGGCTGGTTTCAACAATGGACCTACCAAGGTGAAGAACCCCAAGCAAGCATATCCTACAGCTCAAGCAGGCACCACAGAGATGTTCCAACATAGCAAAAGGAGGAAGAACCAATAATAGCTATCAATCATCGCTGTTGGGGTAGTTTCTTTTGTGCTTATCCTTGTAGTTCTGTGAGTTCACAATTTGAAATATAACAATCTAATTACCAAGATGAGCTTGTTAGTAACAATACACTGGGACTGAAATATGATTCGTTGCCATGGTGAGTTGTATGATAGCTATTATTGGTTACTGGTCATGGTGAGTTGCGTGAATATTTTAGAGCATGGAAATTAATCTTCTTAACATGGAAAAGGAACTATTTAGAGCAAATATATGAGGAAAGTTCATTGTATCGCTACGCCAGATTATTTCTTATGGTGATAATGATTAACTCTATTAAATTGTCTCGAGATATCAGGAGCCAGATCAAATAAAGAAGGTAACAAGATATATTTTGTGATTCGACACATACCAAATACGAAATCATATTCCTAATCATTATGTACAAATAAATAGAGAGGTTTCCTGGCTCACCAATCCTCACCAGCGGCGTCAATCCGGCACCACGTCGAATCGGCGACAAGGTTTGATCCTCTCTGCCACCATCGATCCCATCCATCGATGCTGCTCCCCGTCGCCACAACCTGGGGCTCCCCGTCGCCGCCGTGTACTTCAACGCGCAGAAGGAGCCGGCCAACCGCCGCCGCCGCTAGCTCGATCGTCAACCCTGACGGCCGACCAAATCCGCCGCTGCTGGTCCTTGTGCGTGCGTGCATAGGTCGAGGGCGGCGCGGCGCCGGAGGTCGGGTCGAAGGGGCCGAAGGCGCTGCAGCGGAGGGCCAGAATACGAGGCAGGAGCGCCATAGGTCGAGGGCGGCTCGGCGCCGGAGGTCGGGTCCTGCGAGCGAGGACGGGGCGTGGGTGAGCAGCCGGCCGTGAGGAGCCGACTAACTTCCACGGGCGAGCGCCGCCCTCGACCAGGAGGAGGAATAGGCGCAGTTGAAGGAGGCGCGGGCGAGTGCCGCCGAGCCGCATTCGTTGGTTGGCGGCGCCGGCGAGGCCATGGCGGGCGGCTGGTAGAGCGCTGACGTGGGTGGAGAGGAGGATGGGGAGCAGTGGTTGGGGCTTGGTGCTGTTGCTGCTCTCCGCCGTGAGCGAGTGGCCCGTGGAAGAAGATGGGAGCAGGAGTGAGGGATTGGAGCTACCGAGCGGACCAGGAAGAAGATGGGTCGTGCGAGCTGCTAATTGGAATGAGAAATTGGGGATGGGGAATTGGGGTCAACGGAGAGAGAGTGATGCTTGTCTTTTTTTCTTTTTTTTTCACCTCCTTCGGCATAGAGTAGACTATCGACTTGTCAAGATAGACCGAGCTGCTAATTTTTTCCGTGCTTAGAGCATCTCCAACAGGCGTCCAAATTGGCCCGCGCGCGCCAAATAACCGCTTTTTCCCCGCGCGGGGCCAAATCGGCCGCTCCAGCAGGCGCGGGAAAAAGGGCGCGCGCGAAAAAGCGAAGTACGCGTGGGCCAAAGCGGTAGTTCTGGCGCTATATACACCGCCCCGTGTCCAGCGCGCGCTCCACCACGCGTAGCGCAACGGCTTCCCCCCCTCCCGCCACCGCTAGGATTCCAGCCGCCACCGACGCGCAAACACTTCCCCTTCCATGATGTCGCCGCGCCGCCGCTCGCAGTCCGGCTACTGCGGCGTCCGACGCCGCCCCAACGGTCGCTACACCGCGGAGATCCGCTCCGGCGACACCCGCGTCCCGCTGGGGACGTTCTTCAGCGCGCAGGCCGCCGCCCGCGCGTACGACGCGGCGGCGTGGCGTCTCGGCCGCGACCCGGCCTCCATGAACTTCCGCGACTCCCGCAACCTGCAGGAGGCGGTGGACCGGGCGCCTCAGCCGTTCATCGTCACCGCCGAGGACCGCCGCGCGCAACGCCTTCACGCGACGCTCGACCTCATCGCGTAGAACGACCGCCGCGCCGTGGACGCGTGGTACCGCGCCAACCCGGAGCAGAGGGATGAGGAGCTCGCGCACTGGGAGACGTTGCGCGCGGAGCGGGCCGAGCGCCGGGCCGAGATGCATGAATGGCGCAAGCAGAGGAGGGCGCTCAGGGCGGCGGCGGAGGCTGAACTGGCGGCCGGCCGCGCCTGCTGGCCTGCCGGCGACCCGATGTGGAACGCGCTGCAGGACTCCATCTCCGACACGACGAACTCCGGCAGCGACTTCTACTCCTCCGACAGCGACTTCTAGATCGCCGGCGCGTTCCGTCGGCGCGTAGTGTGCCCGTGCGCGCCTATATGCGCGTAGTGTTAATATGTGTGCGTTTGTAGCGCCTATGCGCGTAGTTGTGTTCGTCGAACCCTAATATATTTCTATTTCTATGTCTTTTTTCGATCCAATCTCAGCGCGCTCTCGTTGTGGATAAGGTTTCTGGCGCTCTATTTTAGCGCGCCTGCTAAAGCGGCAAGTTTTGGCGCGACGTTTTGGCGCGTCTGCTAAAGCGAAACAGACGCGCGGCGCGCCAAAACGCCTTTTTGGCGCTGCAAACTTTTTATACCGCGCCGGCGCGTTGGGCGCCTGTTGGAGATGCTCTTACAAGCTAGACCGAGCTGCTAATTTTTTCTGTACTTACAAATAATCCCATCTTTTTAATATATATGGTTTTTAATTATATACAGTTATGGAGACAGTAGGCACCGGCGTGATGGCGCTGGATGAGAACGAACAATTGTCGAGTTCTACACAATCGAAAGAGGTGCAATGGAGAGTTATACACATTTGTGTTATTTATATACAAATTCTATATTGGCATATTTAATTTTTGCGATATTTATGCTTTTTTTGCTTTTGTAGATTGTCGCCACGACAGAAATAGATACTGTCAACGCTCTGAAAGAATCTACCGACGAAGACTCCAATGCAATGATGGTAGAACAGACTAAAAACTTAACAAGTTCCACACAATCGAAAGAGGTGAAAACTGTATTCTTATTTTATTATAATATATAGATGTTCTATATATCCATATTATATTTAGATGTATGTTTCAATTATGTAGATCATGGCCCAGATTGAAATTAACAATTCTGACAGTACTGAAGAACCAACCGATATAGAGTCCGGTGAGGTGCTGGTAGAAGAGACTGAAAACACAAAGAGTCTGACACAATCAAATGAGGTGTGTACTAAGTATTTTTCTTTTTCCTAGAGACGTTTCATAATTTGGTTCTCTTGCTCACATAATTTTTTTAACTGTTATAGATGGTATCAATCGACGATCCCATAGAAAATATTGGGGATGTTGAAGTTGATTTTGCAAAAGAGGTGTGTACTAAGTATTTTTGTTTTTCCTAGAGACGTTTCATAATTTGGTTCTCTTGCTCACATAATTTTTTTAATTGTTATAGATGGGATCAACCGACAATCCCATAGAAAATATTGTGGATGTTGAAGTTGATTTTGCAAAAGAGGTGTGCACTAACTATTTTTTTTCCTAGAGACGTTTCATAATTTGGTTCGCCTGCTCACATTTTTTTTTATTGTTACAGATGGGATCAACCGAGGTTCCCATAGAAAATATTGTGGATGTTGAAGTTGATTTTGCAAAACTACATGATTACATCATGTCCTTCCCACCAAAAACCATATTGGTGCGGATCCAGGATGTTTGGTTGACACGTAAGGATTTAGAATGTTTGTTACGTGATGATATATGGTTGGATGGCGAAGTTAACATTTTCGCAAACAAACTTATTTGCATAATAGTGTCTAATTTATTTGTTATAACGTTTAATTAAAATTATAGGTTATCACCGCATATATCTACTACCTGCGGACTCAGGAACATCAATTTAAAAGAGCGGTGGATCTGCATTTTTAGTGGATACGCATATTTCCGCAAAACTCAAACGAGATGGTGAAATTCCCATAAGTACAAAAAACCATACCAAAATTATTCGAAGAGCTCTTAGTTATCTAGAACATGACATGGTAAGACTAATTAGATAACTTTTTGGGTTTAGTTTATTATTTATTCTGGTATGACTTACATTATTTTTGTCAGCTCTTCGTCCCAATTAATGTGCCAGGCTTCCATTGGTATCTATGTCGTATCGATGCCATAAAATGTTTGATAGAGGTATTCGATTCATTGGGTTCTGCGGTGGGCCGGTCCGACCTACACTATACGGTGAGTATTTACTACAACCGTACTCATCTTTCCTGTTTCCATAATAATTTAATTATACATATTATCTATATGCACTCTTTCATTTAACAGCTTCTAGGGCTCGAGCGTCACTTTATGATTGCTTCACAAATGAGTGAATTTAACATAGGTGATATGTGGGTCAACCTTCGAGTAACTAAATGGCCTATAGTTGAGCGTGTTCATGAGCGGATTCAATCAGATGGGTACGTTAAAAACTTATTATATGATCAAATATGAATATAAATATTAACATGTATACTTATTTTAGAAAGTGTTTTCTTAACTATTGCAGCTCATCATGCGGCTTGTTCATGCTGCAATTCATGGAATACCTTACGGGTGAAGGTCTTGCACATGTTGTAACACAGGTATTTTCAAAGTAATCAATAAAGATACACTGTTAAAATCAATTGATTCTAATTAATATTTCACATGAGGGTATCAAACCATTTAGGGAGCATGTAGCTGTAACTCTACATGAATCTGTTTTGAATGAGATAAAAGGAGCACCCATATATCCGCCTGATAGAGTCATGCCCACGGACCCACGCGTTTTATATAATGAGCTTTGCAAGGAAATAATGTCGATTCAAGACGCCAAGTCTTTGGAATAAGTGCTATTTATAATATGTTACTTATTCAAAAGTTTTTAAATATGCATTGTTATGATTTGGTAAGCCTTAACTTAATATTTATGTTGCAGAATGGAATGGGTGCGGAGCTCCAAACCTTATCCTATAGGTTTGAGTCTTAAGAAAATTCAGGATATAATCAGGATGAACCAGCCTATGAACAATGATTGTTTCAACCTGGCCATACGCATAGTGGCATGCGACGTACTGTTGCAGCTGGTTGAGACCGACATTCATTACATGGATTTGCGGTTTTGTGTAAGTTGTTATAATAACGTATTATCATTTGTATCACTATGTTTCTAAGTATAGTTTTTTGTTAGAGGGCAATGGTTGATTCCACAAGAGGCGGCAAGTGGCGTGTGAAGCCAAATGTTCAGTTTTTGGCAACGTTGTTCCATAGTTGGCCAGGGATAGATTACAAAATCTCAACTCGCAAAATGGTAAAAATACTTTACTTGTACATTGTTGTCATGTTTTATTTCTTTCTAATGATTGTCCATATGCAGGTTTTTCTTCCTTATGCATCCATTGACCACTTCGTCTTCTTTTGTATCGACAAGCACATATCTTGTGTATACGTTTTTTATCCTCTTTCTGTATCGTCATCGCTGAGGATAAAATAATGCGAACTCACGACATGCAATTGAAATTACAAAGAATCTCTATCTACTTCAACTATGCGCTTGCAATAGCACAACCCGGTTGGGATTCTGATATCTTTTTCTGGGCTCGTAGAACATCAGTTGGTATTCCAACAATCTCATAAAGGTGACTATCTTACGAAATAAACTAGGAGTGTTTTATTTTGTCTATTTCTATTCAACATAATGATTCTGCATCCATCTACAGGAATTTATCTGGTTATATTGTCTTTTACATAATGCTCTCGTGGAATGGTAAAATCTTGGTTCATCCAGTATGCACGGTGCATTTTTACACTACAAATTTTTATTATTTCCACATGAATTATTCAAGCTAATGACATGTACTATTTGTGTAGGATGCTTTTAAGTTGAGGAAGAAATTTCTGTTACACTTGCTCAAATACCAAGAAAATGAAGTGCAAGACAACATTCCTGAGATTATACGGCAATATCTAGATAGCATCAATGAGAATGAGTAGACATTAGTGGGGTGCTAATTTAATGTTCGAAGGATGTCAAATTATACCTTTTTCTCGATATACATTTCAATTGAATTGGAATCTTATTCTTTTTTAATATCGAGTGGATGTTTTATTCTTACACATTCATTGTTGCATATATTCTATAGACAAAACATTACGAAAGTTGCTCATATCCGTAGCAACGCACGGGCATTCAACTAGTGATTTCTTAAATTTCCAGTTAAACCAGCTTTTCCTCATTTCAAGAAAGTTCACCCTAACCTTTTGACAACGGAAAAGTTTGTATACCTCGAGCCGCATGCACCATGATCCTTTTGTTGCCAAGGGAATGGTGCATTGTCGGGAAGCGTGGTCACATAGTACGACCTGGAGTAGTATTTGGAAGAGAGAGAAAAACACGGCATGGAAAATTTAACTTAATTACCAGCAAGTTTGTCCGGAGATCACTTCAAAATAGTATTCTTAGGTATGAACATAGTTTCCACGGAGAAACTTTTCTCGTTCTTCTTTTACATTCATAGTATATATAATATATATTCAGAAAGTATTTCTATTCATGACGAATTTGGAAGAGAGAGAGAAACACGGCATGGGAAATTGAAAAAATAGTCTTTCGTCCCGATATAAATATAGCAACCGCACAGTACAACAAGAAGAGCACTGCTGGGGCAAACAGCACAGTCACGCCCAAAAGAAAAGAAAGAGAAAAAGAAGAGAAAACAAAGCCGACACCGGCAGATCAACGAAAACGAAAATGACTCGCAACCGCTGCGTCTTCTCCGGAGAAGTCCCACCACGAACCAAGTACTCTGAATCGCCACGTATCAAGCAGCACCTCCAAGAAGGAAAGCGACGATGATGACACTACTGCCCGGACAGGTCGTGGGTTTCCCCGATACGCTCCGTGGAGTGGGGAAGGGGTACACCCAACGCCCTTCAGGAAGGAAGGGTGACACTCTCAAGCGTCACCACGTCGGTGTCAAGACGACAAGGATTTCTCCCGACCCCCAAAAACCACCTCCCGGACAATCCATAGCGCTCCACCCATCTTGTCAACCACCAACATACGCCACCACGGTCTTGCAGTCACCATCGTCGTATCACCGTGGCAAACGTAGCAAGGCCGACCAGTCCGAGACGAAACAGTCGTAAACAAGGTCCGACCGTATCACAACCACGTGGGAGGGAACAACCTCCACCGGCATAGACGGTAGCCGACCGGACGCCACGACAAGAGCACACCGAACCATTGTAGGCGGAGGGCGGCAGCAGCGCAGCCACCTGGAGGACGTCCTCCACCGCCAACAGCGGGTGCCGACCAGACACGGCAGCAGGGACACACCAAGCCAAGAAGGCTCGGCCGAGCCCGGAGGCTCGTAAAGTCCCCGCCGCCATGCTGTTGCACGTAGGCCGCCACCGCCGCTACCCTCTTGATCAGCCCATAGGCTCGGCCGGACCAGACAAGCATGTGAAGCTCCCACCGCCACGCTGTAGCAGGGTGGCGTCAACGCTGCCATCTCCGTCACGAGCCGCTCAGCAGGCCAACCAGAGGCAAAACGAGGCAGACCTGCCCTAACCCAGATCAGGCCCTAAGGGCATGTCCAATCGAGGGTGCTTCTGTAGACGCTTACAGAGAAAATAAAAATAATATGTAATTAAAAATTTACGCAAGCGCCTGTCCTCACAACGCGTGACGCTAACGACAGATCTAAAACTACCGGATGCTGCCTATTCTTTATCTCCTCGTGCAAGTGAAAACAGACTAAGCGCCCGCCTCCTGTTTTTGCGTCGACGCAACAGAGGCGCTAGGATTCTAAAACTTAACCACACATCGGCTGGGATTACGACCCTGGAACCCAGGCTAAGCGCCCCCCATTGTACATGCTCTAAGGGCCCAGATCTCGGCCTGCAGGGCCGGAGCACCACCGCCGCCGCCTCAGCCACCAACGGTAGCACCACAACCACCTTGGCCATCCGTGATGCACTAGGGAAGCCCCCGCCGCACCGGACCGTCGCCACCGACAAGCACCACCTGGGCCAGGGCTGTCTCGCGCCGCCCCAAAACTAGGTGGGGAAAGCCAGAGGTCCGCCGCCACCGGTGCCGCCCGCCGGGAGAGGCTGGAGACGGAAGTGGATCGGCGTGGCCCGGCCACCGCGGGGCGGCGCGAGTCGCGGGAGGGGTCGCTGGAGGAGGTCTTCGGCATGGGAAATTTAACTTAACCAGCAAGTTTGTCCGGAGATGACTTCACCATTTCTAAACAGTATTCTTAGGTTTGAACACAGTTTCCACGGAGCAAATTTTCTCGTTGTTCTTCTACGTTCATAATATATACTCAGAAAGTATTTCTATTCATGACGAATTTGGTGATATGATATTTTATTTGTCAAATCCAAAATAGCAAGTTTTTCGGAAGGGTTACATATTTCAAAAGAGAGAGATGATATATTTTTGGGACATGATGTTTTGACTCACGGGTGCAGATGAACCCGTTGTGCAAAATGCATTTTTAACGCATTTCAAAATGTTAAAAAATTCAAACAAAAATATGGGTGTTCATATGAAAAATGTCTATCCGTATAAAAAAGTTTCGCATCGAAAAGACATTTTATGTGACCGGTATAAAAAAAAGAAAAAAATGTTACGTGCAGAGCCATTTTTGAACACCGGGGATTTGTCTTTTTACACCGGTCGCACAAAATGACTTTACATCCTGAATTTTTTTATATGATCATAGAATGTTCATTTGTACACCAGATCTTTTTTTCAATTTTTTTGACATTTTAAAATTCGTTTTTTGACTAGTGGATGTAGATGCACTTATGAGTCAAAGTGGATTGCAGTATTTTTGGTGATAAATTGTACACAGAAACAGAGTGCTTTGGGAAAGGGAGTAGTGTTATACGGAGTAGATAGGCACATGGTTTTCAGGAAGCTGCTTTGCTCATTTATTCCAAGAAGCCGCTTTCGTTACGTAATTTTTCTAGCGCACGCCAAGCTAGGTCAAAAACGGCCAAGTCAATAAAAGATACTCCCGCAAGATGTTAGTTGGCGAGTTTTCTAAAGGATTTTCATTAGTTGGCGAGTTTTCTAAAGGATGTTAGTTGGCTTCATCTCCCGCAAGAGTAATCAACATATTAGTTGGCGAGTTTTCTAAAGGATTTTCATTAAATCCTGCAAGATGTCATTTAGGACAATCTAATCATAGAAGAGACTCGTCTAAGAAACTTGTAGGATTAGTCTGTCATGTCTACTTCAATCACATTCAATCACATGGGGAAAAAAGAGGTTCTCTTTGATTGTAGTAAAGATTTTTTCATAAAGTATATGTTATGTTGTTTTTTACTACTATAGCATTTGTGGATCAAAGTGCCCAGAATGGCAGTCACCCATGGGAGTAGAGTCCTAGAGCAACAGCACCTACCCTATCCCCCTACAACATTTGTTTGACCGGCAATTTGTTACTACTCGGGCGGGGTCACGCACGCATGTGGCACATCAATGGGCATTGAAGACTGTACAGAAAAAGGCTGGGCATCCAGCGGTGGGGTGGGGCCTCGCCGCCTCGGATAGAGAGAGAGGGAAGAGGACAAGCGAGAGGCCCTCGTGCAACTCTGATTTGATTGATTGATCTGCCCCATGTACCATATCCCTAACCAAAAACAAAGATCCAAAACACATAAAAAAGCAACAGAAATGTTCAAGAAAATAATCTGCAGCCTGACCAAGTGGAGTAGTAGAAGTTAGAAGTAGATATGCATGTGAGCAGGCATGTGGTGGAGAGGGAGAGATTCCCCACCCGCTCGTGTGTGTGGACAGTGTAGATGCGTGTCGTCATATTAGTGGAGTAGTCACTCACTCTGGGTACGTAGTACGAGGCAGTAACAGTAGGAGTGGTATTATTTGTTGACATCTTGATTGATGCCCTCTTCACTGACTCTCGCAGCGCAGGCGCGCGTGCGGGTGTCTGTATCTCCACCGCAGCGTGTGTGCGCTGGTGTGCTGTACCCGTCCGTTTGCAAGTACAGTTGCCTTTTCCTTTGGTGGGTGATACCGATCATACGGTCCATTCCGTTCCGGCCAAACCCAACGCCGATGGATGCTCCTTCTCGGAAGATTCCTTCTCCTTTCCTGGGAAACAATTCGTTTGCCTTTCGTCCTAGCTTGTTCCACCCAACAGTACTCAAGCAATCCCCTCTTTTGTAGGTATGGCCTGGTTGGATCTACAAATTTCTGAATGTTATTGCATCAGAAACCAACCGAGAAAGACATGTGTATGGATTGTAAAGAAACACCACATCTGTTTCTGGTAGAGCAGTCAGAGACATAGTAGAACGCCCCACCGATGGAACAGAAGAGCAGATGGATCTGTGGACGCGCACGGGGGGCGGGCTGGATGGATCTGCGCACGAACGACGCCGACCGCTGCTTAGCTTACCTGTGCGCACCAAATGCTCATCAATATGCCACGCTTGCATACGCACACACATCAACATCACCATCACTACGGATCGAAGATGGAATTTGGTTCTTGCACACACACATATCCATGGATCCACAAACAAATAAATGCAATAATGAGCGAGCGTCCATGCCCATCAGCTAGCTAAGCTAGATACATACTCCGTCCGGAGGTCCATGCCGCCAGCGAGCCTACCAGTCCAAAATGTCAACAGTACAACGCCACACATACTACTACAACTGTTGTGCGGCATGCTTTTCATTGCTACGTGCGCTGAACCCAGCCGATCCATCTCCTGCTGCTGCTACCATCTTCATTGCTCCCAACCACTACACCTCCTACTGTACGTACTGCTACTGCGCCTCAGCCCCACACGCGCACGTACGCGCAGCCGCAACGATAGTAACTGTGTCAGCACGAAGAGCATCTCCACCCGTCGAGCCCAATACACCGTCCGCCGGACACATGCTAGCGGGAGCGTCGGCACACTTTGCTCCGGTATTGACCACCGGTCGCTCCAAACAGACACTCCCAGTAAAATTTAAATTAGTTTTATCTTAAATAAAAACAATTCAATCTAAAATATCTAGAATAAAATCATATTTACATAGTTTTGAACACATAAATTGTTTATGAAAATAAATAAAATAATTCATACAATTATATAAATTAAAATAAACTAGATTTATGGGTGCGTATTGGCGCACGATCCCCCAAACCCTGTGTTGACAACACAACATACACAAAGCTAATAATTAACGGTTAGAAATTATAATAACCATATGTAATATGTACTGACTCTAACGCTCCGGGATATAGATCTCTCGCGCAGAATGGATGAAACCTTAATATAAACATCAATAACAATCCATTTAAAATAACAAACAGACATTTCACATTCCAAAATTTATGACCACGGCGGTACAAACATAATGAAGATACAAAATAGAAATAACCTAATAATAAATAATAAAAGCATCATAGTTTCACCCAAAAAAATCATTCATGGTTGGTTAACATACGGATGATGTACCTGTTGGTGGGTGTGGCGTCCAACTGTATAGAAGTGTATTACAGTGTTGCACCTACGGATGGTTTGTGTTGCATCAATAAGCAGTAACGACGATAATAGTGGTACAATACGAAAGTTCCTATAAACAGTACAAAGTCGTTTAACGACACTAACTCAAAGCTATTACAGTCATAAGAAATAACACACTTCCACAGCTTCAACATTACGAAATAACATTTCCACAGCTGCAACATTACGAAATAACATGAGCAGCAACAACAAATCATTGCAACCCCTTTACGATCCTGAGCTTCTTCGGAGGCGTCTCAACCCCAGTAGAGTAATCCCAAGCACGCAGTTTCTTCATATAGACCCCTAAAGCTGTGTGTTCGGCCTTCGTATGGGTGGTTGTTTACCAGCATCACTGCCAACGCCGACGGCATGCTGAATAACAGTATTCCGATATTTAGCAACAACTTGACCGCAGAATGGGCAACGCTAGCTTCCGTCACGACGTTGGCAACTGGGATACCCATCAAGCAGCCTCCTCAGAACATACCTGCTTTTAGCATCCCTTGACTCTCTTTCTGGCTGCACATCTTCATCAGATTCCTACAGTGCAGCAAACAAATAAACCGCAGTATAAAACAGGTATACTGTTTCTGCGCTGCAATGCCCTTAGATGATTCTAGCAAGCCATCATATCCTCTGTGCACACAGTAAATGGAGCTGTTGTTGCAAAATGCTGAGGCCTTCTTTGAATCATAGGATCCCAAAATGAAGGAATATCAGTAGGAATAGGAATAGGGTAGGATTGCAACCGCGAAACTACAGGATTGACCAGTACAGGAATATTTCCTAAGTGATCGTTTGAAACAAAGGAAAAGGAATGATGGAGGCTTTTTAACATACTTCCTTAATCAACTTGATTAGATTATATAATAAAAGCAAGGGTAGTGGCGTTGGGTGGCTGTGCTTGCAGCGTAGCTTAATTTGCCTCATTCCTTGCAAAGGAATGCAAAAAAGAGGTCTGACTAGATTTTTATTTTCCTGTGCATCTCACAGGAGTCGGATTCCAAAGGGATTTTTCCTTCAAAATTCCTTTGCTGCATTCCTATGATTCAAACGCATCTACGGTACAAATTCCTATAGGAAAGGGAATCCTCCATTTTTCCTACAAAATTCCCGTGAATCAAAGGAGGCCTGAATCTATTAGGAACACCTATAATACATTTGTTGGGCGATAATAAGGGATCATGTCCCACCGGCGCCGATCTCGAAGGGCCGTAGCTAGGCGGGCGAGGTCCACCACCACTACGGTGCGGAGCTCAAGGACGAGCAGCACGACGACTCGCGCTAGGGCCCCGACAATCTTGAGCACTCACCGAACATCGTTCTAGCGGCTCCTAAAAATTTCGCCATGACACGCCAAGGTGATCGACAACTATATCGACCTCGACCCCGACAATGACGACAAAGGGCCCAATAGTGGTAGTGCGCCCATTGGTGCCGGTGGTGACGACGAGAACAGTGAGAACTACAACACATTCGAGGACCTCTAGATTAGGTTAGTTAAATTTGATTCAAATTTGTAAAATTTCATATAAAACTTAATGATATTCGTTGATTTTAAAAAAAAATCCTATTGGGGTGCCACTGGGAAAAGATACCTCCAATACGAACTACTCCCGCGCTCGTCTGGGCGGATGTTATACCGGGTGACGGAGTGGAGATGCTAGATTGCCAATAATTCTATTGGGCGCCCCGGACTTAATTTCTCGCCCACTCGCGGCGCCAATAGCGACCTTACGTCCGGCGCGACCAGCCCACGCCATCCCGGGTTGGAGTCGATTGGTCGTGCCGGACGAAACTTCATGCCTTGCCACGTCGTGCTCTGACGGGTGGGTCAGTCGTGTCATTGACACGGGCCTGGTCCGACGACCGGTTGCCACCATTGAAAGCGGCGCTGGTTCCCGAAGCGAAGCGCCCACGCGACGTGCTGGCATGCAGCGGCAGTGTTAATGCGCGGCGAGCCTCTCGTTCTTAAAAGCTGCGCGAGCATGCCTGCGTTCTCACACGCGCACTGAACTCCTCTCCTCTCCTAGACAGGTACGCCGTGGAGTTCTGCCGGCTTCACACCAAGGAATCGACCGCTGGGACAGACTAGGGGCGCCGCCATGGGACAAGGACGCGTTGGGGCGTGATGCCTTATGGGGTATGCCTGGGCGCACACTATATTGCGTGACGTCGCACATCTTGTGTCGCCCACGGCCCACTCCTGGTCACCCCCTCCACGGCGTCAGTGCCTCCGCCTCCGCAGCCACCGAGTCGCTAAGCGCCGAGAAGGACGTCGGCTTCTTCCTCGTACTCTCTTTCGTCCTCTTTGGGCTCGGCATCGGCGGGTGTGTCATCATCGACGCCACGATGCCCCAAAGAGGCGATGAAGGAGGAGCCGCACACGCCACCACGACTGCGCATGGGCGGCACTATCATCAGAGGAGGGAGCGCACCTCCATCTCCGCTGGCGAAAAAGTAGTAGGCGGAGGTGCATCGGATGATGCGTCTGCAAGAGGTGATGCGAGACTCGGAGGCCGACCCCGAGGACACCCTCGGGCTGAGTGCGGTGCTCCAGGACTCCATGAAAGACATCCTGTCGCTGTTAGACCGTGACGCCATGGCGTGGTCTCTGAAGGAGCACATCGAAGTGTCGGGGTGCCCTTCTTCGACCTCACCAGCGCTACGGCGAGGCAGGGCCCAACGGGTAGTAGATTAGGATTAGATTTAAATTCGTTCAATTTTGTAAAATTTCAGAAAAAATGAAAGAATTTCGTTATGTTTTGAATTTAAATATGGATTCAAAAGAATTATTGGCGTCGCGAGCGGAGAGCATCGCCCCCAATAGCTCAGGGCGCGTCCATCCCCGGGTGGAGATGCTCTAAGAGAAGTAGTGTTAGAGCAACTCTAGCAGATACCGAATAAGGCCCCGGCCCGGAAAATAACTGCTTTTTTCTAGGTCTGGGGCGAAATCTCGGACAGACCAGATGCCAGTTAAGCCCCCGTATCGGAAAACTTTTTCCGGGGAGGAGGAAAATCCGCCCGCGGTTCCGAACCAGTTCCGTTTTGGAGGGTTATTTTCTCGCACCCCGCACTCTTGGCGGCAACCCTCCTGCGCTGAACATTCAGCTCCCCTCTCCTCCTCCTCCCCGCGACTCCATCTGCCGCCGCGCCCCATCGCCCGCTCCTGCCCCCGCTTCCCCCGCTCCGCGGAAAAGGGTCACCGCCCCCCTAGCGAGTCAATTCCGCCCAGCTCCGGCCCCGGGGAGCCGTGCCCCATTCGCACGGACGCAGCGGCCGCCGCCGCCATGGATCCGACGCCGACTTCGTGCGTGAGGCCTGTTCCCACCGGGAGCAGCAGCTCCGGGCGGGTCTGACCAGCGGAGACACTCTCCTGTTCGCGTGGCCGTCCGAGTCGTCGTTTTCGCTCACTCGTGCAGGTGAGGAGCTCCGGCGTCTCGGATCCGGCCTTCGGTGGAGAAGAAGGTGTGATTTTCTCTTGATTCGCTGTCGATTCAGTAGTTTTAGGCTTAGAAGTTAGTGGATTTAAACATTTGTTGTAATATGGATGATTGTATTGTGTGATGTTAAAACATTAATTATGTTGAATTTATATTGATGTTTGATGAAGATTATGTTGTTTAAAATCATAAATTTGATAACAAACATGCAAAAAAGGTTTTCCGGTACCGGTACGCTGTGCAGAACATATGCGGTAACTCGTTTCCGGTACGAGTTTACCGCATCTGTTATGCCGCGGACCGCGAGGTACCGGAAAACGTTTTTCTGCTCAACCGGATAAGTTTTATCCTGTATGGAATTTTCTGGTATCTGCTAGAGTTGCTCTTAGAACTAATATTAACCCGGCAGTCTACTTCTACTCAGTAGGTCAATAATTTGGGGAGAAAAAGAGAGAGGAGAGAGTGTGCACGAGTGTGCAGGGCAGGGAGATCTGGTGAAATCAGCCCTGCGGTAGGGCCATGGTTTTGTTTATGTTCTGCCACCCACACTCACATCTTCACCGATCTATCATCCAATCCCTCCATAATCCATAATGCATGCTAGTTAGCTAGTTAAATCACAGATCTAGTTAACCTCACAACGCCACATAATCATTTGCATGTGCCGTGAAGGGCCATTTCCGATTGTAAACATCGTTTGATGTGTCGCTTTTAATTTTAATTTTAATTGAAAAACAAATATCCTTTTAACTGCTCATTGTTGATCCGGAACTAAAGTCCTATAAATGGTCCAACGGCAACCACCCCATGTGCCATCTCAAATGCAACCTCTATCAGTCTACTTTTATTTGAACAATTTAATCTATACCACGCACACATGCTACACAAAACCACTTGTATCTCTTTGAGCTAGCACTGTGCATGCGCAATCAGAAGCTGAACAAAGCATGTATGGCGCACATGGCGCCGGCCGTCGACCACCCATGCAAGAACCCCCTTCGCAACTTTCTGTTGTCATCCTCATGATCGATTGGATCGACCACTCACTAACAAATCTCAATTCATGATCAACAATCAACATAGTTTGTTAAGAATAAATAATCAAACGGTTACCACCTATATAATCCTAGGTAACGGGTTCTTTGATTTAAGAGGATTTCAAAGGACATTTTGGAGGATTCCAGCCCTAAGAAACTTTTATCCTACACATCCGTGCATGATTCGACTTTCATATGATTGATTCCTACGGATCTGCTTGCACTCCGTTTTGTAGCAAACTTCTATCCACTCAAACAACTTAATAGAATTCAGTTGTTTATTTGTGGCGTGTAAAACATTTTTATGCTAACTCTATAGCTTTCCAATACAATAGTACCGGATAATTTAAGAATTTATGCAGCTTGAATTCTTGTTTTTCCTATAACTATGTTTAGAAATCCCGTGAATCAAAGAGACTCAAATTGATTGTGCTAGAACATGTAAAATTTTCATTGAACCATTTGTGTTGAAGCAATCACAAAATAGTTTCTGAAATGTGGATATGTGTAACGACCAAAATGCACCAACAAGTAGATACTTTGGAATACAAGTTTCATCTTAGTTTTGGATGATATATGTCCTTTGACAAGTTTCGTTCTAGACTCATTTGGATCAAATCAGTTGGCAACTCCCTATGGGACACATATCCTATGCCAACAATTTTATAGAATCACATTTTATATAACACGGGGAGTCCTAGTAAATTTAATGTATATATGCGTAATTTGCCCTTTTCAATCCTGAAAAAATCATGCGTTTATTTACCCGAACACCATCCAATGACAGCACTATAATACGCGTAATTTGGAATCACTTTTATTTTGAATGCAATCCCTCATGCTGGCTCAGCAACACGCCCTCATGTGTGACATGGGGTGCATTTGGTAGCGAGCAGCCACTTTTACGCCATGTGGGACTAGGCTGGCCATGCCCTGTTCTGACAAAACCACCCTCTGAATAATGTTGTGCACGTCGTTTGGTAGCTCTCATAGCAAAATTTTGCACTGGGCAAAAGCATGGAAGCGGCTGTTTGGTTACATGTTTTGCATGTTCTAATACAACTATGCCTATATTTGGTTGGCGGTATCTACGGTAATCTCTTCTTACTTGAGGTGAGGTTACCAGGCCTAGTATAGAAGCACAAGCATGAACTATTTTAGATCAGGACGATAATCAGTACCATAATACACATAGCATAGAAGCGGACAAGTTCTTAAATAAGTACCATAACCCACATAAACGAGTACCTTAAAGAAGTAACGCAAACATAGTTATAAAAGTAGACAAGTGCAAACACATTCTCATAATTCACTATCTTAGTTCAATTCCTTCTTCCTGCAGTTCTCTGGGTGCTCAGGGCACTGGTTCACCAGCTCTTGTTGAACATGATCACTTTGTACTCCGTTGCAGCGATCTTCTTAAACATGAGAAGGAACCCAATATTAGCCTCATGAGCAATGGCAAATGCTGGCCACCCCTGATCCAGGAATGCTTTACCATTGAGATCAGCCATGTTGATTTTCCATACACAACATGTGTTCGTCCTGAGGGCGATCTCCCCAAGCACCTCCCCAAGTATGGCCTGAAGGCGTCAAGAACTCGAAGGACCCTAAGCCAAGTGTGACTACCACCTTGCATAAGTGGTTAGGGGACACATGTTCCATGATCCGGCCAAGATTGGCCTTCCTTTTCTTGGTGCTCAGTCCAACAACCTCCACAGGGGCTTGAAGTTGCATATACTACAACACATCAAACCGTAAACACATGTTTAGCAATGCCTCACACAGAAAAATGAGACCAAACTACCAACAAACTTGTAATGCCTCATACTAATAAGCACATACATGTTTATCAGAGAAGTGAATCCGCACTACCAAGACCTATACACAATAAATGTACTTTTACATTGCACAAGATAGTATGGAATGACTCATTGGAATGATATGGTGACACATTTTAATCGTCGCGTTAAAGTGATCATCCACATTCAAAAAAAGAGTTATCAGGCTCATTGGTCTCTGCTAACGTAGACACACAACAAGCAGAGCCTCCTTTGTACCACTGACTAGACAACAAAAGCAAACGGAAGACACATCTAGTTGTGGCTGGTTCTTACTTTTATTGGTAGTCCGCTGGAGACACAACAGGTATGAGCTCCATGAGACATGCGTGAAAGAAGTCATCATTGACAAAATCAGATCATAAATTTTCCTCCTAATAACAAGCACACAATATGCAAATAGACGATTCTACAGTACCAAGAGCTATTTACAAGAAATGTGATTGTACATTGCACAAGGTACAGTAGGATCACTCCTTGCACTTATGTTGTGCCATATTTTAACCATCAACTTGGTGCAATTAGAGTTCATGGAAATCACACAGCACTCAAAAGATGACATGAAAAATTAGGTCTCAAAGTTACATTGCACACACTGAATAATGTAGAAGGAGATGATACTACTGAACCAAAAATAGAGCATAAGAAATGTGTTGTATGTTGCACAAGGTACTGTAGGATTACCCCTTCCATTAAGGGCGTGTTTGATAGCCACAATTTCAGCATTGTCCATAAAAATCATGCAAAACACAGTATAAATATTGCAAATAAGACAACACTCAGAATATGATCCCTTGGTACCAGCTATCATGAAAAAAAGTGCATTTGTGCACAGGACATCTATTGAATCCAAAGATGCTCATACAAGACTCATAATACATTGCCAACAGAGGGCAAAGGGATTATCCACATGACACTAGTACATAACCTTGCATTAGAGCCGGTTCTAGTACATATGTGAGAGCCGGTCCCAACCGTCTGAGGCTCATGGTCTCCAATGTATGATTCATTACAGTCGGTTCCTGGAACCGGCTGTCGTGACCGTACCCCTCAGGACGGCTGGGAATAAAATCCGTCCAAGAATATTATATTTTTCTAGATAGACGTTCTAACTGATCGTCCGTAATGATATGTTAATCAAGATACATGTATAATTCCCGGCCATCGCAAACCCCAGAGGGTCCAACTTTTCTCTCCGACCATAATTTCTGAGCATTTTTCGTTGCCGCTGGGAAATTTCCGAGGGGGGAGGGTCCAATTTTTTTAGAGCAACAGGGAACCATGACCTCAGATAAGTTCCTAGAGCGAGCTAGTAATACACATCACATTACATTAACCAACAACCAATATATAATAACATATGTCTAGCTCTCTTAACTCAAAACAACAACTTGTGCGAACAAACTACCTAGTAAGAAAATTGTTCAACATACTAAATGGCAATTGTACTATATGATCTGCATCGCAATTATGACCTGGTGATTCGTGTTCGTCAGAATGATCAAAACAGGTTGATTAATCTCAAAATGCTTGCCTTCCAGGAAATTCTTCACCCCAACTTGTCGAACTCAATGCGGCCACCAGTTTCCTTGTTATACATAATGGTTGTGACGGCCCCTGCTGCTCCAAGTCGTAGTCCAGCATTGCAATGAGTCGGTAGGTCATCCTCTTCCACTATCATCTTAGGTAGTTTCTTCGCATGAAAGACAACATAGTACTTTGTCATATATACCAGTAAAGAGGGAGTCCTTACATGATACATCAATCTTAACTTAGGAAAAGAGTCATATATACAATATCAGGTATATTCAAATTTGAGCTCATCAAACGAGTCACAAAAGGAACCCCAACATAGGATTTTACAAGTAGAAGCTAAACAAGGTGGTCCTTCTCATGGTTCTTGAGATGCACTCTTTGGGAAACTATGTAACAACCCTCTTCGTCACTCTCTTCAGAACTGTCAGAATAATAATCAAAACTGTCAGAATCCTCGTCACTGTCCTCTTCATTGTTTCCATAGTCCATAAAGGCAACAGAGATCCTGGGATTTGGTCCTGTCATAGTAAAAACTAGTAGCACTGCTCCCCCGTTGAGATTGTTCTTCTTGACGAACTGTTCCCATCATTCGCCATGCAAGCGGTTCTTGCTCCGTGCTTTGGTCTCATTAATGTTGTGTGTGTGTTCCCGAGAGCATGAAACAACACAATGTTGCCTACTAACCGTCAAACACTTACCGAGCGCTGCACGGTACTATCTGTGCAACATAAACAAAAAGAAAAACTACATAAATTAATTAGATATTATAACAAAAACACAAACACCATAGAAGTTGTAGTCCTTCTTATCACAAACTTGCGGTGACGATCCTCTTGCAGATGAACACTGAAACCAGATCTAGTAAAGTTCTAGGAAGTGCACTCGTTCTTGCATACTGGACATGCCATTTCCTGTTAATTACGGGAAAATGTGCATCACATATTCCTATAACATAGCAAGTTTCTAACTGGTAGTGACTCTCTCACAAGATAATGCTAGCTTAGACAACAAAACATCATATATTATAATAGCAATTCCTATAACACAACTATATAGCTAGCTAGCATTGACATCAAAACAACATATATAATAAAAAGATAGACACCAAAGAGTTATAAGAAGTTGTGATTATGTTATTAACCTAGTCCCTAATGCAAAGGTGGTCAATCAAATATCTTACAGAAAAAGACTTTTCAAGCCCTACTCCTCCCCTGCACTACTAGCTAGTAAAGGAAAACTAATTGAAACTAATAAAAATTAATTGAAACTAATTAATAGAAAGGAGATCAATGCTCTATCCAAATTAAGGCGCTTTCAATTGAAAGGAGCTCAATTTCGACTAACTGAAAACACCAATTTCTAATATAGGGGTTAGAACAGCAAAGATAGGAGCTCGATTTCAACAAATTGAAAATACCAGTTTCAAGTCTAGGGGTTAGAACAGGAAAGAAAGGAGCTAACCGGAGGCCTAGGGGGTGCGGGGCGGGCCAGTGCGGAGGACGGGCGTCAGCGGCAGGGAGGGGCACGTATGGCGCCGGGGAGTTACATCGACATGGAACGGCGGTGGAGATAAGGGTAGTGTCTATGGTGGCAAGGGTTTGGAGTAAGGGCGGTGGCGAGGGTTTGGTAGGGACTAGGTATTTTGATTTGTAGCGTGGCGGCAAAAGGGAAAATTTGCCCCTCCCCGTTATCGATTTTGAGCCAGTTAGTGCATGCATGCACGCCTTATTTATACCCATATTTTTTGTGAATGTGAATTACGCAGCGTCTATAGACACGGTAAATTGATGTGACCGGCCGGTCCCACGCGGGAGACTAACTGGCGCCGTTGTGTGAACACGCGGTAGCCACAGGCCGACCGGCGTTGTGCCCTCTATGGCTCTCAGGTTTTATTAACTGGCTCCAGCCGTCTAAAATCCATCCCCTCCGAGCTTCCCTCCCTCTTCCAAGATATAACATATCGCGCGCGCACTACCTAGCTTGGTCCGGCACATCTTGCCTCGCCTCTTTCCAACGACCTACGTGAAGCTCACAGCGTAGCGCTACGCTGCCATCGCTGTAGAGATGCGCGTGACCAGCGTCGAAGGTGCCCCCCACGACGGAGGCCGTGGCGGCCGATAGCAGCGAGGGCGTGGCGGAGGGGGGCCAGGCCGCGTAGGGTGCCTAGTGCGTGGCAGAGGGGACCAGGCCACCGATGGCGGCGAGGGCGTGGCTGAGGTGGAGGCGGCTCCTTCGTCTACATGTCGATGACGCTTGCGGAGGCGTTGGAGCACTACCGCGTCATCATGGAGGCGGACGCCCCGCTCGCCCGTCTGGAGGCAGTCGAGGCGGCGCATCACGCGGCATGGCAGTAGATCCAGGACGAACGCGTGGACGCCACCCTCATCGCGAGATGAAGGAAGATGCCGCCCTTGTCGAGGAGAACTGCGCCATCCTCAAATCGTTGGAGGATGTCTGGGCAAGGATGAGGACAACGACGAAGACTGGGGTTTCTCTGACTCCGATGAGGACGTGGAGATACCGGCGGCGCCCGACCATGAGGGCGGCCAGGACGACGACGGCGACGAACGGGCTTCTCCGACACCATTGAAAACGTGGAGATGCCCGCCACGAGGCCGACCAAGACAACCACGGCTGGGGCTCCTCCGTCGAGGACAAGATTCCCAACGCTGATGTCATTCTCATCGCCGACGATGAGTACTAATAGGATTTACTGTTCATTTGTAAATAGGAAGTAGTATTACTACGTATATATTTTGCTAGATAGATAGGGATCGATTGATCAAAAAATTGCGATGGTGTTGTGAATGTTGATCAGTACATCATTGTATCTTGCTAGTAATTTTGTCTCTCTCTGTTTCTTATTTTCCCTAAAATTTCATCTCGATCTTATCTATTTAACGTTTCAGCGCATTTCGTCAAAAAGAAGTGTTTCATACTGTAAAAGTTAGAGCCGGCCGAAGTGAACGTCTGAAACATATTTAGAGCCGGTTAATTTTGTTGGCTGTCTCCAAAGTATATATTATTAGAGGCAGACAATAATAAAAACTGAGTCGAGTAATTTCAGCTGACTCAATGATTTCTTCCCAGGCGAATGATTTTTGTTTTAGATTAACCGGCTTCAGGTCCCGTCTTTAATGTGAGGTTTTGTACTAGTTGGACTAGGTAGTAAAACATGCATTGCCCTTATATAAACTACCCAGTTATGTAGATAAACCCCTTGCATTTAACATGGCACATTTTTAATCATTGGCATATAACAATGAGCAAATACGAAAATGCATGGGTTTAATTCTTGGCCTCAGCAAATGAAAGCACACACCTATTTAGTAGACCTAGAGCAACTATACTAAAGAGAGTGCACAACAACTTTATACATACCACTTTGATACAGTCGCCCCAGCCCTATGCGAGGTGGCAAAGTGTTCATAACTATACTAAAGAGAGTGCACAACAACTTATACATACCACTTTGATACAGTCGCCCCAGCCCTATGCGAGGTGGCAAAGTGTTCATCACTAGCCGCAAATAAAAGCCCTAAAATCCTACACCAAATTCACAGATCAAAGCTCCAATTGGACAGAAACCCCAAATATGTTCATTTTAAACCCTAACCGAATGAAATCATAGTACAAGTAGAAATAGATGATTTTTCTAGCAGCATGCCCCTAATAAAAAGCCATACACCAGAACGATGAACATGACCGAAAGATCAAAACTTTCACACACATTGAACCCTATATCTGCAGTGCATGTCATGCTAAGAAGAGAAATCTCTCTCGATCTACAGATTTATGAGGCATACGAGGGTTAGAGATGACGGGATGACGCGGTGCTCACGATGTGCTGATGAAGCTCCTGCCTACCGAAGGAGGGAGAGGAGATGGCCGGCTTTCGTCTCCCATAAAAAATGGTCGCCGCAATACTGTCGATCTCGCGGCGGAAGGGAAACTACCGACCGAGAGAGAGGAGAGGAGAGAGTGAGTGGAGTAAGTGTAAAGAAGAGGTAGAGTGATCGGTGAGGAGAATAAATGACGCGTGTTACCGAAAAGACGTGACATCTCCCGCACGTTTGCCCATATGCCACACTTGCGCTCCACCAGGTCTGACTCCAGAAAACTGTCGATTTGGTCATTTCCAGCGAGTTTGGTTTTTGGCCTTCTTTTACAGCTAGGGGTCTGAGTGTCTAACCCAAAAGCTATCACATAGGGCGCGTTTGGTAGCCTACAGGAGATCCTCGTCTCGCTTGGGGAAGGCTGGGCAGGGCCTAGTCCGGGCGAGCCACCCTCTGAGCCTCGTTGTGCAGGGCGTTTGGTGGCCTGCATGACCTATGGCTGCATCGGCTTGGGCAACTACCACACAATGTTTGGTTACATGCAATCACTGGTTTATGGCTAGGTAGCAGCAAAGACAGCGTGTTTGGTTGCATACCGTAGTCGCACTAGGATTACCCAAGTTCAAATGTGGTGAGCTTACCAGTCTTCACCTCATTACATCATAAGATAACACACTGCCATCTAGAACAACAGGAGCTTAACGATCACCACAACAAGAACAACGATGACGAAGTCTTTGATCCTACTAGGCTTCACATCATTGTCCATCTGGGCTATTGTCGTGTCTCGTTGCACGGACACCGGGAGTATAGGATACCCCCTTTTAGGTTCGGCACGGGGCGCGAAGGAGGCTGAGAATCGTCTTCTTGGGCGGAGTCTAGATCAAGCTCTCCTCTCCACGATCAAAGCATGCAACCAAAGGGACACAAGGAGCTACCCAGGTTCAGGCCGCCCGGAGGCTAAAAGCCCTACTCCTGCATGTCTGGATTGATGAGTTCTTCATAGTGTGGCTTACAATGGAACCTCCCGGACAGGGTACCCGGAAGGGTTTTGGCTCGAGGTAGAAGAAGGACAGATCCTGACCCGGAGGAGATCACCTTCCTCTCTACCTCCGCAGCCCTAGTCTAGTCTTGCTCTGGTTCTAGCTTGTGTTCGGTCTTGCTCTATCTTGTCTTTCCTCCTCCCGTGCGCTAAGGGGTTGCCACAGGGTCACGTGAGGAGCATGAGGGACCTTCGGGGTGAAGGACCCTCCTCATCTAGTTTAGGGGGAGACGTGGCCTCTCCTCAGCCTAGCGTCTCCTCTGGGGTTAGGTGAGAGCGTCCGCCCTGGGGTGGACAGGAGCTGACACCACCACGGGATGTGCTTCCCGCCCGCGTTGCCTTCGCCTTGCTTCCCAAGTCTTCCGCGGTGAGGTGAAGTGCTTATCCACTGGGACGTAGGAGGTACCCGAGAGGGAGCCTGGCCTCCTGCCGGGAACTCATGCTCTCGGGTCCTTCCTGGCCTTCTTGCTTGATTCGGGGACCCGGAAGGTCCCCAGGATCGGAGCCCTTAGTCGTCGTAGGCCATGCATGTCCTGACGGTGAACCCGCCAGCTTGGCTTGAGTCTTGGTCTTGTGCATCTTCATCTTGGGCCCACATGGGGTGGACCCACTTTGGCAGTACTAGGGGAACCCCATGTTCCACTGTTGCGACAGTAGCCCCCGGGCATGGTCCCGGTGGCTCTTGCTCCAGCTGCCGGGCCATGGCCTAAAGATAGGTCAAAGTGGGTCCTGGGTACATGGTCTTCTCAGCTTCGCTTCACTGATGGCCTTGAAGGTCTTGGAGTTACTCCGCTCGGGGGAATAACTGTGAGGGCCCCCTCGACTCCCACTAACGGAAGAACCGAGGAGACGCTTGGCAGAGGCACTGCCGCAGCTATAAAAGCGAGGCGCACCCCTGGCCTTTTCGGTCATCTTCTTCCTTGGTCCAACTCCAGGCCTCCCCACAAGCTGCCAGCGCCAATGGCGAGAGCGAAGAGAGGAGTTGGGCGCCCTCGTACTTCTTCACCTGCTGTGGAGAGTGGCCCCTCCACTCGTGGTCGAGCTGTTCCGCGAGGTCGTGGCATTCGCGGTCGCGGCGGCCGTGGAATCCGCGGCACCGCTGCCCCTCTTCCTAGGAGCATGGTTCATACCAGCTTCGCGCCGTTCGAGTTCGTCGTGGATCTGAACCGCATGCCTCCGGCTTCTGGCTGCAGGTGGAAGGCTGCCCCAATGGCCCCTCCTGGGTCATGCGGAGCGCACCACCGACGGCGCCATGCTTCTGGGTCGGGGTGGAAGTCGTTCTCCCATGCCCGCCGCCTGTCCAGGGGGCAGTGCTTGGTGTTCCGGTACGACGGAGATGCTACGCTCTCCGTGAAGATCTTCGGTGTCGATGGCGGACGCGTGGAGTGCTGCATGGAGAGCAGCAGCGGCAGCTCGAGCTCCTACGACGAGGATGAAGATGAGGAAAACTCATCTGACATCAAGGTCGAGGGGAGCTCGTCTTCCTGAAGGCGAGGAGCTTCGGACGGGCGCCATGGAGATCTCGTTGACCTCCTCCTTGGCGGCCTTGACGTCGTATTTCTGGAAGTAGCGTCTTCCATTGTACGGCGGTGCTCCTTGTTCGGCGGGAGCCAACCTTTTTGTTGTAAAAAAGATCGTCCCCTTGTAGTCCTTGTAAATGAAGAAGATCTTGTTTTCCTCCTTGTCTTTGTCGCGTCCGTGTGAATGAGAACGAGTTTTTTGCAAAACGCGCTCCCATTACTGCAGCAGCCGTAGCGTCAAGGGGTAGGTGGAGCAGGGGAGGCCTATAAAAGACCATCCAGGCTCCACCCCTTCGCCACATCTTCTCGCCTTGCTCCGCTCCTCTTCTTCCTTTGCCCCCCTCGTCCCGCAGAACAATGTCCGGCGAAGCAGAGAGGGCCTTGTCCGATGTGTCGACGGCGGAGTCCGTCTTTCGAGGAGCGGCGGAGGCACCCAGCGAAGCTGGAGCCCGAGCCACTAGAAAGGACGAGGTTGATCCTCGCCCTCGAGTCTCCTTGGTTTTCCCTGCAGTGGGGAACATCGCCGGTTCTGCCGCCATGGAGGCATCGGTAGCGCTGGCGACCCGGAAGGACACCATCAAGATGGAGCTATGGAAGGAGGCCGCAGGCAATCAGAGATTGATCCGCCTCCTCTGCGATCTTGACGATGTCTTCAAGGTAAGGCGCCTTGATTCTGGCAATACGACCCTTGGGAAGATCCTGTGCCTTGACTCGATTTCTTCCCTTCGTACAGGATGAGGAAGACATCATGGATAAGTTCGTGGACCATGTGCACCTCCTCTGCAGCCAGCATGTGCCGGGGTTTGCCCGGAAGTTCCCCGGCCCATGGGACCCCTGAAGATCCTGCGCGAATGCCCTCCTTCATCCCAGGCGTCCCCGGGAGTCCGGAGTGCACCCGGCAGGCAATAAAACAGAAAGACAGAGCTGCACAGCCAGGAGCCCTGAGCTGGCCTTAGTAGCATAGGCTAGATATGTATCCAGGAAAAGCTTCGACTGAATGTAATCCAGAATTGTAAACTCAGAATGTAAGTTCAGATGAATGCAATCCTAGGGCTCAACTCCCGGGGTCATTTCCCAAACCTCCCTTTGCACTAACGCGCCGTCAAGTTTTCTGAGGAGATCTCTTAGGTGACAAGTGCTCTGACCGCCCGCACCGGTAGCAGCACCCCTAAGAGCACTATGCCTTCCGGGAGTCCACTCCACAGCCACGGGTACTAGGCCAGAAGGGAAATCTGACCGTTCGCCGGGGAGGACGCATTACCCCCGCAAAGGTTCTCATCAACTGTCAAGCATGCGCAGGTTGGTGGTATATTGACTCCGAGCGAGATATTATGCCTAGAATGCCAGATGCACATGCAAAGACTTAGCTGGTTTTTGCCGTGTCCTTGATCTACTCTGTCCTTCCCGGGTATCCAGCTCCTGAGCCGCTCTTCAGCATCCATTCCTGTCCCGGGAGAGGCGCTACACACAACACACTTTCAGTAGGAAAAGAATGGACCCTCCCTTACATGTCGTGAAAGTGTTTCATCCGGAGCAACCCGCAAGCAAAGTTGAATGTGCATTTCTGTGTTTAGGTTCTTTAAAACACAGCACTGCCCGTTCCACTTCTTACCGCGGCAGTACGGCACGATCAGGTGGCAGCGCCTACTGATAGGCTGCTCGCGCTCGACCTGTCAGCCACCGGCACCATGTCAGCCCCCTGCTTGGGGGTTGTTACGGATAACACACTTCACGACAACAAGAGAGGCTCACGGAATTGAAAAACTTATCTTTTATTCCTTGGCGACGATTCTTACACCCTTATACAGAACACTAGCCCCTTGGGCGTGCTTAGTTGACTCGAACTATCTGCGATTCATGTTCGTATTCAGGGGTAGAATTTCCGGAGATTCTCGATGTTCCAGGCGTTGCCCTCCGGCCTGCCTTTCTCGTCCTCCAGATAAACAGCTCCGGGTCTCAGGGTATGCGTCACCCGATAAGGTCCTTCCCACTTGGAGGACAGCTTGTTCATGTTATCAAGCTTCTGCTTCTTGCGGAGAACCAGGTCTCCGGGTTCCAGTACCCGTGAACGGATATGGCGATCATGATAGCGGCGGAGCCCTTGCTGGTATCGAGCAGATCGTAAGGAAGCTCGGCACCGCACCTCTTCCAGGAAGTTGATGTCATCAATCCTCCTCTCAGCTTGTGCGTCTTCATCATAGGCAAGTACCCGGGGGGATCCATGCCTGAGCTCTGTTGGCAAGACGGCTTCTGCTCCATAGACAAGGAAGAATGGTGTTTCTTGAGTGGCTCTGCTTGGTGTGGTTCTGAGGGACCACAAGACACTTGGTAGATGCTCAATCCAGTTCTTGCCCTTGTCTTCTAACTTGTCAAAGGCCTTGGTCTTCAAACCCTTTAGGACCTCCGCATTGGCTCGCTCCACTTGCCCATTGCACCTTGGGTAGGACACCGAGGCAAAACACACCTTGATTCCCAGCTCTTCACAGAAGTTGAGGAAGGATCGGCTTGTGAACTGAGAGCCATTGTCCGTTATGATTCTGTTGGGTACTCCGAAGCGGTACACGATCCCTTCAATGAACTTGATGGCTGCTTGAGCTGTCTGTCTTGGTACTGGCATCACTTCCACCCACTTTGTGAACTTGTCGATGGCCACGAAAAGGTATTCATGGCCCCCGACAGACTTCGGTATCTTTCCCACGATGTCCAGCCCCCAGACCGCGAACGGCCAGGAGATTGGAATTGGCTGCAGAGCTTGCGCCGGCTGATGTATGTTCTTCGCATAGTATTGGCAGGCTTCACAGGTCTTGACTAGCTGCTCCGCATCACTGAGGACTGTTGGCCAGTAGAACCCGTGACGAAAAACTTTACCCGCCAGTGATCTTGATGCCACATGACTTGAACATGTGCCTTCGTGGATGTCCCGTAGCAGTACTTGGCCTTGTTCTTGAGGGATGCAGCGGAGCTTGACTCCGTTGTCCCGTCGCCGGTAGAGCTCGCCGTCGATCATGACGTAGAGCTTGGCTTGACGAGCCACCCGCTCGGCGTCGTGATCGTCCTCCGGGAGGGCGTGCTCCATGATGTACTTGACGATGTCCCGGGCCCAGGGTGGGTGGGTCCTTCCACCGGTAGCACCATCCGACGGAAAGAAAGCATAGCTTCCTCCGCTGGAGGGGCTGCCGGGTCTTGAGCTTCTGGGCTGGCTACCCGTGTTGTCGAGGTAGAAGGGTCGCCAGCCCCCGGCGCAGATCTTGTCGCGAGCCTCTCGGGCGGGATCGAAGGTCGCCTGAGGACCTCGATGTAGATCCCGGGAGGCACTGGTTCTTGCTTGGACGCCACCTGCGATAGCTCATCCGCGGCCGTGTTTTCTCCCCGTGGGACGTACACAGCCCGGAAGTTGTCGAAGCGCCGCTGCAGCTTCCAGACCTCTTCAACGTATGGTGCCATCTGAGGGCACGCGTACTCCTTGTTCACTTGTTTGATGACTAGCTGAGAGTCACCCTTGACGACGATCTTGTTGATGCCGAGGCCGATGGCAGCACGAAGTCCTGCGAGCAGGCCCTCGTACTCCGCCGTGTTGTTGGAGATGTTCCCTTGGTAGTGCATCTGGACGACGTACTTCAGCCGGTCCCCGGTTGGTGAGGTTAGGACAACCCCAGCACCTCCTTTCCCCTTGGTGTAGGAGCCGTCGAAGTGCATGATCCAGGCGCTAGGATCTTCCTTCCCGGGGAGGCAGGTTTCCTCTTCCGGGTCGTCGAACGCCGTCTCGGTCCACTCGGCCGTGAAATCCGCCAGCGCCTGACTCTTGATGTTGTCCGTGTGCTCGAACTTGAGACCGAAACCTTGAAGCTCCATGGCCCACCATGATATGCGACCAGTGGCAAGTGGGTTCTCCAGGGGGCTTCTTAGGTTGTACTTGGACACCACCGTGATGGGATGGCTTTGGAAGTACGGCCTCATCTTGCGGGAGGCAATGAGGATTGCCAGCAGCAGCTTCTGCATCATGGGGTACCGCTCCCGGGCGTCGCGCAGCACTGCGCTGACGAAGTAGACCGGGTGCTGCACCTTGCGGGTCGCCGAGTCCTGAGAGGGCTCGGCTTCCCCTCGTCGATGTCTTGGGGTGGGGACGATGTAGCCCCCGGCGAAGTCTCGTCGGAGGGAGATTCTCCATTCCCGACGGGATCCGCGTCGCTGGTGAAGTTGCAGTGACGCCAGGATCATGAGACCCCTGGTCACCCGGCAGCCTTTTCTTGCACGGTTGCCCCGGAAGAGAGTTCCCGGGTCGCTTGCCCTTGATCTTGCTTGACTTCTTCGGAGGAGCGTCACGCTCTACCACGAGCACAGCGCTGATCACCTGGTTGGTGGCAGCAATGTACAGTAGTAGGGGCTCCTTCTCTTCTGGTGCCACGAGGATTGGTGGCGAGGCGAGGTAGCGCTTGAGGGACTGCAGGGCTTCCTCGGCCTCGGAGGTCCACTCCACGGGGCCTGACTTCTTGAGCAGCCTGAAGAACGGTAAGGCCCGCTCCCCAAGCCTTGAGATGAAGCGCCCGAGTGCAGTGATGCACCCGTTGAGGCGCTGTACGTCCTTGACCCGCCGGGGCGCCTCCATGCGCTCGATTGCCTTGATTTTGTCCGGATTCGCCTCGATCCCTCGGTGAGAGACCAGGAAACCCAGCAGCTTGCCGGAGGGGACCCCGAACACGCACTTGTCGGGGTTGAGCTTGAAGTTGACCCGGCGGAGGTTCTCGAAGGTCTCGTGCAGGTCTTGGATGAGGGAGTCCTTGTACCGGGTCTTGACCACGATGTCGTCGATGTACGCTTCGACGTTGCGGCCCAGCTGCGACCCAAGGCATGCTTGCATTGCGCGCTGGAAGGTAGCGCCGGCGTTTCGGAGGCCAAAAGGCATCCGGGTGTAGCAGTAGCAGCCCTTGGGAGTGATGAAGGCCGTCTTCTCTTGGTCCTCGAGTGACATCATGATCTGGTGGTACCCGGAAAAGGCATCCAGAAACACAGCAGCTCGCACCCGGCCGTGGAATCCACGATCATGTCGATCCGCGGCAGGGGGAAGGGTCCTTGGGACAGGCCTTATTCAGGTCTGTGAAGTCGATGCAGAGTCTCCACTTGAAGGTCATGGGTTTCGGTACCACCACGGGGTTGGCCACCCAGCTTGGGTGGGGAACCGACCGGATGACACCAGCTTCTATCAACTTGTCCACCTCGGCGATGATGAATTCCAGCTTTTCCTTGCTTTGGTTCCGGAGAACCTGCTTCACGGGGCGAGCCCCCGGATTGACCGCCAATTTGTGCTCGATCACCTCCCTTGGTACGCCGGGTAAACCTGATGCCTCCCACGCGAAGACGTCAGAGTTTTCCCGAAGGAAGGCGACGAGCGCGCTTTCCTATTTGTCGGTGAGGCGGGCGCCGATGGTGATGGAGCGAACTCCGTCACTGGTTAGCGCCACCTTCTTGGTCAGCTGCGGATCGCCATGGAATGGCGCCTTCTTGGGTGGAGTAGATGTGGAGCCCCCGGGGTGCCCTTCGCCCCCGGGGAGAGCCCCATCATCATCCTCCTGTACACCTTGAGGGATGTCCGCCGTGGTTGCCACCGTCTGGTTCAGCTGGTGAACGCAGTAGATAGCATCGTCGATGTCGGCCTGACCTTGATCACGCCCCACGGCGCCGGAATCTTCAGCATGTTGTAGGCGAAGTGGGAGACGGCCATGAACTTGGCCAGAGCAGGTCTGCCAAGTATGCCGTTGTACGGTAGCGGAGTGTCGGCGATGTCGAAGACGATTTCCTCGGTGCGGAAGTTCTTGGAGTCGCCGAAGGTGACCGGAAGGGTGATCTTCCCGAGGGGTCGAGTAACACTTCCGTTCACGCCTTGGAACACCCCAGTGTCTTGTAGGCGAGACAGGGGGATTTGAAGGACAGCCAGGACCTTCGCCGTAGCAGGTTGAGGCTGGAGCCTCCGTCGACCAGCATCTTGGTGACCTTGTAGTTGTGGATGACGGGCGACACGATCAGCGGCAGGGTCCCGACCCCGGCAGTGTTTGCAGGGTGGTCTTCTGGGTCGAAGGTGATGACTTGGCTAGACCAGTCCAGGGGCTTGGACGGAGCAGAAGCAACCGCGTTCAGCTCCCGGACAAGTCTCTTGCAGGCGCCGTTGGAGGGAGGCAGAGAAGACCCTCCGTGGATGCACCCGACAACTCCCGTGACTTCTTGATACTTGCCGCCGTTGCCTCCTTGGGGAGCCGGAGCTTCCCCGTTGCCGACGTGGGCGGCCTCCGGAGTGTTGTACCCGCGACCACCTTGACCGCCGCGTCCTCCTCCGCGGCCCCCGCGGCCACCGCCTCGGTACCATCCACGGCCGCCTCCGCCTTGGCGACCCGTGGGACAGTCACGAGCGATGTGCCCGGCAGTGCCGCAGTTGTAGCAACCGTCTTGACTGACCCCATCAGCTCGGCGTTGCTCCCGGACGGCGAGGTTCTTGAGCATGCGGCAGTCCTTGAGCAAGTGGTTGCCTTCTGGATGGATGTGGCACCAGGGATCACCTTCACCTTCTTCCTCGGAAGTCGGCGCGGGCTTGGTCTTCTTCGGAAGAGGCTCGGTGACGAAGATCCGCTTGTCGGGTCCAGGGTCCCGCTTCTTGTTCTTAGCTGGAGCGGCCTTGTCCTCGGGTTCATCCTCCCCGGGGAACTTGGCTCCTTCTTCAGCTCGAGCGCACCGGTCTGCAAGCTCCCAGAGCTTACGAGCAGACTCGACGCGATGGATGCTCAGCTTCTCGCGCATCTTGGGGTTGCGGACGTTGGCGTGGAAGGACTGGATCACCAACTCCTCCTTGATGCACGGGATGGTGTTCATCTTCTGGGTGAAGCGCTGGATGAACTTGCGGAGAGTTTCACCCGGCAACTGCTTGAAGTCGTGGAGATCACTGGGAGCCCCCGGGCGCTCGTACCCGCCTTGGAAAGCCCCCAGAAACTGCTCCTTCAGTGCCCGCCAGGAACGGATGGAGCACTTGGGAAGGTTGAGAAGCCAAGTCTGGGCATCTCCCTTCAGGGCCAACGGGAACCAGTTGGCCATCATGACCTCGTCGGCCCCGGCAACCATCGCAGCAAGAGAGTAGATCTGCAGAAAGTCCCGGGGGTTCGTGGTGCCGTCGTAGCGGAGAACGTCGATCTTGAATTTCTTGGGCCAGTTGAAGTGGCGGAACTCGGGAGCGAGGGCGAGGCAGCCTTCGGCGAGGTCGATGCCCCGATCTTCCCGGCGGTGACGTTCTCGGCGACGCTCGATGCGGGTGCGCATATCCTCGTTCTGACGGCTGTTGAGCTCGTCACGAAGATCTGGGTTGCGCGAGGTAGACGACCCGATGGAGATGGCCTCGCCGTGATCGCGGTTTAGCCGATCAGCCATCGGTGGCGCGGTGCGAGGAGGCGCCGTCTTGGCTTGACGTTCACCACGAGGCTGGCCTCGCGGATCACGTGTTTTGTCTTGTGCTGCTCCGGGGTTGTCGACGGTGGGAGCTTGAGTGGGTTCGACCCACGGACCACCATCGGCGAAGTCGAGGAGCCTCTCGACGCGAGTCCTCCATTCTTGGTAGACCTTGGGGTCGCCGCTGCTTGGAGGGAACTGCATCAGTGCCTTGGCAGCGACTAGAGCATCATGGCGAGCTTGCACGTCCGAAGGCGAGTGCGCGGAGGTCTTGCTCTTGGATGCTCGTGGATCCCCGCTGGGGCGAACGCCGTGGTTCCCTCCTCCAGCGGTGGGCTCCTTGCCGGTGCCGTTGCAGACGCTCTTCTCCCCTGAGCGAGGAGGAGGCATGGTGGCGCCCTTTGGAGCCGCCGCTCCGCCAGGGCCGTTGTCCTTGTCGCGACCGTCCACTTCGTCCGGCGCCACCCTCTCCATGGGAGGCGGGGACGGAGAGGCGCTCCGCCGTGCGCCAGCAGCACGACGTTCAGCTGAAGCTTGGTGCGTGAGGGAGAGACCGGCTTGGACGCCGCAGGATCTCCCTTCTTCCTTGGAGGCATGCTTGACGAAGAACTTGCCGATGAACTTGATGAAGATGAATCCAGCACTTGCGCCCCCTACCTGGCGCGCCAGATGTCGTGTCTCGTTGCACGGACACCGGGAGTATAGGATACCCCCTTTTAGGTTCGGCACGGGGCGCGAAGGAGGCTGAGAATCGTCTTCTTGGGCGGAGTCTAGATCAAGCTCTCCTCTCCACGATCAAAGCATGCAACCAAAGGGACACAAGGAGCTACCCAGGTTCAGGCCGCCCGGAGGCTAAAAGCCCTACTCCTGCATGTCTGGATTGATGAGTTCTTCATAGTGTGGCTTACAATGGAACCTCCCGGACAGGGTACCCGGAAGGGTTTTGGCGAGGTAGAAGAAGGACAGATCCTGACCCGGAGGAGATCACCTTCCTCTCTACCTCGCAGCCCTAGTCTAGTCTTGCTCTGGTTCTAGCTTGTGTTCGTCCTTGCTCTATCTTGTCTCCTCCTCCGTGCCTTGGTCCTCCTTTTATAGGCTAAGGGGTTGCCACAGGGTCACGTGAGGGCATGAGGGACCTTCGGGGTGAAGGACCCTCCTCATCTAGTTTAGGGGGAGACGTGGCCTCTCCTCAGCCTAGCGTCTCCTCTGGGTTAGGTGGGAGCGTCCGCCTTGGGGTGGACAGGAGCTGACACCACCACGGGACGTGCTTCCCGCCCGCGCTGCCTTCGCCTTGCTTCCCAAGTCTTCCGCGGTGAGGTGGAGTGCTTATCCACAGGACGTAGGAGTACCCGAGAGGGAGCCTGGCCTCCTGCCGGGAACTCGGGCTCTCGGGTCCTTCCTGGCCTTCTTGCTTGATTCGGGGACCCGGAAGGTCCCCAGGACCGGAGCCCTTAGTCGTCGTAGGCCATGCGTGTCTTGACGGTGAACCCGCCAGCTTGACTTGAGTCTTGGTCTTGTCCATCTTCATCTTGGGCCCACATGGGGTGGACCCACTTTGGCAGTACTAGGGGAACCCCATGTTCCACTGTTGCGACAGCTATCACCTGCTCGGCCACCGTCATGTTGCCTCCATTGTCATGCTCAACAAGGGCGTTCTCCTGCTCCAGAAAGCTCGAGTAGCTATACTGTGTTTCCACTATTGTTTGAAACCCTTCGTAGTTGTTGCTGGAGAAGCCGAAGACTTGTTCCCGGCAGGCTCTCCATGAGTTGTACACTCCTGGATGCCTCCCTCTGTACACCACATACCAGTTCATCTACGAACACATATAGGTCAATGAAGACACATGAATTCATCAGAAGTACACAGCAATTCATTAAACTACAGCAGCATGCATGATCATTACAGTAGCAGGATCACAAGTTCATCCTATCACTATGGTGTTAACCTACCACCACATCAAAAAGCGGGTGTCATCCTACCACCAGCACCATCACGCGAGGGGTTAGTATATACCACCTCGTAAAAATATACAGGCCATACGAGTAGTTTTTAAGCCCTAGCTAATCCAAAATGTACAACATCATCATTAATTCATCATCATCTTCTTCTTCATGCTGCTGCCGGCACCACCCCCCGCACCACGCCCATCAGACGTCGTACTTGGCGAGGAAGGTCCTCAGCCAAAGGATCTTGTGCTTCAAATGCATGCCCACGAAGCTCGCCCTCTGTGCCTTGTTGTCGACTAGATGGTCTAGAGCAACCATGAGTGACTGCTCAGTGAAGCCGACGGTGACCATGACTGCCTTATAGAGGCCAGGGTGCATGTCAGTAGGCTTGCTATCTCTAATGGCTTGGGCGACATCCTTCACAGCTTCGGTCATGCTCGTGAAGGCCTGGATCTCGTCGTCGCCGAGAGCACCCCTCTTCCTCTTCCCCAGCTGCTGCTGCAGCTCTGGGATTGCCATTGGCAGGCGCCGGCTTGTCCGGACCATCCAGTACGATGGTCTCGGACTCCTGCGTCTCGCTGAAGTCAGGCTGGGCGTCGAGAGGATCCCTTGAGCCCCTGGCAAACTTGCTAGTGGCCAAACCATACGAGAAGATGATCTGCATCTGTGTGTTGTTCAGAATGGTCTTGTTGAGGAACTCGGCGTCCTTGGGATGATCCTAACATTGGAAGGTCAGAGTTTTAGTACATGATGTTGAAGCTAATGAAGAAGGATTGCGAGTTAAGGATGATGTACTAACCGTGACGTGCCCCTCGTAGTGGTCAGTCTCAAGGACGATCATGTGTCCATCCTCACACCATTGAGCCCGCTCAAGTCACGGAGTTTGCTCACTTGGAGCCACGGAGCCTCCACTTCCTCAAGTGGTTGTACACCTGAATAGAGGTCACCTCAGCCCCACAGTGAACAAACAGAGCCTTCACCACGGTAGTGAGATGGATCTCTTTGAAACCCTTGTCAGTCCTCACCCCTGTCTTGATGGGAGCACACATCTGGTTCAGCACGAAGGTGGACATGAATGGAAGCCATTTCATGGTCCCCTTCACCCCTGCCTTCGCCTTGTCTACCTTGGCTTTCACGGCCACATCCAGGGTGCCAAGATAATCTTGTTCAACCTCGGTACTAGTCGGATCAACAGGAAATGGCATTTCGGGCTGAGAGTCATCAACCCAAGAAGGGATCTGAGAGTCCCCAATGGGGATCGGGGCTGACTAAGGTCGTCGACGGAATCCTGCAACGATGACACAAACAACAACAACAAAAAGGAATGAGCAAAAGGAGGTTCTAAACGATCTAACGCATGCTCACAGATATACATGATGCTACACATGCTCACATATATACATGATGCTACATGATTCAACTAGTTGCTACATGACGCTACACATGCTCACAGATGTACATGATGCAACCAGTGCAACCAGATCTACAAGCTACTACACATGGTCACAGATCTAGGTATTGACTTCAAGATGGACGCAAAATTGGTTAGCTACTTACAACCATCTGTGCAGGCGAGGACGAAGGAGGAGAGGTCGATGAAGAACAGCAAATCCTGCCGCCGCCGCCACTTTAGCCGCCGAAGCTGACCCGAGTTGACTCCGCCGCCGACGGTAAGGTGAGAGCTTGGATGGGGTGAAATGGTGGTTTGAAATTGGGCGGTGAGTGGAGACAGTGTAAATAGAGAAGGGTTTCGGCGGGAGGTGACCGAATTTCTCCCGCCCCCTTTATCGCTGCAGCGCGCGGCCTCCTGCCATCCCCATGCGCGCACGAGCTCCTGCATGCGGGGTGAGATTTCGCAGCCGCGGCAGAGAGAACGAGCCAGGCTCCACGGGAACGGTCGATCTGACCGTGCCTATCGAGCCTGGCCCGAGACTGCTTTGAGGATTGTGCTGGTCTGGCCCAGGAGCTCGCGCAGGTATCCAAACACCACGTGGTTGCAGCTGGCGGGGCTGGTCTGCCTATCTGCAGTCTACCAAACGCGCCCATAAGTATGTCCAAACCCAGCCCAGGGTTTTTCAGCTAGCGGGACTGGTTGGAGATCCCTACCAAACGCGCCAACGGATTACGAGTTGAACGGAGTGATCTGAAGCGGCAGGTGGGTACCATTTTTTACCCAGACCCGCCAAGTAATTGGGACCCGAGGGTACCATACACCCGCCTCTGAATACTGCCCGTACCCGCACCCGAAAGAGACCAATCCCCATGGCCATGGTCAAGACTTCACCTTGTAATGTGGACCTTTGGTCAGAAAATAAATGAACATATTTAAAAGGGATAATTAGGCTGTTTTTCTAAGGGAGGTAGAGGAGGCAGGCAACAATTCCTTCCTCCTCCCATTTGCTGAGGGCTGTGCCGCTGTGGCCTATAAAGAGGGGGTCCTCTTCTTCCAGTACAACAAAGCACTTGTCCATCCCTCGCCTACTAGTACCAGTTCTGCATCTTGTTTCTCCTCTTGAAACAGAGCATCCATAGAGAAGGCAGAGAAGAAGAAGATGGTGCTCCTTGTGTTGATCGGTGTTGTTGTGAGCGTGGTTTTGTTGAGCAGCATGTTGCTGAGATGGAATGAGGTGAGGTACAGCAGGAAGCAGGGCTTGCCCCCAGGCACAATGGGGTGGCCTCTCTTCGGCGAGACGACCGAGTTCCTAAAGCAGGGTCCAAGCTTCATGAAGGCCAGGAGGCTTAGGTAAGCTTGCCTGTCTCTGCTTTGCTTTGGCTTTGGTTGTCACTCACACCATGAATATACATTTTACATGGAACATGGATGGGTGATCCTAGGAACAACAAAGCGTAGTAGCTCTGTTTCTCCTCCTCTGCCAAACTTCAATCATGGATTGCTAGTTCGTTCCTTCTTCAGGGAAACGAAAAGCAAGCTTTGTCTCGGCTTTCTTTTTCTGGATCCCGTGTGGCATGGCAGCAGTTTGATGGAAAAGTGATCTGGAGAGGAGGAACATCAGTAGCTGTGTTCCCCAAAAGCTGTGCTCCAGCTCCTAAAGTATCATTATTATCAGAAATCAAAAGAGAAAAACAGGCAGATATACTTCCATAATCCCCAGTTTGCCCTCCCTTTTCTGCAAACCAAAACATTGCTCCAGTCCCATAATGACAGTTGCTTGCTAGTATATTGAACGGCCCCCGGGAAAATCGCTAAGCATATCATAGATAACACTATGCCAATGATAGTGTTGCTACCAATGATATTTTGCTCTCGGCAAAAAAACTGAATTATCAAATTGCTGCAGGTACGGGAGCTTGTTCCGGACCCACATCCTGGGTTGCCCCACGGTAGTGTGCATGGATCCGGAGCTGAACCGGCACATGCTGCAGAGCGAGAGCCGTGGCTTCGTCCCCGGCTACCCACAGTCGATGCTGGACATCCTTGGCAGGAACAACATCGCCGCCGTGCATGGACCGCTCCATCGTGCCATGCGCGGCGCCATGCTCGGCCTCGTCCGCCCCGCCATGATCAGGGACTGCCTCCTCCCGAAGATCGACGCCTTCATGCGCTCCCACCTCGACGGCTGGGCCGGTGCCGTCATCGACATCCAGGACAAGACCAAGGAGGTCAGTCCAGTCACAAATTTTCTTCTCTTCTTTCATGACCTGAACAAAATGTTTTTTTTTAGATGGTTAGGAGTCGTAGCACTGTAGCAGCGATAGAGGCACTGACCGTAATTTTTTCTGCGGAAGGCACTAACATTACTAAAAGGATGATTTGGTGGGTCCCACGGTGGGAAAACATTGGTTCTCTTTTACTACATTTGTTGACAGTGGTTGGCAACTAAAGTCGTTTCTTTTGACTTTTTTTACTACTGAAGTGAAGTACCATTCTTCACTTGACTTGCTCTCTAATGGCATATAGACAGAATGATGATGGTGCCCCCTTTAAACACAAAGAGGAAAAGACGGGAAGATCCTCCACCTTTCCCCTCTCAAACCAAAAGGGCAAGCTTTAGTGTTCTAGAAGAGCTGTACCGCTGGCTATAACCAAAATATTATGAGCTCTTTCCGAACCATAAAAGGAGTAGACAGAGGAGAAAGCATCTCTCTACACATCCCAAAGTGAATACATCATCATTACAAATCATCACATGTCTCAATGCACACACAAAATGACTTGTTTGAAGGACATTGTCGCTTTTGTGGTTGTTGGGCATCTCCTTGCATGGCAACAACATATTACAGAATCTTACTCATATCTGACTTTCTCTTCAGATGGCATTGCTATCTGCGCTGAGGCAAATTGCTGGTATCACTGCTGGCCCCCTCTCTGACGCCCTCAAGACAGAGCTATACACCCTTGTACTTGGCACCATCTCCTTGCCTATCAATCTTCCAGGAACCAGCTACTACAAAGGCTTCCAGGTACACCTACCACCACCAACCTGCTATCGTTACCAGCAGCCATCAGAGATGAACTTGTCCCTCCTAACAGATCACTGTTTTTTTTTCAGGCAAGGAAGAAGCTTGTGTCCATGCTAGAGCAGATGATCGCAGAACGACGATCCTCTGATCATGCTCACAATGACATGCTGGACGCTCTCTTAAGCGGCAACCAGGGCACCAGGGAAAAGCTTACTGATGAGCAGATCATTGACTTGATCATCACCCTTATTTACTCTGGATATGAAACCATGTCGACGACTTCAATGATGGCGGTCAAGTACCTGTCAGACCATCCGCAAGCTCTTGAGGAACTCAGGGTACACATACCCTGAAATCAATTTGAGTTGCATAACAAAAATCATGTGCCTCCAGAGTTTACTGATGATCCGTTCGTTTCTGCAGAAAGAGCATCTTGATATTAGGAAAGGAAAATCACCAGACGAGGCTATAGACTACAAGGATTTTAAGTGCATGACCTTCACTCGAGCTGTAAGTATACAAAATAAAGCACAAAAAAGAAGTCAAGAGTAGGAATGTAATATGAGTATGATCGAGATGAACTCATGGACACTTCAACCATGCAGGTCATTTTTGAGACGCTAAGATTAGCTACAGTTGTGAACGGGCTGCTGAGGAAAACTACTCAGGATGTAGAAATGAATGGTGAGACACGCTCGAAATTACCGGACTACACTTAGCATTTTCTAAGTAGGTATTTAAGTTAGTTCTAATGCGATATTACTAATTCCTTCCAGGGCATGTCATTCCAAAAGGTTGGAGAATTTATGTTTACACAAGAGAGATCAACTACGATCCGTTCCTGTATCCTGACCCGATGACCTTCAATCCATGGAGATGGCTGGTAAGTAAATGAGCGGGAAATTATTACAATTGAAACACCAGTAATGCTACTACCATAGTTGAGGAAGTTCTAATCATGTATTGCTTACTGAAAATAGGAGAAGAACATGGAATCGCATCCACACTTCATGTTGTTCGGAGGAGGTGGCCGGATGTGCCCTGGGAAGGAAGTAGGCACGGCAGAAATTGCAACTTTCCTCCACTATTTCGTGACTCGGTACAGGTATGTTCCTCTTATTGATCTGCACTCAGTTGCTAACAACATCTCCAGCACTATTTACTGAAGATACTTGTCAATTGTCGCAGATGGGAGGAAGAAGGCAAGAACACAATTTTGAAATTCCCCCGGGTGGAAGCTGCCAATGGGCTACATATCCGAGTTCAGGACTACTGATCTCGCAACATTTTGCAGAGTTTAGATAGGACCCAAACTGAGATGAGAGTGCAATTCTTATGCATCTGCCCTGACGAAAAGATTAGATCAGCCATTCAGCGCTTGTAAGAAATAGGAAACATAGGGATAATATTATAGGTATATATATAGGTTTACTAGGTAATTGACGTAGAAGGCTGCTCCTGTTTTCTTCTGGTTGATCAGTTCTTAAACCGAAACAGATGTATCATTTGGCTTCTATACTCAACAGTATCTTCTCCAAACAGTAGAGCAGCCCGAAATGGAGCGTTTGGGCTCACACCCCTGTTCCCCCGCGTGCAGTGTAGGAGCGACTTCGTGCCGGCAGGCAGCCTGCGTCGCGTGGCGGCTTTTTTTGTTCCACACGCGTGTGAGTCGGTTGGCTGTACATAGGGCTATGCCAATCCAAACAATTTAGCTCCAACATACAACACTTGCACGTAGGCCGTGGCCGTAGACGAAAAAAGTTCTATTCTAATCATATTTATACATGAGCTTCAAATCATTAAATGTAGATACAACTCATAGGAAATAATGCATTGTATCGTGCAATGAAAAAGTTATATTTTAAATCTCGGTTTACTTTGTGTTAAAATACTAAATCGGGGTCAATTTTATCAATTTTCACCGGCGGTGGTGCTGTTGCGACTCCTCTCCTCCGCCTCTTCGTAGGCACCGCTCGAGCATGCCAGCTCCGCCTCCAACACAACGATCTCGCCGGTGGCATCACCCAGAACCGACCCATCTCACACACTTGCCTACTCAGCTATGGTGTGCCGCTCCTTCTACAACGCCTCCACAGCTCCACCTGCGCCCTTGTGGGTCGCAGCTCAGCAAGGTGGCGGTCCATGAAAGTGTCGAGCTCAGCCTTCGCGCGGCGTGTTCCTATCCGTCTTCTGCAGCCTGAGCGGTGAACGCCACCGTCGTGCTGCTACATTCGTTTCCGCTACGGGGGGGGGGGGGGGGGGGGGGGGGGTGTCTATCAGGGCATGATGAGATTGGTGAATTTTGCCAAAGGTTTCAAGCTAAATCCGGGGAAGACATAAAAATAAAGCGGTGAACCGATCGCCAATTCGGGTAAGCACCTAAAATTTCACGAAACACAAAAATACGCCGGTTTTATGGCCTAGAACAGCTAACCTAGCGGACCCTAAATGTCATAATTCCAGTTGAAACATTGTAAGAAGTTATCTTCGTATACTGTCCAAGATCTCGGGAACAAGCAATGGTAAGTGCAGTTCTTCTCTTTCAGGTTTCAGTCCAAAGATACGATGACATTCAACTGCAAATTTGCACAATGAATTACTATCTCTGGCCTATTCACATGAATGAACTCTAGATTTCTCTTATTTGAGGACATCAGCATTGGGTGCAGACAACACCGTTGAGTATCTTCCCGCCAGGACGCCAAACGAATGCCTAGCCAAGTGTGTTCGGCTTTAGTAAGTTCTTTCACAGGTAAAGAGTACCATTTAGCATGGGAAATCATGAGAACAGTTGTAGAAATTGATTACTGAAAACTGATTGGCCAGGACAGGCTTCTCTTCGTAAGTCCTGGGAATATCTAAAAATGCTAAAATTACCCTATGTAGTTTCTGCCTACGCTTCCGGCACTGAAAAGGAAAAAAAATGTGGTGTGAATAAAACTGTCATCTGAATTTTAATCAGCTCAGAAGCAAGCAAGTTTCAAAGTATGATTAAAACATGGAAGTACCTACCCTAGACCCGAGGGGTACCCCGTGGTAGCAGTTATCCATCAATTTCCTGATAATTGTTCAACAAATTCAGTGAGTACTGTATTGACTAGGCGGAATAATTTGGGCTGACGGTAGAAGAGTAGGGCCTTTCACGCTTTCTTTGATGTGTAGTCGATCGTACTTTAACAATCAAGGGAACCTGAAGTACCACCAGGATCATGATCAATGTTAACTGAGCAAAAGAAGTAATCCACTCTTACTACATAAAGCTTCCCCGAATACGAATGATTCTAGAGAATGAAATACCACAAGTAGGTATCATGTGGGTTGGATGCCCAGTAGGCACTAACAATTACAAATTGGTTTATGTTACAAACAATTCACAAGTTCTCATGAGCTACTAGATGAGGGAATAAAGGATGCATACTCGGTCCGGTCAAATCTTCATGGTCTGTCCCTGAAGGATGAGCTCATAGAACTGAGATGACGAGACTTAGAGGAGAAAAACTTCACATACCTAAAGAAAGAATTGCACTCTTTATTCCTCAACGCAAGGGTTTTTATCGAGGCATTCGTACAATAGAGAAGTATACAAGTACCCTTTCTCCATTTTTTCCATAGCAGAGTTTTGGGACTATTTTCCCATAGCAGGGTTTTGTGAGTTCTACTGAAGTTTGGATATACTAAGGGTAGCAGTTCCAGGGGTAGTGTTAGGAATAGGATACAAACCCTTAGAGGACTTTGTCCACGCTCGTTGAGACGTAGACTCCTACTCGAAGTGGTCCTAAAAAATCTAATATATAATCAGGGACAGGGCACCACATTGTATGTTATTCTCGCCAGAATTCTGAATAATAACACGAGAGCCCTATCCTTGTGTCTATTTGATGTCTACTTTTCACGTGTGTTCCACCATAGTAACAGATTTTATGTAAGATCCTTTCAAAACATGAAAGGAAGCCAGCCTTGGACTTAACCGAATTGAACTCTATCCTAAAACTTTGCCAAAAGAAAAAATCAAACTCTCTTCCTTCCCTTTCAATTCTGCTCTTTTCTATTGTATTTTCCTTCCTTATCTTACTGCTTAATCTTCTACCTGCTTGACTCTGCTGAAGTGTATATGTGGATTGCCTACCCCTTTCCATCAGTTCGGACTTTTGATTGCATTGGCTAGTGCATGAAACTTGACACGGTATTAGAGCCCAGGGTCTCAGAGTTCAAGTTCTGTCTTTCGCAGTTTATTAATATTAAAAAATTCTTAGAGGAGTCCGAACTGATGGAGAGGGCTAGGCAATCCACGTATACTGTAACACTTGACTCGGACAGTTGTCCTCGCTTACTCTTCTTACCCCGTATAGGGTCCACCACAACTTGAGTTGGGCAATGTCTTTCAATCAACCAGACATGACATATATCTGCAACTTCGGCCCCTTTGTTGTGCATGGAATAGACATTAACATAGTAGGAAAAAGTCGAACAAAGGGAATGCATTACCTCGAACGAAAGCTTTTCTTCTGTTCCTCTCTTGGGCTATCTCTGTGCATAAATATCAACAAGTGCCTTCGCTGCCTCCGGGGCAAAGAACTTGGCCTGCATGGAAGTAAGATATGATGGAACACATTGGAATCTGTTGAATGATCCTCGGTTAGAAAGCAACTCTATTGCTCAAGTGACCGTGTTTACTTCATTTCTGATTACTGTTACGCTCAAATAGTTTATCAGTGTACAAATCCCTAATGCCCATAACTAAAATGCATACAAATCTGGTATTTTGAGGGTGCACATTTGAGAGACTCAATAATTTTCAACCGCTGTAGACAGTTTAGTATGTTAGATCACACGCAAAAATGTTACCTGAATAAACATTCTTTCCGCATCACCTGCTTACCATTTTGCTTCAGTATGATTCCCTGAGAAAATGAATCAAAATATTTACCGTCACTTCACAACAGAAACAAATAGCTATTCAATATTAGACAACTAGAGTTCACGAGTAATTAAAGTAGCAACTTCAAATTTTAGTATTAAGCCACTAGCTGAATCATTCTATGTCCTAGATGTTGTCCTAACAAGCGTCAATGAAAGTTTGAAACTCCTTACTACATAGAAAAGTAAGCATCTTATGAATACCTTCGCCAAATAACCACGGAAGTCTTCAGGATGTTCCGTGATTAGCTTATCATAAACAGTAACAGCATCACTGACATGGCCCCAGTCAGAATAGGCCTTCCCTAGAAGAAGATCAACCTGTGATATATGAAAATTACAAACAATTGAGTTGACTCTCATATTAACAATCAGTAACCCAAAAAATGCTGTCATAACAAACAATTAGTTCTGGATTCTAACTATAACTAAATATTCCAATTCAACCTGATTACTGCTAGTACTAAGCAGCTAGTCGTCTTGCTTGTGGTGTCACTTTCAAATCCTTACGCAATGAGGCAATAGTAAAATAAAGGGAAAATGCTATCCAACCCCTGAACTTAGGGAAGGTGCATTTTATTTCTCAAAAGACACACCTAAGTGCGTATCTTTTTGTATTAGAAGACACTGCCAAGACGGCATAACAATTACAATACCCCGACGATGATGACAATCTAACCTACTCCAGTACCCAAAAGCACTTCACTTGCCAAACAACATACAAAACCCTCCTCCCCAGGCCACAACAACAAGGCCCTAGCAAACATAGACATAGAGCAGAGTGGGAATACAGCTTGGAAGACATGAGATGCATCCATCAACCACAGGTGCTCGTCACAGCAGCCAGAGCGCGACAACAACGATTATTGCACGAACACCGCAGGGCAGCATCCACTCGCATGACAGGGGCCAAGCGAAGATCGACTGCCTCTCACTAATCTGTAATATCGTCTACTCGAACGGTGATTCAAATTCCGCCTATTTAACCCCCAGCACCAGTTTTTCTGTGCAGTTTTGCTTATATGGCTCACTGAAGTGGATAATGTGCCAACATGCACCACCTACGGCACTCCGAACCCAGATGGCTGCATGAGAATAGAGCCAGGATGCCATGTTTATTTTTTTACCTGAGATGCGAGGAGTTTCATTTAGCCTGAAAAGCATAAACAGAGGTGCAAACTCATGCACCGTCTACCCACGACTGGAACATAATGTTCATGTTCCTGGTTTTGTGTTTTAAAAGCTTTGGGTTACATTATTGATGCATCTTGGCATTCCTACATCCCTAGAGTGATGCCTACAACACTTCATTGAAGTGGCCCTTCAACATTTTTTGCTGTCTACTTTTTGGCAGAAAGGTGGAATTCTTCCTATGTAACCTTGCGCTGCTTCACCAAGTCTAGTAAAAACAAGTACTTACAAAAATGTTAGTACCAGCTTATTCTGTAATGAGAGAAACAACATACTTACTTGGATAGGATCAATATCTTGAGACTTCTGCGCACCATTGTCATTTGCAGCCTTTGGGTCAGCACTTGGTATTTGACTCTTTTCATTCAACTTCCGGCGGCATGAGAGTATTACTTCAACTGCCTGTCGCATATTTTGATTGATTAAATTCAGAAAAAAAAGTCATATGTTTTTATTTGTATGATGTAGTCAAAACTAGTGTTAAACTCAAACAAGTACTATGTATGGTATCATCGTCGTAATTTTGTTTAAGGACCTGATCTGGCTTCTTAGCAGCAACTAATGAATTTGACAGCCCACGAAGAACTTCAAAATCAATGTTGTCAGATGACTGTTGCACAAAATGTTAGCATTAGAAAACTTGTATTATGGTAACCAGTTAACCAGAACGTATATTTTGCACAATATAGACGTGCAATCAATTTTTCTTACAGATAAAGAGTTCCTGTATGATGAAGAACTCCCCTCGTAATCCTTGAGCTCAAACTTTACTTCGCCTAACAAACGATATGCTTCTGCTTTGTCAGGGATAACCTACATCAAGTAAAATGTGTGTTTCTACAAGATAATAAGTTCCCCAAGATAGACAGGAACGCCAGATAAATAGAAGATGCACCAAAAAGCATACCTTAACTAGTTTCTCAAGTAGACCTGAGGCCTTCTTATATTCACCAAGTTCAACCAATGATACTGCTGCACCCTGTGAGGCCATGTGAGAAGTAAATAGGTACATCGCAGAACAAAAATGGCAGTTCTCAAAATCAAATAAACATTTCCAGAAGTTTTATTTGTTTTATACTATGCATGTTATTATTCTAAAAAAAATCTGACATATTAAATCTCAACAATGACATTCCAATTTTCAAACGTTGGCCATTCAGGGCAACTCACCCACATGGCTGGCCAGGACACAGCGGTAAGGCTGGTAACTGCCAGTGGCTAATAGATCTTTCTCGGCCTAAGCATGGAACATTCATGGACAATCATAATGAGACTTTTATGCAAATATGCAGCAGCAGATACAAACTGGTAAATACCAATATGTCGACATAAAGAACATATTAAGAGTAGAAAGTGCTAGAACACCATATTTAAGTATGTAACTCAAACAAAAGAAAGAAAGAAATAACAATTCACCTCAAAAAAATAAAATAACAATTCACCTCAAGAGCAGGAGGATCATTAGGCGATTTGGTCAATGTTTCTTCGAACCCTTCGAGTGCCCTCTAATCCAAACAATTGACAATATCTTAATACAATAGCAAGGTACAAAATAATAAATAGCAATATATTGTTCAAAATAAATGTATCTTAGACCACTTGGAAATCGAGCATATGATCGGAGGTTGAATACAACTCATGAGCAAGCACATTCAGCAACCGCAAAGTGTGACTAAGCATGCCATTTTATTCCTGTGATTCTGAATACTTAGTGGTAGTGACCACTATGCAACACACCTGGTGCCTAGAGTCTAGAATGATTGCTTATGCTTCCTTGATATTGAGCTACATCTTCTGATTGAAAACCACTGCTCATAAAACATTATACTTCAACTGGACAGCTGACACAGCTCCCATTATTCCCCAAGTGATGGAAACATATTTACTATTGATCATAACCTACTTGTAAAATCATATATTGTTTTCAGTTCGAGTGCACAAGTGGTACAATCTTGTCAGGGGAATTGTCAAGAGTTTTTATTACTTCTTCAGTCTTTCTAAACAATACAGACGAAAAAGGTACACAAGGTTACAATATTGTCAAGGGTAATATGGGCATGGGTTCATATTTATTTTTCCCTTAAAAAAGTAATTTATAAACAATCTGTGATCAATGCCACATGCACTATATTTCATTCGCTGTAATTGGAGTAGTTAATTTATTATAAAACCCGCAATATTCTGTGAGAAAAATAATGGTACCTGAAATTTTGTTTTTTCCTCCTCAGAAAGTTGTTTGTTAACCACAGTGCTTTCTTTGCTAGGACTATCACTGTAACAAGGGAAGTGTAGAGGTTAACCAATAACCACAACAAGTATAAGAAAAATAATTATGTACACAATTTACGGAAAGTCAAATTTCAATTGGAAAACAGAATAATTATAATTTTCCTATGCCTAGAGTATTGTTTTACACATGAATCAATTTGGTCAACAGCATCACATGTAAGAGAAAAATAATGTAAGTTCTGATTGCATTTCCAATAATTCAGCACCACATATTCCGAGCACAGGAAGTAACACGCATGTTAACAGACAATTAAACCCACATATTAATCCACGGTACTTTTCATATGACTAGTACCCTCGATATCCATACTACATGTGAAAATTTGTCCCTGCTTTCCTGGCAGCTCGTCTTCGAGCTATGATTCGAGTGGCATGATGCCCAGCATGAGAGAACAGCAGATTTCCAATGATGGTTGAGTTGAGTTTTGTGATAGTTTGTACATAATACATGTAGCTGTATGAAATTAACTCTTTATCTATTTTATGCATTTAAGGAAGTTTTAGAAAGAAGCGCGGTATGAATAAGAATAGTAAAAGGAGTGTGAACTTCAGTTCAATTTTTTTTAAAGCGGAATGAACTATTAGTAAACTGTTAGTGTACTAGATGTAAAGTCACCTTCCATAAGGAAGGAAATCCCCAAGAGTGAAAACTAGTCCAAAGACGACAACAGCTATGCCAATTCCAACCTGCCACAGAACAATATGCTATATATGATATGGAATCTACCAAATAGTGAAAACACAATAAAGATGGATAGGAATACTGACCCTTGTACCAAAGCCAATTGTACGCTTATCTGATTCAATTGGAGCATCATAATCAATAGCTTGATAAGTTTTCTTCTCCTCTACTTTTTTTTTATCAAGTGCAGACCTGTAAAATACATAATAAGAAAGAGGCCCCCGAGTAGAGAACAAGAATAAAAACATTAAAGTAAAATAAAAAATTGCAATATGTCAAATGATCATTTTTAGTACCTAGGGTGTAAATATTATCAAGAGTTGACCAGTATCATGTAAACTTTTAACTATTATCAACACAGCATCATCTTATACAATGCATGCATGAGAGAATAGAAGTGGAAGCTTTGTAGCCAAAATTTATAAGGTAATAGGACTTGGCAAACATTCACGGAGTCTTTACAGAGATTAGATTCACAGGATATCTTGAGGGCTCACCAAAGTCAGCTACATGTTACAGATTTTTTTTTCGAGAAAACGCTAAGGACCTTTGCGTTTCATTTCATTGAAAAGAGAGTGTTTTGGTTACATTCCTCTTAAGAGGCAGGTTACAAGAACAGAACAAAAGCTAGTCCACATCCCAGGTCGTCGGTGGACAGTCCTAAGCCCCGTGGCGCCAGCCCTAGCCCATAGCTTCGCCTCATCCTTGATTCTACCGATGAGGGTGTCCAACAGAGGGGCCTACGCGATCAAAGATGCAGTTTTCCGAGATTTGGCAACTATAAACTTCAATCAGTCTAACGGTAACAAGGGTCAAGGTCAAACACTAATACAGGGGTAGATGTTTTGTGCTATTCACAAGAAATGTATTTTTAACTTTTCATGTATCAACTTGAGAAAGGTACGAGTAACCTGTATTGGCTACTTCCTTTATTAATAAATTCACCATCAATGTCATGCACTCACTCCGACATGCCACATTCAATATTTAACTCAGAAGAACATGGTATCATTTCCAGTCTTCCAGAAGAATAGAGTCCAACAACACACTGGCGTGATAGCCAGGTAAAAGTTCAAGAAGCATCCTAAACCGTCATGTTGTTTTAACAGATAAAATAACAGAAACACCACAGGGAGCATAACAAAGTTGGCAAACTAGCATATCTAAATAAAATCTTTGAGAGTGACATAACAAGATTGATTTTCAAAAAGTTAGCTGTCTTGATTTTCTTAGCACAAGGAGAGGACTATTTTACACTGAGAAAAAGATGAGTTTAAAAGATTAGATTGAAGCATGGTCTTTATTGTTTGTGAGGATAAGGATGATAGATGTAAATCTTACGTAAATATGTGAAACCAATTTTCAGCCCAGGAACATGCCCTGTTCTTCGCCTCCACCTCATGGACTGTTGGCGATGGCAGAACTGCGCTGATGGGAGGATCCCTGATCAACTGCCGTGCCGTTTACGAGATCGCCCCCAGCTGTACGCATGCATCCCCAAGGCGCCGACGCAAGTCAGATGATCGCGGAGGGCCTCGCTGCGCATGCCTGGGCCAGAGACATCCAAGGTGTCCTCGGTGTGCACGAGATTGCGCAATACCTGCTGCTTTGGCACGCCATCGAGCACACGCACCTGGTCGACGCGCCGGACACGATGATCTAGAAGTGGAACGCGAAGGGCACCTATATGGCGAAATCCGCCTACCTTGCCTTGTTCCAAGGTTTCGACTGTTATTTTATTGTGATCCAAATTCATATAAAGATGAAGCTACGCTCTGGGCTCGAGCTGGCCACCAGGGCTTGAGGATTGCACTCCCGATGACCTGGGATGTCCACTGATGTAATTTTTTTGTTCTTTCTGCCCTCCTTCATGGAGCTTGTTCTTGTAACTCTGAACGAACCCCTCTCCTTTGCAATGAAATGAAACGCCAAAAGATCGAAAAAATATATGAAACAACCATGACATATGATGAGCTTAACTCAAATTCAGACATGAGTGGGGCTCATAAGAAAGCTGAGATTGGAGCTAAAAGCTTGAGCTGATCAACATCCTTGCCTTTCTTTAATTCTTAGTTCTACTATTTTTTCTATGTTTGATTTTCATGCACAAGTAGCAGAAAATGTATCACATAACTCATCTTAAGTAAGTCTGTTGTTACCATGCAAATTTAAGATGCACTATTCCTAAACTGAGAATTAAGGAGCAAAATACAGTGGTGCTTCAATTCGATGTAGTGCAGCCTACACATGACACACCAAGTGGCCCAATGACTATAGCTAGAGTCAAAGCTCTACATGAGAAGGTGAACTCACTCCTATCTATGTGTGCTCTAGACTCCTTTGAATGGCTTGCTACTTCATTCGGATGCCTTGTGTGTACTCAGATATAAACCCCATGAAGATCTCCAATGAAGTGTTGAAGATGGCAATAGACGAGCCAAGAAGATGATGATGATGAAGAGACAGCACATCAGCGGTATTACCCCCCCATGGCCGGTACTACCGCCAGACACCTCGAGCTCCAGCTGAAGCCGCCGAAACATCAGGCAGCGGTACCACCGCCGCCACCCAGCGGTACTACCGCTGAGCCCAGGTCCGATACAACCTCTGGGAATACCACCAGAGCTACCGTCAACTCCAAAATGCTCTCTGATGTCGCGTCAGTACCTCCCGGGTGTCTACCACGTACTACCGCCAGCAAACATGTAATTTAGTTTCGAGTGTTGCAACGGTACTACCACCGGTGCCAGCGGTACTACCGCCCCTCTCCAGGAGCGGTACTACCGCTGCACATCCCAGGTTTTCGGGCTGAGGCCCATGTAAGCCTCTCCCACCTACCCTTTCGCCCACTAGACTATAAATAGCTACTCCTCTGCCTAGGGTTAGGTAAGACTGAGATTAGACTTGAAGTAGAGCTATGCTCCTTTTCCACCTTGTTGGTGTTGCTTCCATGTTGAGATGAATCAAGCCTCCCCTTGTGGAGATGATCCAAGGCCTCCCTTTGTTGAGATGAACAAGACCTTTCCTTGTAGTTGAGACTACTTGTCCAATCTTTCCTCTTAAGGATTCTATTGGCCCGGTGGACCCACCTTGTTTGGCTTGGGGTTTGAGAATAGGAGGCTACCCTCGGGGCCGGTTGCCGATTGACGACCTCTCGCAGGATTTACTAGTTATCTTACTTTGCCCCTCGTGTTTCCTCTGATTCCGCCATCGTTCTTCATGTTCTTCGCGTGTTCTTCCGTTTTCCCCCTCAAATCCGTGAAGGTCGGGACCCCTACCCACATCATATGGTATCAGAAGCTACCGTTGCCACGGATTTACTCTTTGTTGCCACCGAAATCCACCAAATTCTCTTTGGTTTTGCCAATTTCGAAATTTTCCACCAAAAATAGCCTTTCATGGATTCGAGCCGATCTATCGATTTGTTGCGTTTTTGGTAGTTTTGATCCACGATTTGTTGCTTTAGAACCCCCTCCACCTTTGTTTGCGTTCCTAAGCCTCAATATTGCCAATTTCCCACGAAATCGAGGATTTTTCGTCACCCTTTTCCGCCCAAATCACGAATCAAGAACACCAAATCTAAGCATCGGTACTACCGCCAGACGAGAGGTACTACGCCACAACTGGAAGCCAGCGGTACTACCGGGCAGGAACACGGTACTACCGCCAGGGACGAATTTTGACAAAAAAATTTATTTCCTCATTTTGTTTTGGCATTTCCTCTTTGTTGTTTGAGTCTTCCCTATTGTCGATCAACGTTCCTCAACATCAAGCAAGCTTTCGCAATAACTCTACCTCGACAAGCGAAGACGACGCCAACGACTCGACCCATCCCCGTCATCGTAATCCTTTGTGAGCCCTTCTTCCTTTTGTGTACCTAGACCTACCGGACTAGCTCTTTGATTTTGCGAGGCATTGCACTTTTGTTGACTAGAGTGATTGTCTTCTAGTATAGGTGAGTTGTGTATCATGTAGAGGTCTTGGCACTGGCAAAAAGAAGGAATCACCGTCAAAAATCAAAAAAAAAGAGTGGTGCCAAGTATCATCCCTTGTAGGTTTTGACAAAGCTTTGACCGCCAAAGTGAGAGTGAGAGGTTGGCACTTGTGCAAATCATTGCCCAAACAAAGGCAATTGAGCTAGCGTCCTTCTGGGTTTTGCTTGTTTCTTTTGTCACTTCATACCTACCTATCCTCATAAGTGTGTGTGCTGGGTTTGCTTTGGATTCTCATTTCTCAAGCCACTTATCTCTTATTGGTAATCATTTCTTTTGGTTGGCCCACTTGGTCCAATACTATCTATTAAGATTGTGGCAAGTGACTTGAACCACCCATTTCCACACATCTCACTTGTTCTTTGAGAAAATGTTTAGGGGAAGTACAAATGGAAGCTCAAGCTCCGACGACACACTTCAAGCAGAGATCAACAACAACAATGGCTACAACACATATGGAGAGTTCGCGGGTCTTCGACACCTCTTGCGTGAGAGTCTTGGACGCTATGAAGATCGCCTACAAACTCAAAGGGCTGACTTCAACGACCAATTTGTACATGTGACCGAGGCCATCAACAACCTTGGTCAACAAACAAGTTCTTCTTCAAGCTCGCGCTGAACTAGGAGCTCCTCAAGATCGTCACGTCCTCGAGATGAAGGACAAGGTGCTCGCCAAGAGCGTCAACACCATGACCACCAAGAACATCTAAGGCGTGATGACCAAGGCCACCATAATCATGAGATTGAGCGTCCACCTACACCAAGAGCACGTCATGATGAGGATCGCTACGAGCGACAACGCCATGAAGGCCATGGACGCCACAACTCACCATCACCACCTCCTCAACATCGAGATCGACGAGCTCCAATGCCAAATAACAATGGTGTGCCGGGTGCTAATGACATCAATGATCAAGATCATCCACCAAGATGTCCTCCAAGACCACGACATCACCATCGTGAGCATGCGCATAATGAAGAGTGTGCACCACATCGACATAGACATCATGAAGACCGATAGCATCCACGCCATGCTAGGCAACATGATGGCGCCTCTAGCCAAGACCGTGAAGACCATCTTAGTCATAGAGCACATCAGCGTGCCCCTCAACACCCAATTCACCGTCAAGATGATGGCAATCTTAGCAACCTCAAGTTCAATGTGCCGAAATTCTATAGTACAAGTGATCTGAAGCTTACCTCTCATGGGCACTCAAGGTTGACATCTTCCGTTTGAACAACTACTCCAATAACAAGATGGTGGCCATTGCATCCTGGAGTTTGAGGAGTATGCCCTTTTGTGGTGGGAACAACTCCAAATTACTCGTGAAGAGAATCATCAAGAGCCAATCACCAATTGGATGCAAATGAAGCATGAAATGTATCGGCGGTTTGTACCACCTTACTACACTAGAGACTTGTTCAAGAAGTTGCAAGAGTTGAAGCAAGGCTTGAAGACCGTTGATGAGTACTATAAGGAGATGGAAACCGCAAGATGAGAGCCAATATTGAAGAGTCGGATGAGCAATCCATGGCTAGGTTCATGAATGGCCCCACTATCTCATCAAGAAAATTGTGCTTCGACCGATGACACCTAGCCAAATCATAGCCGACAATGCCAAGTCGCTTGCTGGAGCGCAACAAGAAAAGCCTTCAAGTGAGAAGAGTGGAGAGAGAGAACCACCATATGTGAGTGAGCGCCACAAGCCAAATGAGAGCAACCAACCAAAGAGAGTCCATCAAGGCGCCTTACTAGCCACAAAAAGAGAGATGAGAGAATTGAGAGAGGACCCATCCACCCTACACTATGTGCTCATATGCAAGGGAGAGATTTCAAGGACTAACAACTTTACAACTCTTCCTCCTCCTTTGTTGTCTCTTTTGAAGGACTTTGAAGACGTCTTTCCCCAAGAAGTACCTTCGGGACTACCTCCTCTACGCGGCATCGAGCATCGCATTGATCTTGTTGCGGGTGCTCCACTTCCAAACCGCGCGCCTTACCGCACCAACCCCGAGGAGACCAAGGAGATTGAACGTCAAATACATGAACTTCTATCGATGGGACACATTCGAGAAAGCTTTAGTCCGTGTGCGGTGTAACATCCCAAAATTGTAATCCAGCTTTATTAGTCAAAAATTGTGGATCAACAAAAACTTTTGTGTGTTTGTTTGATTATGGTTGTTTGAAATGTTGTTTGCTCTAAATAAGAACTTGAAGAAAAGAAAAGAAATAAAACAAGTGCTAAAACAATGAAAATAATGTGACAAGTGTCACATTTAAATCTCCAAGTGAGAATTCAAGTTTCCTCCAAACAAAATTTCAGTGGAGAGATTGTGATCCCTCTCATTTCATCCTTAATACTTTTCTCCCTTTCTACTTTAAATTTTATTCTAAACTCTATTTTCCAAATTCCAAATGTTTCTTTAACTTTGGAAATTATCAAAATCACCAAGCTACACTTCCAAAATAAATACTCCAGTGGTACCACAAACCTTGACAAATCATTTTGAAACAAGTTACGAAAAGAAAATTCAGAAAATCAAATTTTGGACTTGGTTTAGGAATTAGATCGAACACCTGCCGATCACCACTGTGTTCTTCCCTAACCCGAAAATCCAATCCAAAATTCGAGCTCAATTCGGTGCAATCTCGTGCCATTGGTGTTTCCACTCCCTCACCTCACCTCACTCACTCGAAGGATGATGAAGAGACGCGCTCGTTGACCCAGAGGAAGCAGGCCGAAGCTCCACGCCATTGCCGTCCTCAGAGCTCTGCCGCACGGGTCGTTTCGTGGAGAGGGCAGACGCAACGCTGAGACGACGCCGCGCCGTGCCCGCCACACCCCCTTCTCCCTCTGCTCCTGCCCGACGAGACCACATCGCCGCAGAAGCCCTCTGGCGTGCGCACCGTCCGTGCCAGAGCACGCCGCGCGTCATGGCGACGCCGAGGTCAACGGAGAGCGCCGCACGCCTCCGCACTGCCCCACCTCACCCCTCGTGTTCCACCTGCTTCACCGCAACGCCCACAAGCACCACAGCCCCTCTTCGGTGAACCCTACCACACCCTACCTCCAGTGCACGCGCCCGTGCTCGCCGAACGCCATGGCGAACAGAGCACGGCACCGGAGCTCGCGCGCCACCTCTGCTCCCCCCCGACCAGTGACCACCTCTGCAGCACCCCCTAGCTTCCAGCGACCTCCCAGACACCTCCAGACGCACCCGCACCTCTCCTACCCCCTCTGCACTTTCGTGCCATTGATGGCCGTGGGAGAGCTCCGCTATAAAAACCACCCCGCACCCCCTCTCTTCTCCACACATCGCCAGCACTTCCCTCTCACACCCCTCACACCCGTGCATCGCCAGGAGGGCGAGCACGCCACCACAGCCATCGTGCACAAGCTCGGCTGTGCACTGCCGCACCGAAGAAGAGGTCGATCACGGCCGCGCCGTGCTGCTCTCCCCCTCTCTGTCTCTGCACCGCAACAGCCTCACCATTACCACCGCACCCTCCCGCACTCACTCCCTCTTTGTTTCGTGCCCAGAAGCGACGCAGGGGACTCGCCGGAGTTGGAGCACGGCCGAGGAAGCCGCGGAGCTCGCCGCCGACGAACCAGACCTCCCCAGCAAGCACCAGTCCTCCAGCGACCTTCCCCGAGCCTCCGCCGTCGATCACAGCCTCGCCGCATCTACCCGAGCCCTCTAGGTGAGCCCTTGACCCACCTCGCCGTCGCCGAAGCCACGGCACCGTCGTGCTCCGGTACTCGCCGAAGCGATAGAACCTCAGCCGTTAGATTTAAATCCAACGGTAGCTTACCGCTTCGTCTCGTTAAGACACCGACAAGCGGGACCCACACGTCAGACTTTTAAACTTTTCCAGCGCGGGAACATTTTTTCCGTTGAGTCACTAACGTGTAGGCCCCACATGTCATATTTCTCAACATTATCCAAATCAATTAGATTTTTCTAAATTAAAATCCAGAAGGATTCAGTACTGGTATGAACTTTGAAATTCAATATCTCGAGTTCTATAAATCCAAATAAATCAAGTCAAAATGATCTGGAAAGCTTATGAAATTATTTAACTCACCAAAGTGGTCTCATCTCATTTAGTTAAATAACAAAAAAGTATTAGTAAAAATGCCACAGAAGGTTTAAAACACCAAACTAGTAGTTTCTGGAGTTATATTAGTCCAAATACTTGAAACCAATTTTGGTAGCTTTGTATTAGGATCCTTTAGCTCCCCAAATTTTGGTAGAATTAATTGAGCAGTGTAAAATCCTTAGCTTTGGTTGAACTTCAGTAAACCCTTCTGCACTAAACCAATTAGTGTGAATTAATAGTAGGTCCAATTAAACTAAACCCAATTTTGTTAGGTCACATACAACCAAGGTTAGTTATCCCTAAAAGGATTTAATTTTTGGAGCAACCTAATTTGTTTGGTAGCTAAAACTTGATTAAAACCTTCTGAACTAAAACAAATGTGTAGGGAGTTTGATAACTCCAAAAGACCTCAATCCAATTGAGTTGTCTTCTACACATCAGTAGCTACCCATAGAAATTTAGTTTGAATTTTTGTGACCAACATAGATTAAATGGTGAATTAAATGGTGTACAACTAGTTTCTGCCTTAGTTTGAAATTAATTAAATAAAAGTTAATTCAATTAAATTGAAACCACACTGTGTTGCTTGATGTATGCAGTAGCTATTTATAGCCTTTGTGATGGTATGGTTATGTTGATGCTTGAGTTAGTGTAGTGATTGTTTGCTTTGCTTGTTTAACGTTTAGACGATACCGTTGACGGATTTATCGAGGAAGGAGGTTTTGTTAAACCAGAAGATCAGGACCAGTACCACTTTGTGGAGCAAGGCAAGCTACTTCACTGAGCTTGCATTTATATACTCTATTTTAATCTCAGGAGTTTTCAAAATATCAATGATTTTGGAAAACCCTTTTTACAAATACATGAAAAACTATTTTGCCACCCTATGTAGAAGTATAAGGTAGTTATTTAAAACTATAGGATGGGAAAAACAATGTTTTTCAAAACTCCTTTGAAATACTTGGATGAAGGTGAAATGCCGAAAGGTCGGTGAAGTTGAGAATGGAGTGGTGATGTTTTGAAAAAATGCACATTGTGTCTGTACTATGACACCACCAATAACCTGTGCGACCACATTTACCCACATATGGGCAAGGGCGTAGTCATATAATTTGCTCGTGTTAGTACTGGATGCCTCAATAACGAGGATAACCTCGTTCCATGAGGGGATGGTCTGAGGACCTACCCCCTGACCTGGGTCCTCTTAAGAAGTCTACCGGAAGCCGGTATGACGTATGGAGAAAGAGGATTGAAGGGCTCCCTTGGGTCCGCCGGCAGAACTACGAGTCCTCACACTTAGTTTCTGAGGATTTAAGTGTCGATGGAAAGTGTCGTAGAGGCAGGGTCCTATACTAGCATGAGCAAAGGACAGGCTATGGCCGGGAACTCAACTTCGCATACCTCTGGTATGGCGGGACGTGGCTGACACGATGAGTGACCGGATGGGTGTGGGAAAAGCGTGCTACCTCTGCAGAGGGTAAAACTATTCGAATAGCCGAGTCCTCGGATATGGACAGTTGGGAGGCTGTCTAAGACCATGTGCAAGTTTTATAAAATTTGAGTTTTAAAAGAAAATGAAGTGGAAAAGGTTGCATACCTGTACCAATGAGTTGGTACGAGGTTGTGAGTGAAGTGAACCATGTTTGAGATATGGTCGGAAAAGGAGAGTTTGAGAAATAACTAAAATGATGATTTCTTAAAGGATAGTTATAAACTTCTTCTTACCCCTTTTCAGAAAAGATTAGAGATGTTTCATAAGTAAAAGTTTTAAGAAATAAAAACTAGTGCTTACTCAAGTTGGGGTAGTTTGCGAGTACAATCAAATGTACTCATATTGGTTTCGTCCCTGGCTATTGTCTTAGCCAGATTTCGAGGAGCCCTACGTTGAAGAGGAGTTTGGCGACGTCTATGCGAACTAAGATCTTCATAAGTCAGCTGCCTGTCGGGTGTTGTAGGATGGATTAGCCCTACTACCGTAGCTTCCGCTGAATAAAGATGATTGGCCCTTGAAGGCACCTATGTATAATTAGGCCAGTATGGCCATGTTGTAAGACTTTAAACTCGGTATTGTATGGATGTAAACTTTGATATTCAGTTCGGATTATGTGCAACGACAGACTGATCACGGGATCGTTGTGTTAAGCATAATCGGGTATTTCGGACGGCTAGTCCGGGGTCCCCACAGAGCTGGTATCAGAGCCATCCTGACTTTAGGAGACCTTAGTTAACATGGGCGTTAGTAGGAGTTAAAAGTTAATTTTAAAACAAGGAGTGAAGTATTTTCGAAAATTTCTTATCTCCCCAACCTTCCCATTTATTTAAAACCTTACACTCATTAAGAGTCATCTTTTCTTGAACCCTTAAAATTTTGCACACTTGTCCCTCCATTAAGTTTACATTATGTACTCATGTCCTTAACTAACTTAAAATTTTGCTTAAACTTGTAGATGGCACCCAACGTCACCGAGTTCGTCCAAGTTAGGAAGGACGGCCTGCTGATGTTCGAGCAGGACTTGTACGAGTTGAGCCAGACTTTGGGACGCCCTGTTCCAGAGTTTGAGGGAACTCAGGTCGATTCCCTCGGTGATGGGAACCTGTCCTGGCTCATCAAGTCGTCCGTCCGAGGCAGGATTCAGCCCCCCGCTCCAAGGACTTGGTCTACCACGATGGACACTACTTGGGTTGACGGTCTGACCCGAGTTATGCAGAGGCTGCTAGCCCGCCTTTGTGAGGAGCACAAGGACGAGCTGGTTGGCACTCGTTTCCAGTACTTCGGGAGCGTGACGATGAGGGAAACCCCACCTACCCCGCGCAGCACACTCTCTTCGGCGAGTACATCACCGACATGGAGGTGCTACTTCACGACACCCAGGAGAACCTGCGCGATGCTAGACTCAAGGTTCACTTCCAGCGTAGCTCCCTCGACGATGCCCGAGTCCGTGAGACCCAGCTGAAGTGGGAGAATGACAATCTCCGCCTGAAGCTGGCCCGTCAGAGGAGGACTATCGTCAGGCTCCGCAAGAAGGTAGCGAGCAGAACGAGATGATAGACGAGATGGAGCAGCAGGCGAACGAGATGGAGGAGGAGGGCGAGGATCTCCGCAAGGAGAACAGTGCCTTCATCAGCGATGATGAGGACTACTTAGAGGAGATGGACTACGAGGAGGAGGACGACGAGGAGGAGTTAGTTGACGAGGAGGAGGAGCCGTCTGAGCCAGTTCTCGAGGAGGAGGATCCCGAGGAGCCACCCTACGACTCAGACGTTGAGATCGTCGAGCCTGAGGTTCCACCTCAGTAGTTGAGACGAGAGCACTACCTTAGGACTGTGTCGACCCCCTATGCGAGTAGAGTTTATGTGATGGTTCCTAGGAAACCATGTTGTATGTACATTAGGTGTAGTAGGATGTTGTAAGCTTGATGTGTGAACTCCTTGATGTGATGATTGTGTTGAATAAATGTGATGGTCTTGTTTGACTAGTGTTTCATCAACCACCCCTTTGTGACTTCATCTTAGCCAAAGCCTTTTGCCTTGCCTCTTATATCGTATCTATTCCAGGATGACGAACACTCGCCACAACCAGCACGCGACACCACCACCACCGGAACCCACCGCTGCCAACTGCTTGCGATCATCATGGAGGATCGCCAAGCTGCCCGGGAAGAGCGTCAAGCTCATCTCGCCGCCCTGCAGCAACTTGCTGCTGCCCACGCCAACCAGAACAACAATGGTGGCAATGGCGACGAGGGTGGAAATCACGCTCTACCCTGAGTGACTTCCAGAAGACCACACCGCCACCTATTCCAAGGGACTTCCCCCTGGAAGCAGATGACTGGATCCGCACTATTGAGAACGACCTGGAAGTTGCCTCGGTAGGAGAGAATGAGAAGGTCCTGTATGCTACCCACTACCTTGCTGGACCTGCAAGAGCTTGGTGGGAAACTACCAAGACCTCCAGCAAGCGGTCATGTCATTACCTGGGAGGAGTTCAAGGACAAATTCCGCAAGAAGTTCATCTCTAGCGGTCTTATCGAGAGGAAGAAGGATGAGTTCCGTAAGCTAAGGCAGGCAGGCAGAGATGTGGTTGGTTATCTGGATGAGTTTACCGATCTTGCTCGGTATGCTCCTGAAGATACCGACACGGAAAAGAAGATGGAGCGCTTTCTGAACGGACTCCATGATGAGATGCAATGTGCCTTGGTTGTCCATGACTTCCGTGATCTGGAGTCACTAGTGGACAAGGCCATTCAGCTGGAGACCAAGCGCAAATCCATGTTTGAAGGCCGCAAGAGAAGGATGAATATTCAGGAAGGTTCCAGCAGCCAGAAACCCGCACCTTCCAGCCAGCACCCAAGCCAGTTTATCGACCACCCCCAGCTCCACGTCCCAACTATCCCAACCGTCCCAACACAACAACAATGTCCCCGCCCAAACCAACAACAACTACCACCCCAATGGCAACAATCGTCCCGGAGGAAACACCACACTTTTACCCCTGCCTGCTTTGAATGCGGCAACAAGGGTCATACTCCCGAGATGCCCCAATCCCAAGAGGAATTCAGCGCCCCAATGCACCAGCACCCAACCTGGACAAGGCCGTAATGGAAATGGAAATGGCAAGAATGCTGCACCCCGTGGCAATGCTGCTGTTGCAGAGGCCGTCTGAACCACATCAACACTGAAGAAGCCCAGGAAGCGCCAGATGTTGTGCTGGGTACGTTCCTTGTCAACTCAGTACCTGCAACTGTCCTGTTTGATTCTGGTGCTACCCATTCCTTTGTTACCAAGGAGTTTGTTGTTAAGGGAGGTCTAGTCGGGAGTCTCTTGTCCAAACCCCTGCTCATACAAACCCCAGAGTTCCTAGTAGAGACCAAGCTGTTTTGCCCGACGTCTCTCTTGAGATCAAAGGAGAGAACTTTCCAGCGACCTAATCATTTAGGAACCAGGCATAGATATCATTCTGGGTATGAATTGGTTAGCAAAGTATCATGGTCGTATCGACTGTGCCAGAAGAGCAGTATCTCTCACCACAGACCAAGGAACGAAGTGGAGTATGCATCACAAGCCAACCAATCCCAACCTGTTGTCATGAAGGCATAGCCCGACCAGCTCTAGATGAGATCCGTGTTGTCACCTATTCAAGGATGTTTTCCCGGAGGAATTGCCTGGTATGCCACCAGACCGGGATATTGAGTTCGTGATTGAACTTATTCCTGGAACAGCCCCTATATCCCAGAGACCCTACCGGATGAATCCAAAGAACTGGTGGAATTGAAGAAGCAGTTAGCTGATCAGCTCAGTAAAGGTCTGATTCGCCCAAGCGCTCACCTTGGGGATCACCCATCATCTTCGTGGACAAAAGAGACGGTACCACACGCCTGTGTGTGGATTATCGCAAGCTCAATGATGTAACCATCAAGAACAAGTACCCCTGCCCAAGATCGAGGATCTGTTCGATCAGATGAACGGAGCCCGAGTCTTTTCTAAGATCGATCTTCGGACAGGTTATCACCAGTTGAAGATTCGAGAGTCTGACATTCCCAAGACCGCCTTCACCACCCGATACGGATTGTTTGAATACACCGTTATGTCCTTTGGCTTGACCAATGCCCCTGCTTATTTCATGAATCTCATGAATAAGATCTTCATGGAGTACCTCGACAAGTTCGTGGTTGTCTTCATCGATGATATCCTTATCTACTCCAAGACGAAGAAGAGCATGCTGAACATCTGCGTTGGTTTTGGAGACCCTCAGAGAACCAACTGTATGCCAAACTTAGCAAGTGTGAATTTTGGCTAAGTGAAGTGGCATTCCTCGGACATGTTGTGTCTGCAGGAGGAATCTCTGTTGACCCCGAGAAAATCAAAGCCATTCTAGACTGGAAATCACCCACCAGTGTGACGGAAATCCGAAGTTTTCTCGGACTAGCAGGTTATTACCGCAAGTTCGTTGAAGGATTCTCCAGTATAGCCAAACCCATGACCCAGTTGTTGAAAAGGATAAGAAGTTTGAATGGACCCAGAAGTGTGAAGATAGTTTCAAGAACTGAAGAAGAGACTGACTTCAGCCCCAATCCTAATCATGCCAGACGTCACCAAGAGTTTCGACGTGTATTGTGATGCTTCACGTCTCGGACTTGGTTGCGTTCTGATGCAAGAAGGAAAAGTTGTGTCGTACCTGTCTCGACAGTTGCGACCGCATGAGGAGAATTACCCAACCCATGACCTGGAGTTAGCAGCTGTGGTTTTGCTTTGAAAACATGGCGACCCTATCTTGTGGGTCATCGCTGCGAGGTCTATACAGATCACAAAAGCTTGAAGTACATTTTCACTCAGAAGGAGTTGAATCTGAGGCAGAGAAGGTGGATGGAATTGATTAAGGACTATGATGTCGGAATTCATTACCATCCCGGAAAAGCCAATGTGGTAGCCGATGCCCTAAGCCGAAGCCTGCACCCTGAATACCCTAATCCAAGCAGAGCAACCAGCCTTGTTTAAGGAGTTCGAAGATTTCGGACTTGAATTGGTTAGCCATGGATATCTTGCCAACCTGGAGTTAGCCCCAACCCTGTTGGATCAAATCAAAGAGGCCCAGAAGGGTCATGAGAGTATCGAGGGAATTAAAAAGAAGTACCCTTGACAAAGCACCTGGTTTTGCCATAGATGCTGAAGGAGTTCTGAGATTCAAAGGACGCCTATGTGTGCCCGATGATAAGGAACTCAAGGGTCTGATCCTGAAAGAAGCCCACGATACCCCATACTCGATCCACCCCGGAGGAACCAAGATGTACCAAGATCTTCGTGAGAGTTTTGGTGGCATGGAATGAAGCGAGAGATTGGTTCTTTCGTGGCCAAGTGTGATATCTGTCAGCGAGTCAAAGCAGAGCACCAGCGCCCTGCAGGATTGCTCCAACCCCTTAAGACCCCCGAGTGGAAATGGGATGAAATTGGAATGGATTTTATTACCGGACTTCCTAGGTCAAACCGAGGCCATGATCAATCTGGGTCATCGTTGATCGATTGACCAAGTTGCCCATTTTCCCGTCAAACACCACAGGGAACAGCTAGCAGACTTGTATATTTCCAGAATAGTAAGCCTGCACGGAGTGCCTAAAGGATTGTATCTGACAGAGGCACGCAGTTCACCTCACGGTTCTGGAAAGCTCTTCACGAAGCCCTCGGAACCCACTTATCATTCAGCACAGCCTATCACCCTCAGACCGGAGGACAGACGAGCGAGTAAACCAGATTCTGGAAGATATGCTTCGTGCATGTGTCCTAGCCTATGGCTCTAAATGGGAAGATTGCCTTCCGTTTGCAGAGTTTTCCTATAACAATAGTTATCAGTCCAGTCTGCAAATGGCCCCATTTGAAGCACTTTACGGCAAGAAGTGCCGTACACCTTGAACTGGTCCGAGACCGGAGAAGGAAAAGTGTTTGGACCAGATACCCTCCGTGAAGCCGAGGAGCAAGTCCAACTTATCCGTGAACGTCTCAAAAGCCCAATCCCGTCAGAAAAGTTATGCTGATCCCAAGCGTCGTGACGTCACCTTTCAACCTGGAGATTTTGTCTATCTTCGGGTGACACCACTCAAAGGGATGCAACGTTTCCATGTCAAAGGAAAGTTGGCACCCAGATATATGGACCTTTCAAGATTCTTGCCCGTCGCGGAGAGTAGCCTATCAGTTAGAGTTGCCCCAGAATTATCGGAATTTCATGATGTCTTCCACATTTCCTCTGCTCCGGAAGTGTCTTGAAGTTCCTGACCAGCCCGACGTTTTCAAGAACATTGACCACCACTCCATCGACCTGAACCATGATCTGACTTATCGTGAGAGACCATTCAAAATTCTCGACGAAGATATTCGTCTCACCCGGAGGAACAAGATCAAGTTTTATAAAGTCCAGTGGACTAACCACTCGAAGAGGAAGCAACTTGGGAACGTGAGGACTATCTTAGAAGCGAATTTCCCAACCTCTTTAGCACCTAAGCCTAGCCAATCTCGGGACGAGATTTATTCTAAGGGGGGAAGGATCTGTAACATCCCAAAATTGTAACCCAGCTTTATTAGTCAAAAATTGTGGATCAACAAAAACTTTTGTGTGTTTGTTTGATTATGGTTGTTTGAATTGTTGTTTGCTCTAAATAAAAACTTGAAGAAAAGAAAAGAAATAAAACAAGTGCTAAAACAATAAAATAATGTGACAAGTGTCACATAAATCTCCAAGTGAGAATTCAAGTTTCCTCCAAACAAAATTCAGTGGAGAGATTGTGATCCCTCTCATTTCATCCTTAATACTTTTCTCCCTTTCTATTTAAATTTATTCTAAATTCTATTTTCAAAATTCCAAATGTTTCTTTAACTTTGGAAATTATCAAATCACCAAGCTACACTTCCAAAATAAATACTCCAGTGGTACCACAAACCTTGACAAATCATTTTGAAACAATTACGAAAAGAAAATTCAGAAAATCAAATTTTGGACTTGGTTTGGAATTAGATCGAACACCTGCTGATCACCACTGTGTTCTTCCCTAAACCGAAAATCCAATCCAAAATTCGAGCTCAATTCGGTGCAATCCCGTGCCATTGGTGTTTCCACTCCCTCACCTCACCTCACTCACTCGAAGGACGATGAAGAGACGCGCTCGTTGACCCCAGAGGAAGCAGGCCGAAGCTCCACGCCATTGCCGTCCTCAGAGCTCTGCCGCACGGGTCGTTTCGTGGAGAGCAGACGCAACGCTGAGACGACGCCGCGCCGTGCCCGCCACACCACCCTTCTCCCTCTGCTCCTGCCCGACGAGACCACACCGCCGCAGAAGCCCTCTGGCGTGCGCACCGTCCGTGCCAGAGCACGCCGCGCGTCATGGCGACGCCGAGGTCAACGGAGAGCGCCGCACGCCTCCGCACTGCCCCACCTCACCCCTCGTGTTCCACCTGCTTCACCGCAACCCACGAGCACCACAGCCCCTCTTCGGTGAACCCTACCACACCCTACCTCCAGTGCACGCGCCCGTGCTCGCCGTACGCCATGGCGAACAGAGCACGGCACCGGAGCTCGCGCGCACCTCTGCTCCCCCCCGACCAGACCACCTCTGCAGCACCCCCTAGCTTCCAGCGACCTCCCAGACACCTCCAGACGACACCGCACCTCTCCTACCCCCTCTGCACTTTCGTGCCATTGATGGCCGTGGGAGAGCTCCGCTATAAAAACCACCCCGCACCCCCTCTCTTCTCCACACATCGCCAGCACTTCCCTCTCACACCCCTCACACCCGTGCATCGCCAGGAGGGCGAGCACGCCACCACAGCCATCGTGCACAAGCTCGGCTGTGCACTGCCGCACCGAAGAAGAGGTCGATCACGGCCGCGCCGTGCTGCTCTCCCCCTCTCTCTTCTCTGCACCGCAACAGCCTCACCATTACCACCGCACCCTCCCGCACTCACTCCCTCTTTGTTTCGTGCCCAGAAGCAACGCAGGGGACTCGCCGGAGTTGGAGCACGGCCGAGGAAGCGCGGAGCTCGCCGCCGACGAACCAGACCTCCCCAGCAAGCACCAGTCCTCCAGCGACCTTCCCCGAGCCTCCGCCGTCGATCACAGCCTCGCCGCATCTACCCGAGCCCTCTAGGTGAGCCCTTGACCCACCTCGCCGTCGCCGAAGCCACGGCACCGTCGTGCTCCGGTACTCGCCGAAGCGATAGAACCTCAGCCGTTAGATTTAAATCCAACGGTAGCTTACCGCTTCGTCTCGTTAAGACACCGACAAGCGGGACCCACACGTCAGACTTTTAAACTTTTCCAGCGCGGGAACATTTTTTCCGTTGAGTCACTGACGTGTAGGCCCCACATGTCATATTTCTCAACATTATCCAAATCAATTAGATTTTTCTAAATTAAAATCCAGAAGGATTCAGTACTGGTATGAACTTTGAAATTCAATATCTCGAGTTCTATAAATCCAAATAAATCAAGTCAAAATGATCTGGAAAGCTTATGAAATTATTTAACTCACCAAAGTGGTCTCATCTCATTTAGTTAAATAACAAAAAAGTATTAGTAAAAATGCCACAGAAGGTTTAAAACACCAAACTAGTAGTTTCTGGAGTTATATTAGTCCAAATAACTTGAAACCAATTTTGGTAGCTTTGTATTAGGATCCTTTAGCTCCCCAAATTTTGGTAGAATTAATTGAGCAGTGTAAAATCCTTAGCTTATGGTTGAACTTCAGTAAACCCTTCTGCACTAAACCAATTAGTGTGAATTAATAGTAGGTCCAATTAAACTAAACCCAATTTTGTTAGGTCACATACAACCAAGGTTAGTTATCCCTAAAAGGATTTAATTTTTGGAGCAACCTAATTTGTTTGGTAGCTAAAACTTGATTTAAAACCTTCTGAACTAAAACAAATGTGTAGGGAGTTTGATAACTCCAAAAGACCTCAATCCAATTGAGTTGTCTTCTACACATCAGTAGCTACCCATAGAAATTTAGTTTGAATTTTTGTGACCACGTAGATTAAATGGTGGATTAAATGGTGTACAACTAGTTTCTGCCTTAGTTTGAAATTAATTAAATAAAAGTTAATTCAATTAAATTGAAACCACACTGTGTTGCTTGATGTATGCAGTAGCTATTTATAGCCTTTGTGATGGTATGGTTATGTTGATGCTTGAGTTAGTGTAGTGATTGTTCGCTTTGCTTGTTTAACGTTTAGACGATACCGTTGACGGATTTATCGAGGAAGGAGGTTTTGTTAAACCAGAAGATCATGACCAGTACCACTTTGTGGAGCAAGGCAAGCTACTTCACTGAGCTTGCATTTATGTACCTCTATTTTAATCTCAGGAGTTGTTCAAAAATATCAATGATTTTGGAAAACCCTTTTTACAAATACATGAAAAACTATTTTGCCACCCTATGTAGAAGTATAAGGCAGTTATTTAAAACTATAGGATGGGAAAAACATTGTTTATTCAAAACTCCTTTGAAAATCCTTGGATGAATTATGGTATGCCGAGAGGTCGGTGATGAAATAGAGAAGTGGAGTATGGTGATGTCCATGTAAGCCTCTCCCACCTACCCTTTCGCCCACTAGACTATAAATAGCTACTCCTCTGCCTAGGGTTAGGTAAGACTGAGATTAGACTTGAAGTAGAGCTATGCTCCTTTTCCACCTGGTTGGTGTTGCCTCCATGTTGAGATGAATCAAGGCCTCCCTTGTGGAGATGATCCAAGGCCTCTCCTTGTGGAGATGAATAAGACCTTTCCTTGTAGTTGAGACTACTTGTCCAATCTTTCCTCTTAAGGATTATATTGGCCCAGTGGACCTACCAGTGAAAGAAAAGGTTTCAATAAGAGTAAGTTTGGCTTGGGGTTTGAGAATCGGAGGCTACCCTCGGAGCCGGTTGCCGATTGATGACACTCTCGCAGGATTTACTAGTTATCTTACTTTCGTGTTTCCTCTCGATTCCGCCATCGTTCTTCGTGTTCTTCGCGTGTTCTTCCGTTTTCCCCCTCAAATTCGTGAAGGTCAGGACCCCTACCCACATCACAATTCAGTCAAGGGTTCAAAAGACCATAGGGTAAATCCATGTTGTACCAGGCGTGCCACAAAATACAGTGGTGCTTCAATTCAGTCAAGGGTTCAAAAGACCATAGGGTACATCAATGTTGTACCAGGCGTGCTGACATGGAAACAAAAAGTATCCAGAGGCTTGTAGTCGAAGACTCAAGGAGAAATGACTACTTTGTCAACTTCACATTGTGGATTTATACGAACTTTGAGTGCACTCTATGTAAGAGTGTGGCTCTCCACATTTTTCGTACTACCGCCTCTTCTTAATTGTCAGAAAAGCATGAGATTGCTAATGGACACAGCTACAACGGATAGCGGTTTCAGCCAAAATTCTATCTATACAGAATGATAGCGATCATATGGACTTGTAGGCAGAGAACGGGATGGACATAAATATATACTGTAGATTCTGACAATACAAAGGGCAGTCACACGAAAGAACACAGCATGCTAAAAACACACTGGCCAAATCTGTTTTGGTCAAGAAAACACAGAGCGCGTACATTTTCTACATTTTTCTATACATATGCCAAACAAAAATTTAACTAGCCATATTGGTTCTCCATATCTCATGTATCAAACAACTTGCTCATAAGGTTTCCAAGAGTAGCAAAACTAGACCTCTACTTAGTACTTAAACATTGTCCTAAAACAAATGGATCTGTTTTTTCACTCAGTATAGCAGGAGGTAACAATTCAGTACCTTCGAACAGCTTCAACTTGTTCCAGAAATTTCTTATCCATCACTATTTTACCAGATTTATTTTCTCTTCCATTTCATAATTCTGGTGCCCCTGTAAAAATGTGAATGTCCAAGTGTTGAGACATGTCAATGGTGAAAGCAAAACATAGTTCAAGTAAAAAAAAAACGCATCTAACAAATATCAAAAGCTAAATGCAGAAAATAAGTTTAAAGTTCTATATATATACCCAAAACAATAGCCCAGCTTTTTTTTTTTGAGCAATGACGCAGCTTATAGTGAAAGCAAGAGAGATAGATTGGAGGTTTAAAGTTGGAAATGCCAGTTCACAGCACAAGAATGCTAGCATAACAAAGAACTCTATGACGATGAACTTCCACAAAACTAAACCCCGTAAAAATACTACACCTTAGCAACTTGCAGTATAAGCATATGAGAATTCCAGTACATAGCTCCATCCGTTCAAAAAACCAAGACATATAAGTTTAGTCAAAAGTAAATGTCTTCTAAGTTTGACCAAGTTGGTAACAAATATAGGAACATGTACAATACCAAATCAATATCAATGGATCCACCATAAAATATAATTTCATAGTGTATTTCTTCTATATTGTAGATATTGATATTTACTTCTACATATTTGGTCAAACTTAATAAGCTTTGACTTTTGACCAAATTTATGGGCCTTATTTATTTGGAGCAGAGGTAGTATTACATTGTAAGATATAATTATTCCGTAAGTTCATCCATGGCATTAAGGCCATCAGATGCTATGAGGAAACAATTTATGGGCCAACAAGTAAATAAAATAGGAAGGGAGGGGAGTGTGTAGTTAGAGACAACTATCAGAAATTGTAAGTTACTAACCAAACAAATTTAGAAATTTAGGTAACATAAAATTTTCACATTTAAGATACATGAAAATAATTAACATAAACTAAATGTTGTGCACATACACTGTGACCGGTTCTTTGAGTCACCAGATGCTACTTTGCTGCAGCAAATAAATTTGTTGGTGAAACTATTCAGCAATATTATAAGAACAAATATGAATAACCAAAATGACTGATAACTAACTAAACAATAGATAATTAAGAAAATACTGAGAAATGTTTTAGAACAATGAATAAAGAACACTGAAAATATAAGTTAGTGATGCCGATAATTTCAACGTAAAGAATCATCAAGTAGGACATAGCTAGAGCAAAATGGAAAGAGAACGCATCAGAGCTACATACATTATGAGTTCATGACCTCGAATTACCAGGATATTTATATGATTGCAAAGTTTGTTCTGGAATTGAATTAACTTTATGTATTAAGAACTTGATCTGTAAACATAGGCAAAGCAAAATGAACCGTAACCCATAGGTAGAACAAATATTCTAAACAGTGGTAAGCTGTTAGCAAAAGGAGACCCCCATGTAGCGTCACTGTGGTACATGGCCATGAAAACGGTTTCACGATTAAGATATATTGAACACTTTTATTGACATAAATGAAATCTATAAACCAGATAGCAAAACAGTTCAGTTTTAGAAGTTGCCAATGATGTTTCAGACAAGAATAATGCCAGGAGTTGAATCATTACTACTCCCTCTGGTTCCCTAAAAGCTAGCATCTCATTGCACTTTTGCCCTTGCTTCGTGCAAGAAGTTAATCTGGAGCTCCTATTTTGGAACCCAGGGGCCAGGAGTATATTTGCTGGACCAGCCAGGCGGCGAGGATTGATGCTCCGATACCAAGTGTAACATCCTTGTCCAAATTCTGTTAATACCAAGGCCACCCATGGGGCCAGCGCACGCATGTATTCACCGCACATACAATTTTGTTGTCACTTTGTGTAAAGGGGTATAACTGCTGGACCAAACTTGTCTAAACCCTCTCCGTTGGACTAACCACTACACACAAATACAGTTGGGCACATGACACTAACGGGGCCAGGTTATTACATGTGAACTGCGTTTTCTCCTTTTAGATGAAAGGATACACAAGTCTCATTCATATCCACAGAGGGGAAAAGTTCCATAGCTTCATTTTTCTGGTAGTATGTACATATCTTTTTTGTGTCACTCTTTTTGACATAGATTTCAGTCTCAGTGCATGTTAAGTACATACAATAACCCGCTAAGGTTCAGAAAGCTTGCAACTTAAATAATGACAATGCATGGTTGACATGATTTTGTGTGCCTTTGTGACTCATTATGTGTTGGCGGAAAAAAGGATAAGACAACCCATCTTTTACACGCTCAACAACAGCATAATAATAACACTTTATGATTTTGTGTGTCTCTGTGACTCATTATGTGGTGGCGCATAAAAGGATAAGATAACCCATCTTTTACACCCTCAACAACATCATAATAATGCTCCCTCCGATCCACAAAATCTGTCGCTAGCACAGCAATGAACATGTGCGTTCAACGGTCATTTCTTCCGACACTTTAATCGGATCGGAGGGAGTAATACTTTCAGCAACTAATAACCATGGTTTTTTAAGGCGTCCCTAAGGCGACGCTTAGGTAGCCCCCCCCCCCCCCCCCTTCCGCCTTAGGCGCCCCCGCTCCGCCTTACAAGCCATGCTAATAACAACGAATGAGACTGGAATTTGCAACACATCAATTTTGCGGGTGTGGTGTTTAGCCGTGTCTTAACATGCAATAGTAGTAGCACTATGCATTGTTGTGTTTAGAGCCATATTATATGGCATAATTATTGTGGCAATTTAATACTTACTTAAACAACAAAATTGAATTAAAATGTTCCACGGGAAAGTTACATGACTATTCAATTATGCACTTCTTTCGATTTGAATTTTGAAATGTACTTTGGTGTTCGAATATGTTTACCTTGTATCCAGTGCAACATCCTTTGCCCTCTTCTTGCTTTTAATCTAATGGAAATGATAATGCAAAGTGGACCATTAGGGAATCAAACTTCTTAAGACAGTGTATAATTCTGGTTCCTTATTCATTAAATAAGATGTAGGACTCCAGCGAAGAAACAATCATACAAAAAAGAACCTCCTATGGGGCTACAAAGTACCATTTTAAGATAATAATGGTAGCCCAAGATAGAATGCACTGCACCAGCAGAGAAGCAGGGAAAGGAAAACGGAGGACTGATGGAACCTACTTTTTTCTTATTAGTAAAGTCTGTTCCAAATCCACGCTCACCGGAAGCAAAGCACTGAAACTTGAATGCCTTGTGTGTTACATGAGTGGCCATCTTCAATCTGAATATATCCACCCCAGCACCCTGCCCAACTTTCTGCAAGCATCCCTACAACATAGGCACAAGCATACCACAAATAATAAGCTTGTACTCCAAGGTCAAATTCTGCAATTAAAAGCATGATCTAGCTAGAACTTTTCATCCAAGACTTTATTTAAGATATAATGAAAAGAATGGAAGGAAGTGGGTGGGTGGGTGGAAGAAATTACGTTTTATTCAATGAAAAGCCCCTCATGTTCTTTTCTCGCTAATACGCAAAAGCTTTGGGTATTATTTCATTCAAACAAAGAGTTCAAGTACATCGAGATTACAAAACAAACTCCATCAATCGGCCCTTACAACACTACTTTCTCGCGGGCGAGATCATCCTTAACCCTACGGAACCTGCTAAAGCTTACACCCCGGTGTTGTCCTGAATGAATTTGAGCAATCTGCTTCGCCCAAACTAAATTTTAACTTTCTCCCCCAAAATGGAGATAAATACAAAAGGGTTCACCAAAGGATTAATAAAAACTTATATCTAGCAATAGTTGCCTGTCGGGATGAATTTAACATCGGAATGGCTCCATCGCGATATAAAATTAGTGGAAAGGACACCGAAATAAATGGAAGAAAATCAAATCTACCACCTGTACAGTTGTCTTCATCAATCTTTACAGTTCCAATCCAACTAAAGTAAAACCGCTTTCCACCCAAAAAAAAAACATTAACAAGGGCGTCTAGTGGGAAAACTAGTAAACTACCGCTCTGTCCAGTTCGTAATACGAAAACTTTCGACACTTCCAAAGAGGAAGAAACAGCGGGAATGAGAAAGTAGGGGTTGGAGTACCAGTGCGGGGAGGCCGGCGGCGGCCATGGCCCGCGCTCGAGGCGATGGAGAGCGAGGGAGTCCTGAAGCGGATTAGGTTGTCGGCTGATCCGCGGGGAGGGAGGAGGGAGCAAATGGATAACGGGGGCGGAGAAGATTTTTTTTCTTTCAAAAATTCATTTTTGTTTTGAAATGAAAACGGAAAAGATCCTGTTTTTTTTTTTTAACTGGGAGAAGATCCTGTTGGGCATGAGCGGCGCAGCCGTCCGCGGGCGACTTTGCAGTTTTACCCTCGCGTGAACCTTTTTAATCAGCAAGACTCTCGCCCCGATCACTTTTATTAAACGAGACCCAAAACGGTTTTCACGTCATTGTGTTTAGAACCTTGGATATACCAGTTAGACTATAAGCTCTATAAATTCTATCAACATTTTTGTACTCCTTTCTTCAAAGAAAGATAATATAAAATTATATCCCAACGCAAAGCGTTCTCCAGGTATAAGAGCATCTCCACCAGCACTCAAGAGCCCACAAAGACCTAATGAGGGTCTGGACATAAAAAAGCCTTTAGCGTCACCCCATTTGTCAGGGCCGATGATGGCGTGTTAACGTAGAGTGTTTTATTACTTCCCAACAATAGCACCAGAAGATCTGTTTGTTGACCGTGACAACACACGTTCGTTGGGAGACCCCAAGAGGAGGTATGATGTAATACAGCAGCAGTTTTCCCTTGAAATATGACCAAGTTTTATCGAACCAGGAGGACACGGAGGTTATTCAAAAGGTTGTCAGCGGCGCAACTGACGTGGAACCTGCACACAACACAAGCAAACTATTTTGCCCCAACGAAACAGAGAGGTTGTCAATCTCTCCGGCTTGCCGAAAACAAAGGATTAAACGTATTATGTGGAAAACAGTAATGAGTGCAGAAAGTAACAGAGAACAAATGATTGCAGTTGGTGGTTGTATCAGTATGAGGAAATGGACCGAGGTCCACAATTCACTAGTGGTGTCTCTCCATAAAAGATAACTAACATGTTGGGTAAACAAATTACAGCTGGGCAATTGACAAATAATGAGCGCATGACAATGCAATATATGACAAGATGATTATTATGAGATTTAATTGGTCATTACAACAAAGTACATAGACTTGCTATCCAATGCATCTATGCCTAAATAATCCACCTTCCGGTTAGCATCCGCACCCCTTCCGGTATTGAGTTGCAAACAACAAATTATTGCATGAAGTAAAGTGTGCAATGTAAACAATGAAATGTCACGTAGACAATGCATCATTGTTTTATCCCTAGTGGCAACAGCACATCCACAACCTTAGTCGTTTCTGTCATCTCGAGCCCAGATTAATGGAGGTATGAACCAACTATCTAGCATAAATACTCCCTCTTTGAGTTACAAGCATCTACTTGGCCAAATTATACTAGCAACGGAGAGCATGCAAGATCATAAACAACATAAATAGATAGACTGATAAACAACTTGCTCATAGTATCAATATTCATCGGATCCCAGCAAACACAACATGTAGCATTACAATAAGATGATCTTGATCATGTTAGGCAGCTCACAAGATCTAAACATGGAGGTACAGGTGGAGAGACAACCATCTAGCTACTGCTATGGACCCGTAGTCCAAGGATGAACTACTCACGCATCACTCCGGAGGCAGGCATGGTGGTGTAGAAGCCTCCGGTGAGGATCTCCCCTCCGGCAGGGTGCCGGGAAGAGCTTCAGAACCCTCCCGATCTAGGGTTGATGACGGCGGCGGCGACGGAACTTTTCATGGAATATGATCGGTATTTTTAGGGTTTTCAGGACATCGGGAATATATAGGCGAAAGGACGGCGTCGGAGGGCAACCGAGGCGGCCACGCCAGGGTGGGCGCCACCCCTCCTAGGCCACGCCCTAGGGTGGTGTGGCTGCCTCGTGGCCCCACTCCGTCTCCCCTTCTGGCTTCTGGAGTCTTCCGATGAGATATTTGCACACGTTGATTTTCGTCTAATTCCGAGAATATTTTGCGACTAGCTTTTCTGAAAGAGAAAAACAGCAGAAAACAGGAACTGGCACTTCGGCATCTTGTTAATAGGTTAGTCCCAGAAAATGCATAAAAATGCTATGAAGTGTAAATAAACATGTAGCAATTGGTATAATAACAGCATGGAACATCAAAAATTATAGATACGTTTGAGACATATCAAGCATCCCCAAGCTTAGTTCATGCTCGTCCTCGAGTAGGTAAACGATAAAAACAACATAATTTTTGAAGTGACATGCTACCAACATAATCTTGATCAAATAGTAATGCAAAGCACATGAACTGAATTAAGTGATCCAAGTCAATGGTCTATAGTTTGCTAACAAGTAAATAAGGAGTAAACAAAATGAATCATACAAGTGCAAACTTTCATGAATAATACTTTGGAGACAATGGAGCTATAAGAGTTTGCATAAAAGTTAGCTCACAAAGCAATAGATTCTAAATGAAAGTGTTTGACTAACACAAAGGAAGATTTAGTTTCAGCACTAGTTTCAACTTTAACATATTTATTTCGTGGATATTGTCAAGGCAAAGTAATGCAATAAGTTAAACATATCATTATATAACAACTGTTGTACCAAAGTTGACACTAGTGTTTGCTTGTGGAGATAGAAAGAAGTAGGAAAACTAACTCAACAATAAAGTAAAAGAAAGGCCCTTCGCAGAGGGAAGCAGGGATTAAATCATGTGCTAGAGCTTTTTAAGTTTTTGAAAGCATATAGAGAGTATAAAAATATATTTTGAGAGGTGTGTGTTAGTGGTCAACGAATCAGTAAATAGACAATACTTTAAGTCACAAGTTAACCAGACCTTACAAGAGCGGCTCCCATGAAGGACGTTATTTCTACCAGCGGGTAGATCATCCCTCGTTCTCTTTTGTTTACACACTTATGAACATTGCTTGACTGATTTCTCAGGGGCAAAAAGATGTGAAGAGAATTAATGGTTAAAGTTGTAATTAATTGGGACTGGGCACCCCGTTGCCAGCTCTTTTTGCAAAATTATTGGATAAGCGGATGTATATGCCACTAGTCCAGGTGTAAAGTCTGATCAACAAGTGAAATAAAGACCATCTACCACATCCTCATGAGCTTGTAAACAGTGACACAAAAAGGAGTTGTAACAGTTTTGAATATTTTAAAGGTAGCACATGAAAAATTTACTTGGAATGGCAGGAAAATACCACATAATAGGTAGTTATGGTGGACACAGATGGCATGGATTTTGGCTCAAGGGTTTTGGATGCACAAGCAGCATTCCCGCTTAGTACAGAGTTTAGGCTAGCAAGGTTATTTAAGCAAACACAGACTGTCAACCGGTACAGCAAGAACTCATATAAAAAACATGCTTGAAAAATTACAAGACTCCACATTGTCTTCCTTGTTAACCAAAACCTTTCACTAGAAAATATCTAGACTTTGGAACTACCAATGATACAAATCAAATATCAACAAGCTTTACAGTAGTTCTTCACTAATAGCCTTTACTTACATGATGCACAAGTCTAAACATTACTTACTTGGTAACTCAAAACAATTGACAAGTATCAAATTACTCAAGACAGTGATCTACAAGACTTATGTAAGCATTTTATACCACTACCACATGCATAGCATTTTCTGTTCCAACCAAACACCAATCAACTTATTTGAACAACTCTCCAAACAAATATAAGTGAAGCAAGAGAGTACTTTTTTCAAAAGAAACTAATAGCTCTGACAAGAGATATATGAAAACAGAGAGCTAGAAGCTTTAGCAGTAGCTAGACAAAAATACTCAACAAATATAAGTGAAGAACAAGAGTATTCCAATGAAAAAGCGGAGCGTGTCTCTCTCCCAAACAAGAGTGCTAGGATCCAACAAGTATAGAGCAGCAAACAAAACAAAAACAAACTGAAAACAAAAGCACACTGACGCTCCAAGAAAAGTACATATAATGTGAAGAAATAAAAATATAGTCTCACTAGAGATGACCTGATAGTTTGTTGATGAAGAAGGGGATGCCCAAGGCATCCCCAAGCTTAGACGCTTGAGTCTTCTTGAATATATTGGGGAGATCCATGGGAGCTTTCCCAAGCTTAAGCTTTTCACTCTTCTTGATCTTATAATATCATCCTCCTCTCTTAACACTTGAAAACTTCCTTCACACCAAAACTCAACATTTTTCTCATTAGCGGGTTAGTGCATCAAAACAAATAATCTCACTTGATTCTGTAAGGACACAAATTCATAAGCAATCATTTTCAAACATTAGCTACTGTTACTAGGCTTAAGTGATGCTCTTTCACCTTAAAAGAAACCACTCAACACTTGTAAAAGAGAGAATGCAAAACAAAGACAGAATCTGTCAAAACCAGAACAGTTCGTAAAGATGATTTTTTCGGGACACTTACGTCGCTCAAATCGAAAAACTTTAGTCGTACGAAAGTTGCGTACATATCTCAGGAACACGCACAAAAATTGGCAGATGTTTTCAAATTTTCTGATTTTCTACGGCGAGAAACGGCGACGTTCCAGAAATCTGTTCCTATGCAGTAATCCAAATATAGGTACCATCTTGTCATAAGAGACTTTTCTTGGCACAACAAAACAGCAAATAAAAGATACAAAGGAGTTTTACATAATAAACATGCTCCTTGACTCAATAAAGAAAAATAACAATAAGTAAAAACAATGGGTTGCCTCACATAAGCGCTTCTCTTTAACACTTTTAGCTAGGCATGAAACATGAATCAAGTATTATCAAGACTAGAAACATCAACATTGTTACCTTTAGACCTCTTGCTCCTTTTCTTGACTTTAACCTTGGGGAAAGTATGTTTACCATTTGGAGAGCTAATTCTCAGAATGCCATGGTTCATGTCAATGACTGCTCCAAGGAGTTTCAACAGTGATCTTCCAAGTGTAATGTGCCCTTTTCCTGCACATTCAATGACGTGGTAATCAACAGATACAGTCATTCCCATAAGTTTTGTAAATACTCCTTCAGCAATTCCCATGGGCATTTTAATGGAATTATCAGCTAAGATTATAAAGGCCTCACTTTTGGAGAGTCCCCACAGGCTTAAAGAATCATAGATATTCATGGGCATTAGGCAAAATTCAGACATAATGTCACAACGTGCATGAAAAATTTCCCCATTGATAGCAATTTTTACTGAAGGGACCCATCCTGAAGGTTCGAAATTAAAGGGGACATTTTCATCATGTATATGAACCTGGTTATAATCTTCTTTTAAGCTAGATATATATGACTCAAGGGTATTCAGTCTTGCATCAATGTTCTCAATAGCGGAATCTATCTTACTATTTGAAACAGTAGATGCTGCAATTAATTTTTTTATAGCATTAAAGGCTTGATCTCCATCATGACGAAGGAACAGCATCTAAAGCATATCTATAACACAAAACAAGACCAAAATAGAAGCTATTAAGGAGCAGGCTTAAAGTCATTTTAGGTTCAGTTTTCCCATAGGATTCAAAAATTCTAGACCAAGCATCTCTAAAACTCTCCTCACTCTCTTGCTTAAAAGTGATAATTTCTTCTTCAGGTGACATGATATAAGGAGCATGACTAGACATGATGACTAAACAAAAAGATAACAACTCAAAATTACCTAAGTGCAGGATTTTTTTTTGTGTTTTTGGGTTTTAACAACAAACAAGATAAAATAAAATAAACTAAGCAAGACAAAAATAAAGTAATGAGATTGGAAGTGTGAGACTCCCCTATCTGGAGATTCCAGTGTCCCCGGCAACGGCGCCAGAAAAATGTCTTAATGGCGTGTTAACGGTAGAGTGTTTTATTACTTCCCAGCAACAGCACCAGAAAATCTGCTTGTTGACCGTGACAACACACGTTCGTTGGGAGACCCCAAAAGGAAGGTATGATGTAGTGCAGCAGCAGTTTTCCTTTAAATATGACCAAGGTTTATCGAACCAGGAGGACACGGAGGTTCTTCAGAAGGTTGTCAGCGGCGCAACTGACGTGGAACCTGCACACAACACAAGCAAACTACTTTGCCCCAACGAAACAGAGAGGTTGTCAATCTCTCCGGCTTGCTGAAAACAAAGGATTAAACGTATTGTGTGGAAAACAGTAATGAGTGCAGAAAGTAACAGAGAACAAATGATTGCAGTTGGTGGTTTTATCAGTATGAGAAAATGGACTGGGGTCCACAGTTCACTAGTGGTGTCTCTCCATAAAAGATAACTAACATGTTGGGTAAACAAATTACAGCTGGGCAATTGACAAATAATGAGCGCATGACAATGCAATATATGACAGGATGATTATTATGAGATTTAATTGGGCATTACAACAAAGTACATAGACTTGCTATCCAACGCATCTATGCCTAAATAATCCACCTTCCGGTTAGCATCTGCACCCCTTCCGGTATTGAGTTGCAAACAACAGATTATTGCATGAAGTAAAGTGTGTAATGTAAACAATGCAAATGACACGTAGACAATGCATCATTGTTTTATCCCTAGTGGCAACAGCACATCCACAACCTTAGTCGTTTATGTCATCTCGAGCCCAGATTACTGGAGGCATGAACCCACTATATAGCATAAATACTCCTCTTTGAGTTACAAGCATCTACTTGGCCAAAGCATCTACTAGCAACGGAGAGCATGCAAGATCATAAACAACATAAATTGATAGATTGATAAACAACTTGCTCATAGTATCAATATTCATCGGATCCCAACAAACACAACATGTAGCATTACAATAAGATGATCTTGATCATGTTAGGCAGCTCACAAGATCTAAACATGGAGGTACAAGGTGGAGAGACAACCATCTAGCTACTGCTATGGACCCGTAGTCCAAGGATGAACTACTCACGCATCACTCCGGAGGCAGGCATGGCGGTGTAGAAGCCTCCGGTGAGAGGATCTCCCCTCCGGCTGGGTGCCGGAAGAGTTTCAGAACCCTCCCGATCTAGGGTTGACGACGGCGGCGGCGATGGAACTTTTCGTGGAATATGATCGGTGTTTTTAGGGTTTTCGGGACATCGGGAATATATAGGCGAAAGGGCGGCGTCGGAGGGCAACCGAGGCGGCCACGCCAGGGGTGGGCGCCACCCCCTCCTAGGCCGCGCCCTAGGGTGGCGTGGCTGCCTTGTAGCCCCACTCCGTCTCCCCTTCTGGCTTCTGGAGTCTTCCGATGAGATATTTGCACACGTTGATTTTCGCCCAATTCCGAGAATATTTTGCGACTAGCTTTTCTGAAAGAGAAAAACAGCAGAAAACAGGAACTGACACTTCGACATCTTGTTAATAGGTTAGTCCCAGAAAATGCATAAAAATGCTATGAAGTGTAAATAAAACATGTAGCAATTGGTATAATAACAGCATGGAACATAAAAAAATTATAGATACGTTTGAGACGTATCAGCCGACGTGAAAACTGTTCGACAATGCTCAGACAAATCATGCGACTGGTGGGGTTCTCATGTCATAGGAAGAGCCCAGGCGCCAAATTCTTCATCTTCTTGCACATCGTAGTGTCGGTCGCCAAAATCTCAAAGTCTTCCCTCCCTTTTCACATCGTTGCTGCCACAAGTTTCTACGCCACGAATGGCTCTCCTCTCGCGACACCCTTGCAAGCCGTCGACATCGAGCGAGGAGCTGTCGACGAAGGCGATGAAGCCCGAGCCAGAAGAACCAAGGCTAGAGCAGCTGAAAACGAATTGTGCGGTGATGTTCGTTGATCAAGCTGACCGACGCAAATGCGCGGTAGCAAGCCATACGCTTGGACCACTCCGTCGTCGAAATGCTGACCGGTTTGAGTGAAGGAGCACAACGACCGTCACTTCCAATATGTCATCGCCGTCTTCCCCAAACTACTTCAACGAGCCCCTCGCGCCAATGCACATACGTTTCTCCAACCCGAGGTGGGCGAGAATGACTTCGTTGACCCAAAGCAGACTTCTCGCCAGTTGTGCCCGTCAACCAAGGACAAGGCATTGACCTCAACCAGGAGGCTGCCTACAGCGACTCGTCGACGCTATATCGGTTGGGTCTCAGAAACGGCAACTCATCCATCACGGGTTCCCGGCCGCATCTGTTCGGGGATGGTGCCGCCAACGTGCTCGGTGAAATGTCCATCCCGGAGAGGTGTGTTTCTAGCCGGTTTTGTGCATGTGTGCACTGAATCAAGTCGGCCCCGTGCATGTGTGATTTGAATGATGTTGGCAATGTGAACTTTTTTGCATTTAATGAAACCGGCAATGTGAATTTGTGCGTTGAATGAGGTCGGCCATGTGTGCATTGTTTTGTCTATTATATGTGTAAGCAGAGGCCGCCAACACCATGGATCACCTTATTCAAGGTGGTGTCTAAGTGGAAGAAGAGGCCCAAGATGTTGAAATTGGCAAGTAAACCAAAAGGCCGAGGGTGCCAAGAGAAAAATAGTGGGTCGCCAAGGAGGATGAGTTGTTGTGTAATGTTTGCATCACTAGTACGAAATAGCCAACTAGTGGTGTGTCGATTTGGTCTATAGTGGCATGTGGAAAGGCCACTGGTTATGAGCCATTGATAATGGTTGTGTGGCGCACACGCCACCGGTAACATACATACCGGTGGCGTGCGAACCGCACGCCGCCAATAACATATACACTAGTGGCGTAGTAGGATAAGACCCTACTAACGGAACTTCGGGATTTAAGAAAAAAAGTAGCTGCTATTGATTTTCACAACAAGATCATATAAAAGACCAACAATATCTCTATCTCTACTATCTAAAAAAAGAATTTGGTTTCTCGGTCTGCCAACCCACAATACGTCGTCCTCATTCGTCCGACTCCACCTTAGATAGCATTGGGTCCTGCTAAAGGGTTTCTCTATCTCGACGAGGGCCTTGAGGTTCAGGTCGATAGAAGTCCAAGGACAGAATCTGAATCTCTGAGGTAGTGCCATCAGCAGAAAGGTCATCTTCTTCCCTTAGATGTCATGGTCATGTATGATTTTTAACTATTGTTGCTTCCTATATAAATACCGACAAGATGTCTGATGAAATGCCTTTACAGACTAAATGTCAAAACATACTTTCAGAATAGGTTAGAAGACATGTCATGTTTGAGCTACTTCAGTGGACTGAAAAACTGGTAGCTTGCAGTTCTCAAGTACCCTAAATTTTGAGCTTTAATTTCTCACAAAAATGGTAGGTTGTTGTCATGGGCTAAGATTGCGTTAGCCTTCTCTAAGTTTTTTCTAATGTACCTTCTCTACATTCAGATATATTTTGCACCAAACCTATGAGGAAACCAAATGCTAATCATTCCAAATTACATGGCTTAAAATTAGGATCTCCACCTTAAGGTCGATGTATTTTTAAGAACATCTTATGTTTTTTCTAGATAATTTAGTGTTTACTTTGAGAAAGCAGGATTGTAGCTTCATTATAGTTGTCGGTCATTTATATTTTAGAGATTGCTGGTAAATTTTAGAGAAATGCTTCCTTCTGTTAAACGTAGGGCTTTGACACACTTACAGGCTCGGGAGAGCTATATTTATTTGTCACAAGAACTTAGAGTGTGCTCCTTCATTTACTTTCTAGGTTGCCAGCTTGGGTTTCTCCAAAGGACACACGAGGTGGAGTCGGACGACGTATTGCGGGTTGGCAGACCGAGGAACCAATTTTTTTTTGATAGGATAGATATAGATAAGATAGAGATTTCTCTACCCTCCATCTAGGCTGGTAACTTGGCATCAATCGTGGCACAGTAGCTCCTTGGCCATCGTTAGAGGATACGGCGGGGCGAGCGCGGTTGTCGCTGCGTGGGGTGGTCCGACGGAAGGTAAGGAGGGCGGCAGCATCATGCAGTGGGACAGTGAGAGGGCTGTGGTGTCGTGGTCTGGCTCGAAACGATGCCTTTCCTCCATGTGCTCTGTTTTTCTCCTGACAAGTGGGTTTTATAATGAGGTGGCTATATAAAATAGTCAAAACTGCTCTCAAAACAACCTTGAAAAGCTGTAGGGGTGATTTGGTTTTTGAAACCTTAGGGCTCGCTTGGTTCGTCGTTACAGAATACGGACCGTTTTTTTTTTTTGCGCATGCAGCGTATTTTTAGCAGGGCTGACATGGTCCGTGAAAAAATCCGATCGTTTTGCTTAACTCACGCCCCATCCAAGCGCGGCATTAGGGATTAAGTACCTGGTTTTAGGGGTGTAAACGGATCGGATCGGATTGGATTTTACCTCTACAATATCCCTTACCATATTTTTTTCTCGAATTCGGATCGATCGGATAATTAACGGTTGCGGATTCGGGGGTGGATAGATATAATAAAGGATTCGGAACGGAAATGGAGCGGATACAGGGCGAAAAGAAAATTAGTCGGATCGGTATATACAATGTACATCATCAACCCACATAACAAAAAACAATAGCTCAACAACGTAATAATCTAACAAAGTTGTACTCTATTAGTTTAGAAAAATAGAACTAACTACAAATTGTGCCCACAAATGAACTTCACAACTCACTAACTACAAATTGTGCTCTATTAGTTTAGACATTTCGGTAGAAAATCAGATTATTCGGATTATAACCATCGTATAATCCATATTCGGATGCTATTTTACATAACATATCCTATACCGTATCCGGGTGTTCCGTTCGGAATCGATATCCTTATCTGGCAGATTATTCAGAACCGGATATGGATTCTTTAAAACGGATTCGGCGACGAATTCGGTACGGAAATTATTCTATCCGTTTACACCCCTACTGGTTTTGGACCTCATAGGGTTCTCCAGCCAAATCAAGAAACATTTGTGGGGTATGTGGACTTCTTACGCTGCAAGCGAGACAAGATGAAGATTGTGACGGAGCAGGTGCAATTCAGGTTTCAAGTGCGCAGGATGTCCCGCACCGCCGCCCCGCAACTTAGGCCCGCAAATTTCCTGCTGGGCTCTCCGCATCAGTTCTAGCAGGCCGAGTCAGTCAAACCGCAAAGTCCACGTGTGTCTCGCAGAACCGCAGAACACGCAACACCTCGTCTCGCCCCCGATTCAGATTGCAAGATGAGGATGGGGAAAGATCTCCCGACGGCGGTGCCTCCCACCTGATGCTGAGGTCGATGGAGTTCCTCAAGCTGGGGTTCGACGGCGGCTCCGCCACCATCTCCATATCCGGCCCCCGCCCGTGCCTCTGATGACGGAGTTCCTCTCTCTGCCATCACTCGCTGCTCCACCTATGGCGCACGCACGGCACGGCGGCTGTGTACGCCCGGCACGCCGGCACGCACTGCGGCGCGGCACGGCAGCGGCACACACACGGCACGACGGCAGCACACACGCCGGCACGCATCAACTGCAAGTTGAATCTCCATCCGGCTAAGGAACGCTGGCGGCACTGGCCATCGTGCTCGGCGGCGCACGGAGCAGTACGCACGCACGGGCAGCCAGCAGGAGCAGCAAGCAGCAGTACCCTCGCACGGGCAACCAGCAGTAGCAGCACGCAAGTATGGACATGATTTCATGAAATTACTTGTCGCCGGCGAGATTCCGGCGCCGGTGAGGGTCACCGGAGTTGCGAGGGTGTCCACGGGTTTCATTTTTCCGGCCACCGGGCGATGGCTTGTTCAGATAACTTGTTCGGTAGCTTGGCGGCTGCTGGCTTGTTCACCTAGCATTGTGCCTGGCGGGTGTATGCAGGATGATGCAGGCTGCCGCACTGTCCTGCAGTATTCAAGCAGAGCGTGGCGGCCAGCCGCAAAGGTCCCGCAAGAGACGTATCGTCCTGTCTATACATGTAGCGAACAGCCGCGACCCGCCCAGCTTGCAACCTGAGGTGCAATCCTATTTGCCTTAACCTAGTGCAAACTGCTTATCATCATTGGCGAAGGCAGTACAATGCGCAACTGAGATTATTTCTCCTAGTGTTATGCGCAATGTGCTCCAGATGACACGTACCACTTGCACAGTGCAAAGTTAATGTTTTGTCTCACTAAATATATGTCACTTCCTCGTTACTCAGGGCATGTTATCTGAGAGTGTTTGTGGTGTAGAGGCATAAGGGCAGCATATCAACACAAATCGTTAACTTCAAGAATGAAGTTTCAACAGTATGGAAGGTAACAAGAGCTAGAAAACTGTATCCACGAAACCAGACAGATCCAAAACTCCTTGTCATACAGAACAGCTAGATAGAAAGCTCATCCAAGTGTGGCCCAAGCGCTGAAAGATATGGAGCTGCAATGAATAACAGATAAACACCGAGCAAGTCAAGACATAACCAGATGTATATCCTCAGGTTGAAGTTACAATTACTTGGAGATAAGAATGTAGCAAATTTGAGCAGGGCAGATCATTCCAGCTAAAGCTGATTTAACAGAAAGCTCACCTTAAGCTTGTTGCTGCTTCTTATCGAGAATTTTCTTCCAGCGCTTTTGATCAAGCATCATTGTCATGTCTTGCCAGCTGAGATGAGCCAATCATATGATTATACACCAACAGTTATAAAAGATTTGAAATAGTCAGTGCATGAATATACACACAAAAGTAAGAGAAATGCTCCTTAATGCCACTAGCCTTGTTGTCAATCCAACCCTATTCATGTCCAAAGAGCACACCCAGCTGTTGGACAGAACATGCTTTATTCTTAAGTCAGTTTTTTATAAGACACAACAATTTAAAAGGTGCATTTTATTAAGATAAATATAGTGGGGATCACACATACAAAGTGGGTTCGCTCAAGAAAAAAAGATTATGTCTCAATGTTCACAATCAATTGCTAGCTCGACTAGCAAGACACCAGGTATCTATATTCTATAGTGGAAAATTTGACAAAATGCCCTGTCTCATTATCACCTTCATAAAATAACTTGAATGCACACGACTTGAGCTGAAGTGCTGACACACATGCCTATCCCATAATTCCATGTGCAGACAAGCTTTTGCTAGTCAAAAACACATATGGGTGCAATCCTTCGTGCTTTCATGGAATTACGTTGGTACTAATCTTGTTATCAGTGCTAAGTGTATAGGACTGGATCATGTTTAAATTTGCTACTGAGTGATGACAATAGAAGCTGCAGCAGCATGCACACTTAAGAGACGTGATCACGTGTATACATGCAAAGCTAGCAGTGTTAATTAGTTGCATGCTTATGTTAGTAGTAAGCTGCATGCATATACGCTAAGGAGCTGGAGCAGCCGAGTCACATGGCAGACCAACATGGAGGAAGGAGCGGGAGCTATTTGGTGAGACTTGGTCCTATACATGTGTATCCAAAACGTTCTGCATACATGGTTATCACTCAAGGTGTGCATGTATGCAGCTAGCTGGTGGAGTGATTAGTAAATCAAGCAGTTAGTGACTTTTAATCAGGTTGTGGCATGCAAAGTTGAGGAATATACGGAAAAGGCGGTGTATGTGCCGCAAAAACTCCATGTGTGCGTGTGTGTGTTCTTCATCTCCTCCATTGGTATAACGCGACAAGTGTGAGGTGTGTACACAGCGTACACGTGTATGTGTATCCATCGGTCTTGGTCAAAGCCAAGCAATTAAAACTTTGTCTACAGACCGGTTAATCAGTTCAACCCTCATAGTATAAATTAGATTTGCGGCGGGAGATCCAGGGTACATTGAGTGTATGTAGATGCATCTCATAAAGGCCATAATATGATTCACTTTCTTTCTAGAAAGTATTAAAGTTGCACAATGCACCAGGTGTATTGATACCAGTCCCACAAAACACCAAATTTTTACTTTAAGTTCACATAACACCACGTCTAATGTAATTTTTCTCACTTTCTACAAACCTGTAGGACGACACAATGTTCGCAAACTAGTATAAAACTGAAGGACACTGACCAGTCATCTTTTTAGCAGAAGATCAATGAACGGTATTGATGTGTGAAAGAGAAAAAAAAAGGCAAAAGAAGTTGGTGAGTTAGTCTGTCATTATAGCAGATGAGCTTTAATATCAATACGCATGGAACCAAATAAGACATGAGAAACAGAACAACAGTGAACAACAAAAGCAATATCATCCCGCGGGAGCCAAAACAGCAAAAATAACACACACCGACAGAGAACACAAGAAAAGTCTGGTGCTATGCAAAACTTTCGCTACACCTGATGCTTTGCGCAACGTAAGCCACTAACTGTAGTGAAGGAAAATGAGTTATGTACAAGAAAGAGCGCGTGGTGTACAGCATGTATATTCAACGAGGCGAAACCGCAGAAAAGATTTAGTGAAAAGTTACAAGCCAGTCCCTAAGAAGAGTCGAAGAGATCCTTCAGTCTAACAGGTTAAGCACTCTCTTAAAGAGATGTTTCCATTACTCTACACTAGCAGTGACACTGTCAAAGATCGTTCACAAAAGTTCTCAAAAAAAAGTGTGGTCATGGGCTTGTAGCTGAAAAGGTAATACATGCCGCTAGAGAACTAGGCCATGGGCATGCACAAGACAAGGCAGCTGGGAAGAGAGCGATGAAGCTTGAGGAATATGCTAATACTGTACTAAACGTAATTTGTGCATGAACATTCACCAGTATAGAAATAACCAAGACCCACACAACTACTATCTTCTCTGTAGGATAAAATAATTTCCTACGTCTACACATTTCAACGGTGAATTGTGTGGTTTTTATACCTATATTCAAATACCATCTCTGCCATTGTTCTAGACACATATGCACCAGGTAGTATACGGATGAGTGAATATTGTTCATGTTTTCTAGAACAAATCAAGTTCTGGATAGGTGGCTAGGTGCATTAGATAAACAACCCATATTCGCATATTAACTGGAACGCACATAAACACTGGATCTTTGATAATGGTTTTGTTTAACTCAAGGCCGTACTAAAGTTTGTAGCTGACTCAGAAAAAAAACTGGCAGCGAAGCTTCCCAGTTTCTCCATCCAGTTTACAGAGAACAAGATGCATTCAGTAATGCAGATTGACATGCCTGAAGGCCTCCAAATCTACAGCTCGCGAACTATCTTATGTATTTTATACTTATACAACACAGGTTGCCTGTTCCACATTAACTTTAGTGTTTTCCTTTACTGCACAAATTCATTTCAGCGCACATTGAAACTAGGGCATTACACTATAGAATTACAGTCTCCTTTATAAAACTAAGTTCAGCAGCCCAAGAAGCAACGACTGCACTATGACTGTCAGATGATAATCTATGCACCCTTAACCTCAGAAAAAGATGCACGTACAGAACTAGGAGTCTAGGAAAAGATTATTCAAATTAGATTTACTATGTCTACTCGTGTGCCACTACAAAAACTAGTACAAAATTAGGTCACGTACAAGCTGTAGTTCATACCCATAAAATACTATGGTCAGCATACACAGAAATTTCACAAAACTTAATCGTATTGTAGTCTGTATTTTAAAAATAACTAAAAAAATCACTTAAAAAATGCTAGGCTCAGCATAAGGAAATTAAGGTTAAGGGATGTCAATTTTCTCTAAACAGAGAGAAAAGTTTGTCCAAGACAAAACGCCGATCGGCCCATGGTCTCTAGTCCCACACAAAATATATCCAATGGCGATATGTTATCTCTTGATCCTACAAGGAATAGGGTGAAGAGCGCCGGGTGCTCATGATTTGCTGGACTCCCACTTTGACAATTCAGATAATTATTGTTCGATTAAACTATCTTCAATAACACAGATATCCAATCAGCACAGTACATTACATCGGCCGAGCATCATAACGCAGTTCAAACAGCAAGCACATTATAGAATTCCCGCAGCTCTAGATATATTGATGCCATTCAACCTCAAAAAATAGGAGAGCGTAAAGGGGGTTGGCGATAAGTAGACGACGTACCTGTGGGGAAGGGACATGAGGTTGGAGGCGAGGGAGGAGGCGTGGTGGTGGACGCAGGCGGCGGCGCCGAGGGCGAAGGCGCCGGTCCAGGTGGAAACCAGCCGCTGCGGGTCAGAGTGCGGCACCGCCGGGTCGCCCCTGTACGCCTTCGCCCAGTAATCGTCGAACTCGCCCATCCTCCTTCCTAACCTTCTCGAAACTTCTCCTCTGCTCTCTCCTTTCGTCGGCTCGGATGGATAGGGTTGCACGGGATGAGACGAGATCGGGGGAGGTAAGAGGGAGAATATGTGCCTATATGTATGCTCGGAACCCGCGGTCGTACCAGTGCTCGTCCGCAGGAGCACCCCGGATGGGCCGGCCCACTTGCCTTTTCCCTTTTTTCTTCTTTTTCCGTTTCGTTTTCTGTTTATTTTTCCTTTTTCTGTTTTCTAGAGGTAAGTGAATATTTTTATGTTTTTCTTTTTTGATTCTTTTGATTTTATTTTTCGTTTTTACGTTATTTTTTCCTTTATTTTATTTTTATGTAAATGTTAAGATTTAAAAAATGTTCATTTTTAAAATATTCAAATTTGAAAAACATTTTTTTTGAAAATTCCCAGATTTAAATAATGTTCAACTTAAAAAAGTTTAATTTTTAAAAAAAAATCATATTTGAAAGGTGATGAGGGGGCGGCTTATTCCTTAAGATGGAAAAAGAGATTTGGGCCTAAGCAGCCCCCTCCTAGTGCTCGTGGAAGAAGTTAGGTAGGAACCCGGCTTATTTCTTAAGCCGTAAAAAAACCGTATCTTGTTGGGCAAGGAGTTAAAGATGGTTCATCCTCATAGTAAGAGAATCCGTAATTGGGCAAGGAGTTAAAGATGTGCACATAGTTCATCTCTAGAGGAAGTTCTTCAAATTTTCGATACATGGGTTTTGTACTCGCCGGAACATGGCTCAGAAGTCGAAATCACACCAGCAATGGTTGCGATATGGCATATTTGGAACGCACAGAATAAATCGCAGGAGGAAGGAGGAACAATGCATCCCAATGGTGAATGCTTACATTAACACGATCCTTTTCCACTTATACAAACCTTGCACTAGCCACGGGCATGAGTCTTCTTGGGCTGCCAAATGGGCACCGCCGCCGGAAGGTGATGAGGACATCCCCAATGTTGATACAACCGTTGCACCTACAACCACAATACAAGGACCTCTCACATGAGCTCGTGCACGGCAACTTAATTATCAGGTACTTTCGTTTCTTGGAATCAATCCTCACATACATGAACATATGATGCTGCCTAAATCGGATGTGTTTGTCACACTTAGGAATGATGGCCCTAGCATGGATGAGAGGGACAAACAATGGAGCCGGATCACGCATGGAGAGGATGGCAGCAAGCGTGGGAGGATTGAAGATGACGCCACAACTGGAGAATTCAGAACATTGAAGCCACCATAATAAGAGGAGAAGACTTGGACGAAATATAGAGTTTTCCACTTCATAATTTCGTCCATATATTCATATGGTGCTGCGTCACCTTTTAGTTATGGGTCAGGCCCATGTAATTTCGTCCAGAATAATTACGTGAACAATTAGAGTCCGTATAAGTGGAAGGAAATCGACTTAGGGTGGTATTCGACCTCCTTTTCCAAGGCTGGCCGAATCACCCTCTGTCCCTCCATATATACCTCCGTTAGGTCGTCGTTTAGACTCGGATTTTGTTTAGTTTAAGACTTAGCCATTGCTATTCTTCGCCATAGGCAACAGTGTCGGTTCAGACCTCTTGTACTACGCACTTGCAGAATCCCAACTATAAAGCTTTCATCTTTTATCCGCAATATCTTGATTGCATCTATAATTCTTGCTAGTTCTTTGATTGCTTGCAGGGGTTGATCTTCGAATCAGGTTGATCTAGCCCCAGCAAGATCAATAGGCTCGGAAGTTGGTGTAGCGATTGCTAAGGCGCAACGTCCCGCACGTTTGTAGTCGGATCGTCAACGTCGACCTCCACCCAAATCGAGAGTTATCCATCTCATCGAAAGATCGGGCACCTTTACCCTATCAAGTGGTATCAGATTTCAGGTTGCTCGGTGAGATCTTACAGTTTTCCTAGTGTAGATTGCATCTGTCTGTCCTACAGTCCTCGAAAAAAGCCAAAAATATTAGGGTAGATCTTTTCCCAGAAACTATTCGAGCCTTTGCATCTTTTCTTTTCAGTTTTTGCATTGTTGAGTTTGTGTCTGCATCGTCGTGTCGAGTGCTGGTCGTAGCGTCTTGATCTTTAGAGTTTCGAGTTCTGTTCATATTCGTCTTGCCGCTGCCGCCGCACCGCCACCACCAAACCCTAGCCGCCCACCATCTATTCCGCATCGCCCCACAACCCCGAACCACCACCACCATCCATCTACGGTACCACCGCCACCATCTAGTCCGCATCACCCCAAAACCCCGAACCACCACCACCATCCATCTGTACCGCCGCCACACCCATCCATCTCTCCTTCCCCGACTTGGGTTAGGGTTTCTTCTCCGTTCTGTTTCTTTTAGTAAAAAAAAAGTCAAAAAAAAGTCAATCCGCATCCAAGTCGGGTTGACCACGATTTCTACTAGTCCAGTCCGAATTGGTCAGTTTTGGACAGCAAACTTTGACCGGCCATAACTTTTGCATACGAACTCCGTTTTCAACGTTCGACCACTCAAAATTTCCAGCGGAAAAAGATCTGTCCAACCCCAACAACATCGTGGTTGTTTGCCCAAAAAATCTCTTAGAATTACCAAAAGAGTTCGGGAAGGTCGAGTTTTCTGGCCTTTTAGTAAAATAGTCGGAAATTTTCTGCGATCTTCACTTATATCTTGCTGTTGAGCTATCCTTTTGTGCTTGTGGTTGCCGCGCCTTGACTCATTGGTGTTCTAGGCTCGCGCCTCTAGTTGGGTCTAGCCTACGGCCAGCACGGTACCGTCGTTGAGCATTTATTCAACTTGTTGCACTGCTGTTTTGAATTGTTGCTACAGATATTACAACCTCCTACAGCTCCACATATTCCTACACCGTGCGTTGACACCACCTGGTAATCGCTATTCTCAATCTTCTTGACGTTTGGTCCCCTCGGTTGCTAGGCACCACCTGCTGCAGGGTAAGAACGAGTAAGAATATTGGTTTGCTTGCTTGATAGCGCGTCGATTCCACCACTTTCCTATCACCCATACACCATATTTCTGTGCTTTTGAAGTACTAACCATGTCAGGATCTCCGACGGCTGCCGACCTGGATAAGATGACCAACGCGGAGCTCCACGGCCACTTCACGAGCCTTGTCAGCGACCATATGCAAGACGTGGATAAACGTTTTGGTGAAACCATGGAGAAGATTGAGGGCCTCGACTCGTCTTTCACCGCCAAGCTCGACGAAAAGTTTCAAGAGTTGCTGCGCCGCCTTCCACCCCCTCCTAGGCACGTCGGCCGCGCCCAGCGAGTTCCTCTCCACCATGCGCAGACGTCTGCTGCGGGCGCTACGGCTGCCGATGCGCGCCACGAGACGTATGACGGGGAGGACGAATACGAAGGCGAGAACGAGGCAGAGGATGGGGGCCTCCAACCGGCACTTGGACGTCCACGCGCCCATCCCCGCAACGCGCGCCTGCCTCCACGGCCGCTGGTACGTGACGATGACCATGTTGCAAAACTGAAGTTGCATGTTCCACCTTTTGATGGTCGTTATAATCCTGATGCGTACCTTTCTTGGGAATTAGAATTAGAACAACGTTTTTCATGCTTAGATTATCCTGAGGAGAGACGTGTTACGGCTGCTACTTGTGAGTTCACTAGTTTTTCTTCCATATGGTGGTCTAAATATTGTCGTTTGCATCATGATAATCCACCTACTACTTGGATTGATCTGAAACGTGATATGCGTACTCGCTTTGTTCCTCCATACTATCAACGTGATTTGCTAAAGAAATTAACTAGACTTGAACAAGGTAAAAATTCGGTAGAAGAATACTATCATGAATTACAAACTGGCATGATTCGTTGTGGTATTGTGAGATCCTGGCTCAGGGCTTAACAGGATTGATAGAATACTCATATCCGCAAGTTGCAACTTCGTTTCTGGAAGCTCATCTGGAAGGAACTCCGAGGTTAAGCGTGCTTGGCCCTACCGGAATTAATTCCGGTACTACCGGACTTCCGCACGTCCGGTACTACCGGCCAAATCAGGCCGGTACTACCGGCCCTGCGTGTGCCTGTGAGCAGATCTGGATTTTGACCCATGTATTTCGTCCCCTTTTGCCTAGACTATAAATAGAACCTCTCCATCTAGATCTAGGGTTAGACAATGATTTCGGATTAGAGTAGAGTTTTGCTCCTTCTTCTCAAAGTGTCTCTTTCCTCCTATGGAGATGAATCAAGGCTCCCCTTGTGGAGATGAACCAATGCCTCGTCTTGAGGAGAAGATCCCTACGTGGATACCAAGGCCTCCGCTTGTAGTTGCGATTACTTGTCGATCTTTCATATTACGGTGAATCTATCGGGTTGGTTGGATTGACCAATTGGACAAACAATTCTAAGAGTAAGGTGTGCTTGGAGAGGAGAATTGGGGGCTACCCACGGGGATTTGTTACCAATTGAGTCTTGCCGAGTTGCTACTTGCTATTTACCCTTGTCTTGAGTGTTTCCCCTCTTTTGTGTTCTTCGTTCATCGCGTGTTCTTCGTGTTCATCGTTCCCTCCGCACAAATCCACCAAATTTTTCTTTGTTTTTGAGAAATTCGAAAATTTCCACCAAAAATAGGCTTGCCTTGATTCGAGCCGATCTGTTGATTCGTTGCGTTTTTGGTAGTTTTTGTCCATGGATCTGGTGCTTTAGGACCCCCTCCACCTTTGTTTGCGTTCCCTAGCCTTAATTTTGCCAATTGCCCACGAATTTGAGGATTTTTCGAGCTCAATTTCCGCCCAAATCGTGAAGAACAACTCCAGATTTCGAGTCCACCGGTACTACCGGCCAGACTTCCGGTACTACCGGAGCTGCGCGCACGACCGGTACTACCAGGGCAGAACGAGCGGTACTACCGCCGGGCAGGATTTTCAGAGCAAATTTTTCTTATTTTTTCCTCGGTTCGTTTTGGCATTTCCTCTTTGGTTTGAGTCCTTTCTTGGTGTGCCCTACGTCTACGACATCGACACGCTTCCGCAGCACGCATCATCAACGCCAAGCGACGACGCCACCAAGGACTCGACATTTCCCCACCACCATAATCCGTTGTGAGCCCTTCTTCCTTTCGTGTACCTTGACCTATCGGACTAGCTCTTTGATATTGCGGGGCATTGCACTTGTTCGAGTGATTGTCTTAAGTATTGGCGAGTGTGTATCGTTAGAGATCTTGGCACTAGCAAAAGAGAAGGAATCATCGTCAAAAAGCAAAAATCAAAAAAAAAAAAAAGAACATGAGTAGTGCCAAGTATCATCTCTTGTAGGTTGCGACAAAGCTTATACCGCCAAAGTGAGTGAGTGTGTAACACTTGTGCAAATCCGTTGCCCATCAAAAAGCAATTGAGCTAGCGTCCTCTTGTGTTGGGTGACATTTGAGCACGTAGTCTTCGTTAGGTTGTCTATCTTCGAGTGCTCGCCCTTTGGTCGCCCAACCCCATCATTCGCTTTTGTGTGTGTTTCTTGATACTTTGTGGTTGGAGTTTCTTTGGTAATTTGATCATTGTGGATTTTCTCTACCTTTGACAATATACTTGTCGTCGGGTTTGCTTGTTTCGTTTGCCACTTCATACCTTCCTATCCTCATAAGTGTGTGTGTTGGGTGTTAGAACCGGATTCTCCTCTCAAGCCACATTATACTTGGGATATAGTTTGTCTTGGTTTTTCCTTACCACATATCTCACTTGATCTTGAGAAAATGTTTAGGGGAAGTACAAACGGAAGCTCAAGCTCGGACGATGAAATCCATGGTGGAGTTCGCGGTGATCATGGCTATGTCACACAAACGGAGTTTGTTGGTCTTCGACACCTTCTTCGTGATGGCTTAGGACGCTACGAGCGCCGTCTTCAAGCTCAAGAGAACAACTTCAACGAATGCATGCATCGCAAGAAGAATCTATGGAGCGGTGACCGAAGCTCTCAACAACCTTGTGCGACAACGAGCTTCTTCTTCTCACTCAAGCCGTACAAGAAGCACCTCAAGGTCGACACAAGCACGTCATGGACGTCATGAACCTCGACAAGAACGTCAACATGATCCAAGGCGCGACGCCCATGAACGACCTCCTCCTACGTTGAACAACCACATGATCTTCACGCGAACAATGCCAATGCGCATCAAGAGCAACCTCACCAAAATGTTGAACGTCGCGAACGCATACCATCACCACCACCGCAACAACGTGATCGTCATGACCCATTGGCTAATGACAATGGCGTCCGGGTGCGAATGACTTTCATGAACAAGGACGTCATCCCGTCATCCTCCAAGGCCACGTCATCAAAATCATGACAATGTGAACAATATCGAGCAAGAGCTACCTCCTCAACATGTCCTCGTCAAGAGCTTCCTCATGATCGTCACCAACACCAACTCCGAGTCAAGTGATAACGAGTCAAGCCAACACAATGGTGATGGACTCAATCGAAGGAGACGTGGACGTGCATTCCCACGTGGTGCCCTCGTGACAACTGATGACTTGACCAACGTCCGCTTTGACATACCCAAGTTCTACGGCACAAGTGATCCGGAAGCTTACTTCTCATGGGTACTCAAGGTTGACAAGATCTTCCGTGCAACGCTTCTCCGACAAAAGAAGGTTGCCTTAGCCTCGATGGAGTTTGAAGAGTATGCCCTCTTGTGGTGGGAACAACTACAAGATGCACGCGTCGCTAACCACCAACAACCAATTGACACTTGGGTTGAAATGAAAGAAACAATGTACAAGCGCTTCGTGCCAAGCCATTACACTAGAGACTTATACAAGAAGTTGCAAGAGTTGAAGCAAGGTTGAAGTCGGTTGACGAGTACTACAAGGAGATGGAAATCTCCATGATGAGAGCCAATGTCAACGAGTACGAAGAGCAATCCATGGCTCGTTTCATGAATGGCCTCAACTATCCAATCAAGAAGATCGTGGAGTTCCAACCATATGCCTCTTTGGTAGAGCTAGTACATCAAGCTTCCAAGGCCGAGCGCCACGTGCTTGAAGAGCTCAAATACCTCAAGACAAAGGCATTCTTCGCCAACAAGCCTTCTTCGTCAACTCCTACACCTTCACAAGCTCTTCCTCAAGCGAACACTCGAGGTCCTCCAAGAGTCTCTACTTCGACACCTCAAGCGCCTCAACCTTTCAAGAAAGTACCTCCCCTACAAGGCGCCTCAAGGATCTTCGTCCGGCACAAGACTTTGCAATGCTACAAGTGCGGCGGACAAGGGCACAAATCTTTTGAGTGCACCAACAAGAAGGTCATGATCATCAATGACATGGGAGAGTATGAATCTATGAGTGAAGATGAGTACAATGCTTTGAACAAGGTCGCCACAATGCAAAGTGCTCAAGAAGAAGAAAGTGAGATATATTGTGATGGCGACAACAACCCTTCCTTGGTTGTGGCAAGAGCTTAACCACCAATGTTCAAGTGGAAGAAGACCAAAGATGCAACTTGTTCCAAACAAGAGCGGGAATCAATGGAAAGTCCATCAAGGTCATCATAGATGGTGGAAGTTGCCACAACTAGCGAGCAAAGAACTTTGTGATAAGCTCAACTTGAAGTTCAAGAAGCACCCACATCCTACCATGTGCAATGGTTGAGTGATACCGGAGCCGTCAAGATTCAACACATGGTGCAAGTGTCCTTCAAGATTGGAGCCTATGAAGATACGGTTGATTGTGATGTTGTGCCTATGAACGTTTGTCACTTACTCCTTGGGCGTCCATGGCAATTTGACAAGGGTGCTATGCATGATGGAAGGACAAACTACTATAGCTTCAAGAACAACGACAAGACCTTCGTCCTTCGTCCCATGACACCAAGTCAAGTCATCGCCGACAACGCCAAGACTATTGCAAGGGCACAACAAGATCGTTCGTCTAGTGAGATGAGTGGTGAGCGAGAGACCCACCATAAAGTGAGTGAGAGCCACAAGCCAAATGAGTGTGACACTTCAAAGAGAGTTCCCACAAAACTTACACTATTTGCCAAAGAGAGAGATGAGGGAGTTGAGAGAGAACCCATCCACCCTCCACTATGTGCTCATATGCAAGGGTGAAGTTTCTATGACTAACACTTTCACAAACCTTCCTCCTTCTTTGTTGTCTCTTTTGAAGGACTTTGAAGATGTTTCCCTCAAGAAGTGCCACCGGGACTACCTCCTCTACGCGGAATCGAGCACCGCATCGACCTTGTTCCCGGCGCACCGCTACCAAACCGCGCTCCTTACCGCACCAACCCCGAAGAGACAAAGGAGATCGAGCGGCAAATACAAGAACTTCTTGCCATGGGACATATCCGCGAGAGCTTGAGTCCGTGTGCCGTGCCCGTCATCTTGGTACCCAAGCACGACAACACTCTTCGCCTTTGCATGGATTGTCCCCCATCAACGCCATAACCGTTCGGTATCGCCATCCTATCCCTCGACTTGATGATATGCTTGATGAGCTTTGTGGTTCCGCTATATTCTCCAAAATTGATCTTAAAAGTGGATACCATCAAATAAGATGTGTGAAGGTGATGAATGGAAGACCGCATTTAAAACAAAGCTTGGTCTTTATGATGGCTGTCATGCCATTTGGTCTTTCCAATGCACCTTCTACTTTTATGCGTCTCATGAATCATGTTTTGCGTCCTTTCATTGGAAATTTGTTGTGGTATACTTTGACGACATCCTTATTATAGCAAATCTTTGGAAGAGCACACTTCTCATGTTGCTCAAGTTTTGTTGGTTCTTCGCAATGAAAAGCTTTATGCAAATCTTTCTAAGTGCACTTTTGCCACCAACAAACTTGTTTTCTTGGGTTTTGTTGTTTCTTCGGATGGAGTCGAAGTGATGAAGCAAAGATACAAGCAATTCGGACTTGGCCTTTTCCGATGTCACTTGAGGAGTTGAGACGTTTTCTTGGTTTTGCCGGATTTTACCGCCGTTTCATCAAGGATTTTTCCACAATTGCTTGCCCCCTCCATGAACTTACAAAGAAGAATGTACCTTTCATTTGGGGCAATGCACATGATTTTGCTTTCAATGAGCTCAAACGGTTATTAACCGAAGCACCACTCCTTGCCCTTCCGGATTTCTCTAAGACATTTGAGATTGAATGCGATGCAAGTGGATTGGGCATTGGTGGAGTGCTTATGCAAAATGGTAGACCCATCGCATACCATAGTGAGAAACTAGATGGAGCTCGCTTGAATTACCCCATTTATGACAAAGAGTTATTTGCTTTGGTTCGTGTTTTGGATGTGTGGCAACATTACCTTCGTCCTAAGGAATTTGTCATTCATTCCGACCATGAATCCTTGAAATATTTGAAAAGTCAAACAAATTTGAACAAAAGACATGCTAAGTGGGTTGAGTTCATTGAGTCTTTTCCTTTGTAATCAAATACAAGAAAGGTAAAGACAATGTGGTCGCGGATGCTCTATCCCGCAAGGCCAACCTACTTACACGTCTTGACATTAGTGTCTTGGGTTTGGATGAGATAAAGAGTTGTATGCTACCGATGCTTTCTTTGGAGACATTTTCGCTCAATGTTCGGAGCACAAAGGAATTGGTGATTTCTATTTGCACAAGGTTTCTTGTTTAAGGCTAACAAACTATGTATACCCGAGTCTTCGCTTCGTTTGGTCCTTTTGAAGGAATCTCATGGAGGACACTCATGGGTCACTTTGGCCGCGACAAGACCTACGCCATGCTCCCACCAACTACTATTGGCCAGAATGAAGCGTGATGTGGAACGCCTAGTTCGACGATGTTCTACATGTCTCAAAGCTAAGTCTACTCTAAACTCTCATGGCTTATATACACCTTTGCCTATTCCACATCACCCATGGTCCGATATAGCTATGGATTTTGTCTTAGGACTCCCACGCACTAAAACAAACAAGGATTCCATCTTTGTCGTCATTGATCGCTTCTCTAAAATGGCACACTTTATACCTTGCAACAAGACGACGATGCTTCACACATTGCTACTTTGTTTTTCAGGGAAATCGTCCGTCTTCATGGAGTGCCAAGACCATTGTGTCGGATCGTGACGTCAAGTTCGTGAGCTATTTTTGGAAGACTTTGATGGCCAAGATGGGAATCAAGCAACTATTCTCCACCGCATACCACCCTCAAACCGATGGCCAAACCGAAGTGGTGAACCGAAGCCTATCTACACTCCTTCGTGTGTTGATCAAGCCTAACTTGAAGAATTGGGAAGAGTGCATCCCACACGCCGAGTTCGCCTACAATCGAGCACTTCACGCGCAACAAAGAGAACACCCTTCGATCGTCTATGGCTCCAACCCCTACACCGCGCTCGACATGCTACCACTTCCACTCCGTGAGCAAGTTAACATGGACTTCGACAAGCGAGCCGCTTACATGAAGAAGCTCCATGAGGAAAGAACTACTACTCGAGAAGCACAACAAAGACCATGCTACGAAGATGAACAAACACAAGCGCGCCATGATATTTGAAGAAGGAGACCTTGTTTGGCTACACCTTCGCAAAGATCGCTTTCCGGATGCAAGGAAGTCCAAGCTTCACCCTCGTGGAGATGGACCTTTCAAGGTTATCAAGCGCATCAACGACAATGCCTACAAGATCGACATCTCCCACTCCAAACACTTGGTCCATGACACCTTCAACGTCGCCGACCTATCGCCATACCTTGGAACATCAAGCGATGAGGATGACCAAGAGTCGAGGACGACTCTTTTCCAAGGGGGGGGGAGATGATGTAGCCCAACCTACGGCTCCTACAACAAGTGGCCCAATGACAAGAGCAAGAGTCAAACTCTCCATGATAAGGTGAATTCACTCCTATCTATGTGTGATCTCGACACTCCTTTGAATGGTTTGCTACTTCATTCGGATACTTTGTGCATACTCAGGAACCACCTTGATGACGACCCTCAATGGAGTGAAGAAGATGACCAAGAGAAGATCCAAGAAGATGGCCAAGAAGAAGAGCGAGGAAAAGGAGCTGGAAACCTGAAGAAGTGTCGGCCGGTACTACCGGGCTAGAGGACCGGTACTACCGCCGAGACGCCAGACGGTACTGGAATCGGAGCAACCCTAAGCGGTACTACCGGAATTAATTCCGGTACTACCGGATTTCCACACGTCCGGTACTACCGGCCAAATCAGGCCGGTACTACCGGCCCTGCGCGTGCCTGCGAGCAGATCTGGGTTTTGACCCATGTATTTCGTCCCTTTTGCCTAGACTATAAATAGAACCTCTCCATCTAGATCTAGGGTTAGACAATGATTTGGGATTAGAGTAGAGCCTTGCTCCTTCTTCTCAAAGTGTCTCTTTCCTCCTATGGAGATGAATCAAGGCCTCCCCTTGTGGAGATGAACCAAGGCCTCCTCTTGAGGAGAAGATCCCTGCGCGGATACCAAGGCTCCGCTTGTAGTTGCGATTACTTGCCGATCTTTCATCTTACGGTGAATCTATCGGGTTGGTTGGATTGACCAATTGGACAAACAATTCTAAGAGTAAGGTGTGCTTGGGAGAGGAGAATTGGGGGCTATCCACGGGGATTTGTTACCAATTGAGTCTTGCTGAGTTGCTACTTGCTATTTACCCTTGTCTTGAGTGTTTCTCCTCTTTTGTGTTCTTCGTTCATCGCGTGTTCTTCGTGTTCATCGTTCCCTCCGCACAAATCCGTGAAAATCGGGACCAACCCACATGAGCGTTCTACTTCATGGACACCACGAATGCCGTCTACGTCACCCCAGACTGCTGCTCCGACTCCTTCCACGGCCACCCCCACATGGTCTACATCGTCTACATTCCCACCATTTGCAGCCAAGCCAAGTACATCCGCTGGACCAGCCACAAGCTCTTCGTCATCCATGGCTTCTACGGGCAAGACCAGCAACATTAAGTGTCGCAAATGCAGCGGGCTTGGTCACTTTGCACGTGAATGCCCCTCCGCTCCTGTGATGATTGCTCTTGACGATGGGGGATACGATTCCGCTAGTGATTATGATGAAACAACATTGGCTCTAATCGCACATGATGAGCAATGTGCGGCAACCAACACGGAGCAAGATCCGCAATACATGGCTGCGGAACATGCGGGGCGGTACCCGACCTTAATTGCGCATCGCGCTTTGAGTGCACAAGTGACAAAAGCCGAACCAAGTCAGCGCAATAATCTGTTTCATACCAAGAGCGTTGTTAAAGATCGTTGTGTTCGCATTATTATTGATGGCGGGAGCTGCAACAATTTGGCGAGTGTGGAGATGGTTGAGAAGCTTTCTCTCTCGACACGACCTCATCCTCGTTCATATTACTTTCAATGGTTTAACGACAGCGGCAAAGTTAAGGTAACATGTACCGTGCGTGTGCATTTTAGTATTGCTGCATATTCTGATTATGTTGAATGTGATGTTGTCCCTATGCAAGCATGTGCGCTTTTACTTGGAAGACCATGGCAATATGATACGAATTCTATCCATCATGGTAGCACAAATCAATATTCTCTTGTTCATAATGATAAGCCAATTGTGTTACTTCCTATGTCTCCTGAAAATTTTTAAAAGATGATCTTGCTAGAGCTAGTAGAGCGCATAATGAGGAGAAAAATCTGAGTGAAAATCAGATTGTTGCTAAAGAATTGATGCCCTCTAAAACTACTTCCAAATCTGATCCAAAACATGCTAATGAAATTCGTTTGAAAAGTAATTGCATGCTTGCTAGCAAATCTGATATTTCTGAAATTGATGCGAGTACTACTACATGTTATGCTCTTATTTGCAAAGAGGTGATGTTTTCTTTTGAGGACATGCCTCCTTCTTTGCCACCTGCGGTTGCTAACATTTTGCAGGAGTTCGTGGACGTTTTTCCACAAGATGTACCTCCTGGATTGCCACCTATTCGCGGAATCGAGCATCAAATTGACTTAATTCCTGGAGCATCACTGCCCAACCGTGCGCCCTATCGTACTAACCCGGAGGAGACCAAGGAGATTCAACGCCAAATCCAAGTACTACTCGACAAAGGTCATATTCGTGAATCCCTTAGCCCATGTGATGTACCTATTATTTTGGTCCCTAAGAAAGATGGTTCATCGCGCATGTGTACTGATTGTAGAGCTATCAATCATATTACTATTCGTTATCGTCATCCTATACCGTGTTTAGATGATATGCTTGATGAATTGAGTGGCTCTACCATGTTCTCTAAAGTTGATTTGCGTAGTGGTTATCACCAAATTCGTATGAAATTAGGGGATGAATGGAAAACAATGTTTAAAACTAAGTTCGGTTTATATGAGTGGTTAGTAATGCCTTTTGGTCTCACTAATGCGCCCAGCACATTCATGCGTTTAATGAACGAAGTTTTGCGTAGTTTTATTGGACGTTTTGTGGTCGTCTACTTTGATGATATCCTCATTTATAGCACATCTTTAGAGGAACATTTGGATCATTTGCGTGCTATTTTTACTGCTTTGTGCAATGCACGCTTGTTTGGAAATATATAGAAGTGCACCTTTTACACGGATCGAGTTGCTTTTCTTGGCTTTGTTGTTACAACACAGGGTATTGAAGTTGACCCAGCCAAGATTGAGGCAATTTCGAGTTGGCCGTAACCTACAATGGTCACACAAGTGCGGAGTTTTCTTGGACTCGCAGGGTTTTATAGGCGCTTTGTGAAAGATTTTGGATCGATTGCAGCGCCGCTGAATGAGCTTACAAAGAAAGATGTTCCATTTGTTTGGGGAGATGCACAACACGAGGCTTTCATGTTACTAAAGGACAGGTTAACTCATGCTCCTTTATTGCAACTTCCTGATTTTAATAAGACTTTTGAACTTGAATGTGCTGCTAGTGCTATTGGTTTGGGAGGTGTGTTATTACAAGAGGGTAAACCTGTTGCATATTTTAGTGAAAAATTGAGTGGGCCAAGTCTGAATTATTCTACTTATGATAAAGAATTATATGCGCTGGTTCGGACATTAGAAACTTGGCAACATTATTTATGGCCCAAAGAATTTGTTATACATTCTGATCATGAATCTTTGAAGCACATTCGTAGTCAAGCTAAATTGAATAAGCGTCATGCAAAGTGGGTTGAATTTATTGAATCTTTTCCTTATGTTATCAAACACAAAAGGGTAAAGATAATGTTATTGCTGATGCTTTGTCACGCCGTTGTACCATGCTATCTCAGCTTGATTTCAAAAAATTTGGCTTGGAAACAATTAAGCAACAATATGTGCATGATGCTGAATTTAAAGATGTGTTGCAACATTGTATAGAGGGCAAAATTTGGAACAAATTCGTCCTCAATGATGGATTTGTGTTCCGTGCTAACAAACTGTGTGTTCTGGATAGCTCTGTTCGTCTTTTGTTGTTGCAGGAGGCGCATGGAGGAGGTTTGATGGGTCATTTTGGAGTAAAGAAGATGGAGGACGTGCTTGCTACACACTTCTTTTGGCCACGGATGCGTAGGGATGTTGAGAGATTCGTTGCTCGCTGCACTACATGTCAAAAAGCTAAGTCACGCCTTAATCCACATGGTTTATATATGCCTCTTCCTTTCCTAGTGTTCCTTGGGAGGATATTTCGATGGACTTTGTTTTGGGATTGCCTCGTACACAGAAGGGGAGGGATAGTATTTTTGTTGTTGTGGATCGATTTTCTAAGATGGCACATTTTATTCCTTGTCACAAGAGTGATGATGCTGCACATGTTGCTGATTTATTCTTTCGTGAAATTGTTCGTTTGCATGGTGTGCCCAATACTATTGTTTCAGATCGTGATACTAAATTTCTTAGTCATTTTTTGAGATGTTTATGGGCTAAGTTGGGGACTAAATTACTGTTTAGTACTACATGTCATCCCCAAACTGATGGACAAGCTGAAGTTGTGAATAGAACATTGTCTACTATGTTGAGGGCTGTTTTAAAAAAGAACTTAAAATTGTGGGAAGAGTGTTTACCTCATATTGAGTTTGCTTATAATCGTTCGCTGCATTCTACCACAAAGATGTGCCCTTTTGAGATTGTTTATGGTTTTGTTCCTCGTGCACCAATTGATTTATTGCCTTTACCATCTTCGGTGCAAAATAACTTCACAACGTGCTGAATTGATATTGAAATTGCATGTTACTACTAAGGCCAATATAGAACATATGAATGCTAATTTTAAAGTTGCCGGTGATAAGGGGAAAAAGCATGTTGTGTTTGATGTTGGAGATCTTGTTTGGTTACATTTGCGCAAAGAGCATTTTCCTGATTTGCGCAAGTCAAAATTAATGCCACGAGCTGCCGGTCCTTTTAAAGTGTTAGAAAGAATTAATGATAATGCATACAAACTTGAGCTTCCTGCAGATTTTGGTACGGTAAGTCTGTCATTTAACATTGCAGATTTGAAGCCATACTTGGGAGAGGATGATGACATTGCGTCGAGGACGACTTTATTTCAAGAAGGGGAGAATGACGAGGACATCCCAATGTTGATACAACCGTTGCACCTACAACCACAATACAAGGACCTCTCACACGAGCTCGTGCACGGCAATTTAATTATCAGGTACTTTCATTTCTTGGAATCAATCCTCACATACATGAACATATGATGCTGCCTAAATCGGATGTGTTTGTCACACTTAGGAATGATGGCCCTAGCATGGATGAGAGGGACAAACAATGGAGCCGGATCACGCATGGAGAGGATGGCAGCAAGCGTGGGAGGATTGAAGATGACACCACAACTGGAGAATTCAGAACATTGAAGCCACCATAATAAGAGGAGAAGACTTGGACAAAATATAGAGTTTACCACTTCATAATTTCGTCCATATATTCATATGGTGCTGCGTCACCTTTTAGTTATGGGCCAGGCCCATGTAATTTCGTCCAGAATAATTACGTGAACAATTAGAGTCCGTATAAGTGGAAGGAAATCGACTTAGGGTGGAATTCGACCTCCTTTTCCAAGGCTGGCCGAATCCCCCTCTGTCCCTCCATATATACCTCCGTTAGGTCGTCGTTTAGACTCAGATTTTGTTTAGTTTAAGACTTAGCCATTTCTATTCTTTGCCATAGGCAACAGTGTCGGTTCAGACCTCTTGTACTACGCACTTGCAGAATCCCAACTATAAAGGTTTCATCTTTTATCCGCAATATCTTGATTGCATCTATAATTCTTGCTAGTTCTTCGATTGCTTGCAGGGATTGATCTTCGGATCTGGTTGATCTAGCCCCGGCGAGATCAATAGCCTCGGAAGTTGGTGTAGCGATTGCTAAGGCGCAACGTCCCGCACGTTTGTAGTCAGATCGTCAACGTCGACCTCCACCCAAATCGAGAGTTATCCATCTCATCGAAAGATCGGGCACCTTTACCTATCAGAAGGTACAACTCTGGTGAACATGGATGCAACTATTTTCACGACATCGAAGGGATATCGGTACCTAAAATGGCGGAAGCCCTTACTATTTGCCGTGCCATCTCCTTTCTCAAGTGGAAGATTTTCTTGAAGATCATCACCGGATTGGATTGGAAGATTTTTTCAAGATCATCACCAGATCGGCTTGTTCATAAGTAATAGGGCGAGTAAAGTCTTATGAGGCTGGTCGTCTGTTGTGTGGTCCAGTGATCGAGGACATTGTAACACCCTGGATTTTTGGCCTTTTTAAATTTTTCCAAAATGCATTGTTTTTATTTATTTAAGTGCAGTTGGATTTAAACCTCGGGAAAATCCTTTTAAATCTTAAACCCTTCCAATATGGTAAATCAAGATGGGATCTTGTGCTTTACATTTCCCTCCCACTTGATACTTGAATCTGTGATTTTCCTTGGACCAATGTTTAATTTGAGAAATTCCTTTTTCTCTTTTAAAATTTAGCCTTTTATTTGGCCTTCCAAAGGAACCCCTATTTCTATATCTCCAAAAATTCTGCAAAAATTAGGGAACCTTCCCTAGTTAATATGGACCTCATTTATAAAAAAATATGGTTCCATGACTTAAGAAAAATTCCCTCCACATTTCTTTTTGCATTCTGCATGTTTTCTCAAAACATTTTTAAGTCTACCAAAAATAATTCTCCCGGATGAATACATGGCATGGATAGGTTCCCCTTCATCACTCCTACCTCAGGACAAAAGGGCACTTCCACCTAACTCCATCTACCCCTCCAAACATTCAATTTCCGTTTCTACCAGTACTATTTTTCACAAATCCTAGTCACACCAACTTTTGAATTTGCAAAAAGCTTAGTCAGCAAAGTTGTTGCAATTTGAATTTGGCGCACAGAGGAAAAAACCCCATCCCTTTTGGAACTATGAGCTGGGAGATATGGGTCGATGCCACTTCTGGCATGCCTAGGGTGGTGATCACCACTGGCATCACAGTGCCAGCGGCGCCGCCAGGTGTTGGCCACCGCGCTGCCTCCCCCATGCCCCTGCCTCCACACCTCTCCCTCGACCTCCAGCCAGCACGCGTCGCCCGGAAAACCACCGCCGCCACGCCACAAGGGCTACACGACGCGCCGCCTAGAGCCGTGCCGCCATGGCCCCGCTTGCCAGCCTCTCCACCGACCACCCGTGCCACTCCACCACTCTGCAAACCTCGTCGTCCAGCAGGTGCTCCACCCGCACGACGACGCACCGCCTCTACACCGACGACGCGAAGCTCGCCGCTCCGCCACAGCTCGGGATACCTCACCGCCGCGCCCGAGCTTATCGTCCCCCTTCGATTCGCTATATATGGACCTCCCCGGCAACCCAGAGCACCACACCACCTCCCTCTCACTCCCAATCGTCCTCACCACTAGCCTCGAGGCCAGTAGAACACCACATCGCCGAAACCGCCATTGCCCTAGCCGCACGGGCTCCGGTCGATTTCTTCGCCACGGAAGCTCCCCCTTCCAATCCCTCCCACACACCACCTCCCTAGACCCCCATGGCACCTCCGCCGTCCTCGCCTGGATAGCTGGTGGCCGGAGACGCTGTATCCATCATCGACAGATCGCCGGCGCCGCGACGCAGAAGCTCGGGAGCCAGCCCGGCCTTGCTAGCATCCGCGAGTGAGCGGAAAAGCTGCAGCACACCCCCCGAGCCTCCCTGCTTCCTCTCCCACCCTCTCCCTCGCCCAGCCGTCGCAAAGCCTCGCCGGTGAGTTCGCCGGAGCCGGCGACCCCGCTTCCCTGATTTCCCGCGTTTAAGAAAAAGAAAACGGTTTGATTAGTGGGCCACTGACTGGTGGGTCCCGCTGGTCAGGATTTTAATCTTTTCCAGAAACTTTCTCTGTTTTATTTTCTAATTGAAAAAGGCAGAAAATAAACCAAACTTTAAAATGCAATATCTCTCTGAAAAATGTGAGACCAATTTTGTTGGCTTTGTTTGAATTTTCTCTTTCCAATGGGACCAGAAAAGTTTTATTTGGAATTTATTTTTTTGGCATTTATTTAAATGACCTAGGAGGGATTTTTGATGCATGTTTATGTTGTTTTGATAGATTCAAACCTCTCCGACGGAGTAGGAGTTGTTTCCGAACCCGAAGGCAAGCCGTTAACCCGATCTCAAGCTCGGTCGAACTTTAGAAAATTTGCTTGACTGTCTAAATTAATATCTGTTGCATCTCATATGCCATGTTGCATTTTAATATTGCCGCACTTATCTATATCTGTGGATCATCGCAACACCCTTTTATTTTTGTCGAACGAGAAGGCGCTTGCCAGCGGAATCGCTGCCACAGTCATCCGGTTGACATTTCTTTTATTTTTGTCGAACGAGAAGGCGCTTGCCAGCGGAATCGCTGCCATAGTCATCCAGTTGACATTTCTTTTATTTTTGTCGAACGAGAAGGCGCTTGCCAGCGGAATCGCTGCCACAGTCATCCGGTTGACATTTCTTTTATTTTTGTCGAACGAGAAGGCGCTTGCCAGCGGAATCGCTGCCACAGTCATCCGGTTGACATTTCTTTTATTTTTGTCAAACGAGAAGGCGATTGCCAGCGGAATCGCTGCCACAGTCATCCGGTTGACGTTTCTTTTATTTTGTCAAACGAGAAGGCGCTGGTCGGCGGGTTCGCCGCCGTAGTCTTCCGGTTGGCGTTTTATTTTACTATGCTTAGACTTTGGTACATTCCGGTGGATATGTTTATTTACTGCTGATATTATTATGTGGTTACTTTGTGTTGCTTGTATCTTGTTGAAAACTGGCAGTTAAAAATTGACTAAGAAGATAATCACCTCCCTCGACTAGATTGAGTCACATAGTGCCACCCACCAAGCACAACCAGCACAACCACGCGTCGTTCACATGGGCGGACCATAGCCGGTTATTTTATCAAGCCTCTTTTGATGCCACCCATTTGGCAAGTCTAGTCAGTTACCTTTGTGGTCGGGCTAGTCTTGCGAATGTTCCGGAGCTAGGCGTCGCTCATCTGTTGGGGGCGTGCCGGATTCACTTCGTCATATGACTTGGTCCCTTGGACGTGTCGGTGGCTACACAGGGAGTGTCCGGTAGAATAACAGTTGTGGAGGTATGGGTTTGTGCTGTCGCCATGTTCGGTTCTAGTACTCCGGTACCGGCGGTACAAGCCTAGACTTCAGCGTGTGGATAAATGTTGCAACCTCTCGAGAGTGTAAATCTAGATTCTAGCCTTGTCCTTAGGTTATGGGACGTTGTTTGGGTCAAGTCACACTATGAGTCAATCCATTCGAACTTGGAGAAATTAATTAAGACGAGACCCAACGAACACGGGAAACCTGAGAGTCTAGCCAGAGTTGGCCAAGGACTTGAAAGTTGTGAGTTAAGCCAGAGTTGGCTAGAGGCTTGGTAGCCTAGATGTGGTTACGAGTTGTTGAGTGAGAAACGTGATCTCACTTGATAACACGAAACATCCCTACTAAGGTAAGTAGGTAAGTTAAGTCCAACCGTTAAGCTTGGACTCGCACTTAAATACCCGAACTCATGCCATGCTACTTCCTGAACTTATGCCATGCCATATAGATAGGCCTCGTTTGATTTTAGGCTAATGTCTTGCGAGTACATTCAATGTACTCACCTGGCTTTTTATGTGGCCAGACACCGCTGCACCCGTCGCCGAGTACCCGCTGTACGAGAACTAGGAACCCGTATCCCAGGCAGGACCCGTGGAATAAGGCCCGCTGTCGCCACGCTACTATCTACGTTTCCGCTACGACTTCCGCTAGAGGCTTGATGTTAGAAAAATAATGTACATACTGTTGTGTGCGCCTGTTGCGCAAGAGCTAGAGCCTCACCCCGTGTTGTAATATTATATCTGTCCGAACTCGAAGCCATATGAATATATTTGGTTATGTCTTTGTTTACCAAGTTGTCATATATCCAGTGTTTTTAGGGCTGGTATATGGGGTAGCTCGATCATCTGGATCGGGGTGCCACAGACATCAAGTTCATATCGAAATCTCGCGTGAGTTTCTTCATGTGTTTCTCGTGCCAAATATCTCCGCTCACCAATTAGGTAGAGGTGTATCTATTCTGTTAATTTTGTGTGGTGTGGTGCTCTCTCAATTCAATCCATGAGACACTTTGTAATAGAGGTGTATCTATTCTGTTAGGGTTTGGGTTTCGTCCCCGAGTCGCCTCCGCGAGGGAGGGGGAAGCTTTTTTTCAAAGAACAAGTTCAAGGACCAATGTATAAACAGAAAGTCAATTTTCTAAATGACTTACGTTATATTACATCCGTATCTGGACAGATCCACGTCAAGTATTTTAGGACGAGAAAATGACGGAAAACCACCACAATTAAGGCTGAGATGTCAAGTTGCACCGAAAATTGGGGCTAGTGACAGAAAACACCGAACTTTGGGGCAGTAGTGTGACAACTTGCACTGATTTTAAATTTTAGTTCAAAGTTCGGTGTTTTTTGTCACACTACTGCCCCAAAGTTCGGTGTTTTTTGTCACTAGCCAGCGGGACCGCACGGTCAGAAATGGTGTTTAAGACAACTAAAATTTAAAATCAGTGCAAGTTGTCACACTACTGCCCCAAAGTTCGGTGTTTTCTGTCACTAGCCCCAATTTTCGGTGCAACTTGACATCTCAGCCCTAATTGTGGTGGTTTTCCGTCATTTCCTCTTTTAGGACGGAGAGAGTATGGATTAATAAAGTGCACGTGTTCCCCTAAAAACGGTTCGTATAAACAGAAAGTCAATTTTCTAAAATGTGTGTGTGGTAGTCTAGTAGGTGCAGACTTTGCGTGGTACACGGAGGCGAAGCGGAATTTCACCAACGGGAGGACAAGGAGAGAACCAAAACGGCAAACGGACGCGCAACCTCTCTCGCTCCCTCCCTCTCTCTCCTTTCCTAATTCCTTCGCCCGCCTCGCCTCGCCTCGCCTCCGCGCCTCCACCACTTCCTCTCCCTCCAGATCCCAGCGCCCCAAAAGTAGAACCCCCAAAACCCTAGAGCCCAGCTATCCGCTCGCGCTCTCTCGCACCCTCAGACCTTAGCCCCGCCGCCGCGGTTCTCGCCATGGCCGGCCCGTCCGGCGCCGCCGCCGCCTCTTCGTCTCGCGGATTCGACAATAACCGCTTTTACAACCCGCCCCACGTTCGCCGGCAGCAGAAGCAGCAGAGCCAGGCCCAATCCCAGGGACAACGACCCTCGTCTCCGTCGCCGTCGCCGACTCACAGGACGGCCAGACAGAAACCCGCGCCTCCGGCTCCGGCCGAGACGGCAGAGGTGGCCCCGCCTAGGGAATTGGAGAAGCGGGTGGATTCCGGTGCATCCCTGTCGTCCAAGCCGTCAGTGTCCGCCGTGAAGATACCAGCTCCAGCCGCGGAGGTGGGTGCAGCGCCGCCGGTGGTGGATGAGGCGGGGAATCTGGAGAGGTTCCTCAGCTCCACTACCCCCTCCGTGCCCGTGCAGTACCTGTCCAAGGTTAGGATTCTCAGAATTTTTTCCTTAGTAAAGTAGTTGCGTGCTTCCCTTTGCTGTTACCGGATTGCGTTGTGTACAAGTGATGGAAGTTGTTTCACACAAGTAGTTCTAGTGGAAGATAAAGACGTGTACAGTTGGATTTACTTGAGGGTTGGTTCCGTTTTCATGGTTGGGGCCAAAGGATTCATTTTGTTTTATTTAGTGTACATTAAGTGAGAATTATGAAAGAACATGTTGCATTTGCGGCTCTTAGTTTGTATTGCTTTAGATTGGTTATACTGAAGGATTATGTATTTATGTATAATCCAGACGAGCATGAGGGGACGGAGGGGTGGTGATGCTGCACATTCATCACCGTATTTCTGCCTTGGAGATCTGTGGGAAGCATTCAACGAGTGGAGTTTTTATGGGGCTGGTGTCCCCCTTTTGTTGAATGGCACTGATTCCGTGATACAATATTATGTACCGTACCTTTCTGCTATACAGCTATATGCTGACCCATCAAGGCTTTCAGCAAGGTAAGGATTTGTATTGTACTTTTTACTTTATATAGCTTGTTGTTTTCAATTTTGCATCCATAATATGAATGCTATTTTTTATGGTTGGTGAATCTCTTATGTTTATTATCAAACTTTCTGCACTTATTTCCTATATTGTGGAGGTTTTTTTGTTTGAGCTTTGCACTTTAGTGTTAGCTCTCAGGTCTCTTTGACAGCAAAATTAACACAACTTATAGAGTTACTGAGATTTGAAACGGCATGTTTAGCGCAACCTGTTTAACCCTTCGAAGTAAATTTATCATGCATCACTATTTGAATTTCTTACCCATGCCATTTTTTGTCTACTCAATTTGAATGCTTCAACTGTTTTTGTATCGGAATGCTTAACAGAATGTGACATATTTACTGACATGATGATGTAGTTGAGTTTCCTGGCAGATCTTTTTGTGTTACGTCTGCAATAATTGTTACAGCCATTTGTCAAACTACAGACATCGTTGGAGTTATGAAGAATAGTTTGAATCTAATATGCATCTTTCAGCTAATAAAAGTTGCTATGTACCACAGTTTCACCAAATCCTCTGGGAGATTAATAGATCGCTATTAAATTATGCCACATTTTGAAAGGGATCTTTACTGGCAGTTCGGTTATTCTTATCAAGCACAACAGCTTTTAGTTGTGCCACATTTGAGCGGTTTGGTCATACTTTGAAAGCAAAATTCATGGTTCAGTTGGATAATCTTTTTTAATTGATGGAGTTAGCTTCGATTCATATGGTCTGATTAATCCAATCAATGTAATCAATACCAATAAAGATGCACCTATTGAAATGGAAACATTTTTTTAGTCACAAAAATAATACAGAGTGAGTAACTCATAATTGCCAATGCTTTATCTTTTGGCTTGTTATGCATCTGGTGATTATTTTGAAAATTGATGTTCTGAACAAACACCTTAGATTTGGTTAACCACCTGTAGTTGTTGTATGGGATTTCCTTTGTACGTTTTGCTCAGTCTTGGCGATTAATAGGTTGTTGGTCAACTGATTTGTTTTCTATCAACTATTACTTTTTTACTTTTTTCCATGGTCAATCTAGTCATCTAAACATGATTTTTGAACAATCGCCAAAGAAAAAAAATTAATGGTGGCAAACAACCCCCTGTTCTGCCCAAAACCACCCACACATTTCACTGCTCTTATTGTTCCAATTGGTTGTTACTGCTGAATTTTTGGATTAAAGCTTTAATATTCCTAGCAGAAATATGTGTATGTGATGGTAGTCTTAGACAGGATCATTTTTTGTTAGTACCAGAGTCACCAATATCGAATTATATTATCATTGTTATTCTGTAAAATTGTTAACCTGTAATTTCGGGTCAAATGTTTGCACAATTTAAACTGAATATGGTGGAATCGAGACACTTGCTCTCATCACTCATCAGGATCTTATCTACTTTGAACAGTAGGCATGAAACTGGGCTTCTCAAAAATCTGTTCAGCAAATCAACCCTCTTTAGGGCCCTTTTGTTTCAGCTTCTGGGAGCTTTCCACCGAAAAAAGCTAGGGAAACGAAACAAAAGGGTTGGCTTCACGTTGGGCTTTTCCTAAAGCCGGTCCGTTTCCTTCATATGAGAAGAAGCACCTCTGGAGGTGCTTCCCGAGCTTCCCCGCTAGTCTCCCGAAGGGGCATCGGATTTGGTCATTTCGTTGCTAGTAATTACAAGAAAACTGCCACCGCATGGAACCGTGCAACCCAGCCCGAGCCCAACCGAGCATTTTCTTTTCCTTTCTTCTTTCTCGTCCGCGCGACCCACTCGAGCGAGCGAGCTAGGGTTCCTCTTCCGCGCCGCCTAGCCGCCGCACCACCGCGCCGCACCAGCCGCCGCACCACCGCGTCTCCCCCGCCGCCCCCACCGGCGACTCGTCCACGCCCGCGCTCCCCGCCGCCGGAGCTCGTCCTCGCCTACCCTCCAGCCCCCACGTTCCCGTTCCCGGCCTTCCTCGACCAGGCCGACCGATTTGCGCGCCGTCCTCCCGGCCGTCAGTGCCCGCCTCCAGTCGACCGAGCTCGTCGTGCTGGACGGTCGGTGAACTTGCCATCCTCGTCGCCGGCGCTCGTCCTCCGGTTCAAGCTGAGAATCTGGGATTCGACTGTGTCATTTTCTGTGGGCGGCAGAGCTTCGACATCACCGTCCCCACCGTTCTCTAGGTGAGGAAGATTCCGTCCGAGCCACCCCATTTTCTCCATTGTTTCACCGGTTCGAAATGCTTGCTAGATGGGTACTTCCTATTATATGCTTGCTAGATAGAATTGTTTCCTGTTAGAAGCTTGCTAGATGATGTGCTTGCAGCGTGTTAGAAGAAATTGCTGCTGGTTAGTTCTTCCTTGCAGCGTGTAGATGGTTAGAAGAAATTGCTGCTGGTTAGTGCTTCCGTGCAGCGTGTTAGATGTAATTGCTGTTGATAGATGGAATTGCTGCTTGTTAGATGCTTGCTTGCTTGTTTACCACATTGATTAGGTAGATTGCATAACTATTTCATAGAGTAATCGTGTAGTTTTTTTTGTGTCTTTTAGCTTGTTGTTAATTTGCAATGGACAAGTGGCACATTTTGAAGGGCATCCCTCATTTCGACTTGGTTACACAGAAGATAATTATCATTGCTTGTTGTGTGCTTCACAATTTCATTAGAGACTCCAACTTGCGCGATAAGCAGTTTGATCGATGTGATGCAGATGAGAATTACATGCCCAAGGTCCAGAGGCAAGCAATTACCTTGCCTAGTGATCATGTGTCGGGTGAACTACACACAAGAGGCATGAACGGAACACGTGACGACATTGCCAACACGTTGTTCATTTCTAGACAACGTAGGAACTAACCGAGTTAGCTAGTATAAGGTAGTGGAAATGTATTTTGGACAACTATATATTTGTGATGGTTATGTAATGACAATTGTATGGATATGAAGTTCGACTTGAATTTTAGTTGCATATGTTATTTATTAAACGTTAGCAGCAACAGTATGACTTTTCATGAATGTAAAGGGTGTTTCAGACAATTCCACAATCAACAGTCAGACAGCCAGCTGGTTTGCCAAAGACCTCCACTCAGAAAAGCAGCTTCTCCTGGACAGCAGCTTTTCTGCACAGCACCCACAGCCAGCCATAGCCAGCCCAAACAAAAGGGCCCTTAGGGTGCTTTCTTTGCATAACAATCACCATCTGTAATTATGTACTCCGTATTAGTTTTATCAGTTAGTTCTGCACACGTTAATTTAATGGTGGTCATATGGTTGGAAAGCAGACCAGAAAATTGGAAATGTAACCATGTGTGTTTATTGCTTCTGCTGTATTAAACCTTTGGCTAGGTTGTTATGTAGCTGTGTATAGCTCGCCTAGGATTACAAGATTATGTATTATAGATTAATGGCAATGAGTACTGCACTGTATTGTCCAAATTATGGACATAAAGAAAACAAAAGATATCCAAATTAATGAAAAAACAATACTGATGTGAGTTTTTCTATATTTTTTTACTTCAGTTTGGATGTTCGTAGTTCATAACACCCTTATTTTCTCTCTTAAGGCATCCTTGGGAGGAAAGTGATGGGGAATCTGTGGATACTGGCAGCGAACATAGCAGTGGAACTGATGCTGACCGATTAAGAGTTTCACCTCTGGAAGCTCCATGTCGACTTGAGAATGGTGGCTTTCAAAGGGACGATGGTGAAGTGCATTCACCATCCACTCGTCCAGTATTTGAGTACCTGGAGAGAGATCCACCTTATGGTAGAGAACCTTTAACCGACAAGGCAAGCTTTTTTTCACATGTCAGTAGGAATGATGTCCACACATGTCGTACTTGTTGATGCTTATTCTGCATGCTGCTTCAGGTATCGATTCTTGCAAATAAATTTCCGGATTTAAAGACATTCAGAAGCTGTGACCTGCTGCCAACCAGCTGGATGTCTGTTGCATGGTACATCCCTAACACTGCAGATACTCACTTAGTTTATCATGCTCTGTTTTCATTGGAAGTATCTGGTATTCTACATATGCTGTGAGCTGATTATCTTTCGATTGGGTTAAATGAGAGCGAGCATGCAGCCCTTGGGTTTGCAATGTCAATGTTCATATAAAATAGAATGCTAACCAGTCAATAATAGAGAGAGCTAGAATGCTAACCATGCAATAACCAGTCTTCTGTTGCGCCCTGTGCTGCCCAAACAAGGACTCCTACCACAGTTGTAATGGTTGTATCGACTGATCTAAAGGGTTGCTAAATCTCAATTAAGACAACTTGTGTAGAGGAGCAATACTGGCAACAGAATTTTGCTATGATTCTACCGATTGGTTTCATACTGGGGCTTACAATTGCAGGTACCCCATTTATAGAATCCCGACTGGACCAACACTCAAGGATCTCGATGCGTGTTTCTTGACATTTCATTACTTAGCTACACCTACCAAGAGTAAGTACTCTTTTTCATTGGCATCAAGTTGGCCTCCCTTCTTTTTAATGTAGTTCCACGAGATTTTTCTCATTGATTCCTTAATGAGTACATGTTTTCCCTGCAGATACTGATCCTAGAACACCTGCATGCCCGAGTTTTGGGGGCATCAACTGCTGCATGAATGCAGCTGGGAAGCTAACACTGCCCGTCTTTGGACTGGCACCATACAAACTGCGGAGTTCTATTTGGTCATCGGACAGTCCTCAGCAGAAGGAGCTTTCTGCCTCCCTAATGCAGGCGGCGGATGACTGGCTTCACAGTCGGCAAGTTCATCATCCGGACTTCCGATTTTTCCTTAACCACTACAACACAGTGTGGAGATGACAGGATGATGCCTACCCTTTCGTTGTAAATGGTCATTAATTTGTTTCTTCTGTTGTCAGCTCAGGCGGGCTACCTGTAACTTAATGTTGATGGTCGTGTAACTCTAAACACTTAAGATTTTGTGTATCAGCCGTCTATTTAACAGGCAGCTAATTTGTAATATCTCCAATAAACATGTTGTAGGTAAAGTATTTTTTGAGATACGGTGTAGTTAATTTTTTTTAGAGCAAAGAACATAGTTGAGACTATAACAAGAAAATAATGGTTACACCTTTATTTAGATTTCCGGACACCTTATTTGTGCTTTGTGTTTTTACGCGCCTTCAAGATTTCACCGTTTGTCCGTGGCAGGAAGCCTAGCCATGTCCTTTATTTACGGGCAGCAAGCCATGTCCTTCTTAGGGCATCTCCTAGGAGCTGAAATAGCGCCGAAATCTTCCTAGCCGTGCCCCCCTCCTCCAGAAAAACCAAATAGCGTTGTTTCGGCCAAAAATAGCAACCAAATAGCGTTGTTTCGGCCAAAAATAGCGCCGGCGCTCCCAGGCCAAACCTAGCCCACTGGATTTCGCCTGGGGAGCCGACGGAAGGGAAAACACGCACGGGCCAGCACTGTCGGCGAGACGGCGCATTTTCCCCACTCTGACTCGCCCTTTTCCTCTATCCAGTCTGGTCGCCTCCCTGTCGCCGCCGGCACCACCCTCCCCTCCTCCGCCGCACACAAGCAGCTAGGAAGACCACCATCTCACCCCCTCCACGCCACCGGCGCCGCTCACTCCCCTCCGCCGTGATCTAGCCGCAAGGAAGACTCTCGGGGCGAAACGTGCCCACCTCGCCTGCTAGGTGTTCGGCATTTTGTCCGCCCAGCCATGGACTCCGACGACGAGGAGCTGCTCGCCGAGCTGCTGGATGAGGAAGCCGAGGTTACCGTCGACGATGAAGAACACTTGCTGATCCTCACCTGTCTTGTCGGCCTGCTCGCAAACGAGGAGCGGCCGTGGCGTGGTGGCTCGGCGCCCGGTCGCCGCAAGAGCAAGCCGACGCAGCGTTACGAAGGCTACTGCATCCTCTACTCTGACTACTTCGCCGATGAGCCCCTGCAGGACGAGACGGTGTTTCAGCGCCGTTTCAGGATGAAACGGAAACTCTTCCTCGACATTATGCATGCCATCCGGGAGTTCGACACCTACTTCAAATGCAAGAAGGATTGCACCGGCACGATAGGATTTACCTCAATTCAGAAGTGCACGGTTGCAATGAGGATGCTTGCATATGGTGCTCCCGGTAATTCGCAGGATGATTATCTGCTCATGTCCGAGTCCACTGCCATTGATTGCTTGAACAAGTTCTGCCGGGCTGTGGTTGCAGTATTTGGGCAACCTACTTGCGATCACCCAATGCGGAAGACACTGCTCGGATTCTGGCCACGAATGAAGCAAGAGGCTTCACTGGGATGCTTGGAAGTATCGACTGCATGCATTGGGCATGAAAGAACTGTCCATTTGCTTGGCAGGGGATGTACAAAGGCCACAAAGGAGCTTGCAGTGTGATTCTTGAGGCAGTGGCTGCACATGATCTATGGATTTGGCATGCCAGGAACTCACAATGACATCATTGTTCTGCAGCGCTCGAATGCTTCGACAAGCTTGTTGAAGGTCATGCTCCCCCGTTGAACTATGAGATCAATGGGCACCAGTACACAAAGGGCTACTACCTTGTAGATGGCATCTACCCAAAGTGGTCAACATTTGTGAAGACTATCTCCAACCCTGTGTCAGGAAGCACGAAGGCTTGGTTTTCTCAGAGCCAGGAGGCTTGCAGGAAGGATGTTGAGTGGGCATTTGGTGCGCTGCAGTGTCGATTCACTGTTATCCAGTACCAAGCTCTGACTTGGTCGAAAGCTAATATGTGGGAGGTGATGAACTGTTGTGTGATCTTGCACAACATGATCATTGAGAGCGAGCGGGATGATCCGGTGGCTGACACTGAGCCATGTTACCGACAGGGTCCTCTTGCATATGTAGATCATCAGGTGCCGGCAACATGGACAGCCTTCCTCGCTATGCGCCAGGAGATTCGAGACCCAGTGATGTGTACACAACTGCAGAATGATCTGGTGGAGCACTTGTGGAGGCGCAAAGGCAATGGCAATGCCTAGTTTGATTTGTTCTATTTGCTTGCATTGTTGAACTATTTGTGTGTGAATTTGTATGTTGAACTATTTGTGTGTGGATTTGTATGTTGAACTATGTGGACAAAATAATGTTTGTGTGTTTTTTGTATGTGAAATTTGGCCGAAAATCGCCAGCTGGGGGCGGCCTGGGTTCCACGGCTGGGAATCGGCGCCCCCAGCACACCGAATAGCGCCGTTCGCCCCCCACACAGGCCAAATTAGCGCCGTTTTTGCGCCTGGGGGGGTGAATGGCTGGAGATGCCCTTAGAGCATCTCCACTCAGGGCACCCAAATGGCGCTCATTTGGGCGTCCGGACAGATGAAATGGGCACCATCTAGACAGGCGCAATGCAATAGGCGGCGTCGCTCCCCCCTCGCGGTGGCTAAACAAAAAAAAAAAACTCGATATTTGACGGATTTCATTCAAATCTTAGGAAATTTTATAAATTTGAATGAAAGGTAACGAAATTTAAATCTAAAAACTAAACTAATGGCGGCGGTAGCGGTCGAAGACGTTGTAGTCGTCCTCCTCCTTCTTCTTGATGTTGCTGCCGCCGCTTGTCCCTTCGTCATCCTCCTACTTGACGCCGCTGGGCCCTGCGTCGTCGTCGGCGGTGAGGTCAAAGAAGGGGAGGCCCTTCTCCTTGGCATGCTCCCTCGCCGACCACGCGCAGGCAGACGACATGTCGAGCGGCGGCACGTCGTTGCACGACGCGACGAGGGCAGCCCCTACAACGGCGTAGTCGTCCATGCCGGCCTGCGAGCAGCATCTTGGCGAGGAGCGGCGACACCTCCTCCTCCGCCTTCACCTTCATCGGCTCGGGCTTCGGTGTAAGGAGCGGCGATGAGCGGGAGCGCGACGAAGAGGCCGGCGTGAGGAGGATGACGCCGTGCGTGAGGAGGACCTCGAAGCGGAGGCTCCGATCCGTGGCGTTCTTGTCCCGCGGTGGCGCTCCGGGGCCGTCCCAGTGGTTCCTCCTCGTAGAGGCGGCGGAACGCCGTCTCGTAGCGAGGGAAGTTCGTCGGGTTCTCCGGATCCCAACGGGGATCATCGTGATCCTCCGGCATCTGCTCGCGCCAGTAATCCCTGTTGGAGACGGTGAGCGCGTGCGGCACTGAGATGCCGCTGACGGAGAGGGACCAGCGGCCTGGGGCATGCATGTTGGGCAGCGTCGGGTAGCCGTTCTCCCGCAACGCTTGCGCCTGGTCGACGAGGAGTGTGCGTGGCGCAAAGCCCTTCGCCGCCGCACCGCCCGAGCGCCTCCAGCTGCTGCCCACCATTGCTTGGATTGGTCGACGAGGACGGTGAGTTCTTCTGTGATGGCAAGGATGACGAGTGCGTAGTGGCGAGTATGGTGAGTGTCGCGACACGACCCCCTTTTAAGGTCACCGGAGGGCGATGGCATTAACGCAGCTGCCCTCGAAAAGGCGCGCCACATTGACGCTGCTGTGTAGTGGTAGCGAACAGACGGCGCGACGGCTTACTGCGGCCGCCGGTTGGGAAAACGAGGCATGGCCACGCGGCACGCGGCTTTTACCACCGTCGGTTGAGGTCGTTGTGTCGGTGATAGGGCTGGCCGCATGTCGGAGCCCTACGTGGCATCACGCGCGGTTTCGTCAGGCGCAACCCAGCGGCTCCCCAAGTGGAAGGCGTAGGCTGGGTGGCCGGACCAAACTTTGGACCGCGCCGCACCAAAATCGTGTTTGGGCATCGCGAGTGGGAGCTATTTTTTGTCCGACGCGCCCAAAATCTTTTGGGGGGCCATTTGGGCGTCCCGAGTGGATATGCTCTTATGGGTTGAATTACGAACAGAGGAAAAGTTGAACTACGAACAGAGGAAAAGGGAGTAGTGGAAAACGCGCTTTTGGACAGGGAACTACAGGGGGGGACTCCTTCCTCCTTCTCTCCTCTCTCCTCCCCCATGAAAGTCAACCACCGTTTCGGCCAGATCCGGCCGCTCTCGCCGCTGGCGCTCGCGCTGGCCGCATAGAGATGGTTTAGGGTGCCGACCCCTCCTGTACAGCAGTAGTTTAGGCAGTAGAATAGGGTTTCTTGAGTTTTCCTTGGTGGTGGTCGGCGCTATGCCTTCCTCCCTTGCCCGAAGGTTTGTGGCTCTGGCATATCGGCACAGCGCGAGCTCGTCCTTGTCATGCGCTCCGTCAACCCTCCAAGGTGGAGGAGAGGTGGGGAGAGTGAATTGATGGCGACCTTCTTCAGTAAGCGCCTCGGCATCCTTGTGCTGCTCATTTCTGTGCTTTTCCTGGCCGGCCATGGTTGCGAGGGGGAGAAGAGGAGGAGCGGTGCATGTTGGTGCTCAGCAGCTATCTCGGCGGTGGTGTGGGCGCGCCGCTGGAGTGGTAGGGCTGGTCTTTATTTGGAGCTCCATGGTGGAGCTTCCTGATGGACAGCTTATGCCGCTGCTGGCTCAATAAGCCTGGCTTTGCCCACCCTCTGCAGTCGAGTGGCAGGTGGTGGTTCTTTCTCCGGCCGGCCATGGCGGCGAGGGGAGGAAGAGGCACCGCTGGTTCTCCTCGACTTGGGCAAGGTGGTGGTTCGATTGGCTGCTGCTTCTTCGAGTGACACACGCGCGAACAAGATTGCCGCTGTGATTTCTGGCCGGTTTGGCGGCCTTTCTTCAACCTCCGTTCTGGAGGCCCTTCGACCTCTGCCCTGGAGCTCGACTGCTCGTGGTCACCAAGTGGTTTGTCCCCGGCGACGGCGAGCTAGCTGGTGGCAGTGGTTCTTCGTCGAAGAGAGTTTTTGATCTTTCCCCTCTCGGATCTCGGCATGCGCAGCGCCTGGAGGTCGCTGGCGTCTGGTGGTGGAGATGCCCAGACAGTGATTGCTTTTTCCCTTTTTGTGCTAAGGGCCTTTTTGTAATTGTGGAGGTCTTATCTTCAAATTCTAGGTTCTTTAGGCGAGTGTTGTAAGGGCCTCTTTGCAAATTTGTACCCGCCACGTGGATTGATATTAAACAGCTGAGGGGTCCTCGCGGCCCCAATCCTCATAAAAAAAGACAGGGAACTACAAGAGGCAAATGTATGTCGCTTCCAATTGCTCGATAGCCCGGACCATGCTTGCAGGGTTGGCCCTGACATATTAGGGCGCCGGTGCAAGACCAAAAAATGGGGCCCTTCGCCAAGCGTCATTGCCGTCAATCACCTTGCCGCTGACCGTCGGACACCACCGCCGCGACGGCCTCCCTCGCCTGTCACTGCTGCAAATCCCCTATTCCCCTTGCGGTTTGCCTTTCTCCCCTTCTTTAAACTTTTGTTTCTTTAAATCCTATGGGGATTGGGGGAATGAGGAAGGAGAATGGAGAACGAATTGAATCCTGAATTGAATCCTGAATTGAATCGGATGAACAACAGGCTAACCTAGGGGGTATATAAGAGGAGATTGCACTGACGGTTGCAAATCGACGAGATTTTTTTTGGAAATCTCAAATCAGGATCTAGTCCTCCATCACTTCACTCGCAATGGCTAGAAATCTCGACGGAGGGCGGCGCCCCCTCGTGCACAGTGATTGGGGGTCAAGAAGAACGAGGAGGCGAGAGGAGAGGAGAAGTCGATGCGAGAAGGAGACGACCTGGACGGCCAGACTAGAGTCAATGCGTTCGGTATTAGTGATCTCTACAAGCGGGCTGGCTGTTGCCGTGTTGCGGGCGTACGTGCGTGTCTCAGCCTCTCAGGCCTCAGATTCGGTGGGCTGAATGGCTTATTTGGTTCACTTTTTTCCCAACGAATGGTTGCGCCTGTACGTGAGGTACCTAGTTGGGGGCCTTGGCAATCGAAGGACCCTGTGCGGCCGCAGAGGCCACACATGCTCAGAGCCGGCCCTGCTTGCTTGCTTGCGCGTGACTTTCAATGAGCTCGCATGCATCTCTCTCCTCTACTTGCCTTATGTCCCACCGGTCACAGCTGCGTCGCTAATCTGCTGTTGCTCTCCACCGCTACTCCTCCGTTCTCTGCTCCCCTATCCCTTCTCCTCCATGGCCATGCTAAAGTTTCAAACTGAGTCTTCAACTCTACCGAGTCCGGGAAGATGATGTCTCATGTGTTGAGCCATGGTTGACTAACGCTTGGAGCATGCAAGTATTGTAGGATTCATTGTGTTTCTCAAAAGATTGTGATAGAACATGAAGAAGATCAAGTCATGAGTCATGACACAAGTGGTGTTCAATTTGTGATCGAAGGATGGTCATGTGAGAGTTAAGCCTTTAGTAAGCATGTCTTGAAGATATGAAGATTTTATGAGCATTCATTGTCGGGGAATACTTAACCCGCGACTCATCAAGCGAAATGCGGCTTATCATAAGTTCACGGCCGCACCATCAATGGGCTTACATGAAGGTGGGCCGACCCAAGATCATGACATGATAAAGGAAAGATCTAGAAGATCAGAGATGACTTGACTTGAAAGACAAGAAGAAGATTAGTCTCCAAATAGAACTCCGGCTAAAGCTTTCCTTACAAGAAGACACTTTCCTTGTAACCTAGCGAACCTCCGGGTATATAAGGAGGACTCGCAGGACGTAGAGGCTCTCTCAAGTTCCAAACCCTAGATTCATAAGCGATTCGACTCAGCGGATCGCAACCTTTGTAACACCATATACACATATCAATCCCAATCTAGGATAGGCAGGAAGTAGGTCTTTAGCTCACATTGTGGGGCCGAACCTGGGTAAATATCGTCTTCCTTGTGCCCTGTGATCTTAAGCTCGGAGACGCTTGACTCGCGCAAATCCCACACCTACGAAGTCATCGCTATGACATCTGCTGAGATAAACCCACGACAGTTGGCGCCCACCGTGGGGCCAGCGGTTCAAAGCGTCATGTTCCGTGCTGGATCTATGCCAGGGACGGAGAATCTTGTCATTGGCCAAGTAAAGATGGTCAACGACGTCCCATTGATCGATGATTCAGAGTGGGGGGCGGAGGCAGATTACGTGCAAACTGGCCACGTGATCCTGTTTGGTGACATCCACGTTTTCGTCGGCTACATCTTCGACTCACCAGCAGGCTCAGATCGAGACATCGACTCAGAAGAGGAAGTCGCCGGAACTCTGAGTGGAGAAGAAGGATCGGTGGAAAGTATGGATTCGCAAGGATTTGGATATCATCCCCACCTTCGAAGAAGAGTACACGAGTTACATACCAGAAATTGCCTCGGCTTTAGATCATGAAACAATGCCAACGGGGATATACATGGCTGGAGGAGCGAGCGCGTCAGGAACCGTAGGAGAAATCGAAAGATCAGCACCTCCCAACAACCCATTGCTTGTTCCAGTATCAGCCAAGAACGCCGCCGTAAGGGCAACGGAGATCGAAGCAGCAAGGGCCGAGCTCTTGTACGAAGTCCAGAGAATGGAAGATGAGCGCAGTCGGCTCACCCAGGAGAACCAAATGATTCAGGAGGAGCACCGAAGGATGCGGCCAATATTGCATGCGCCACGACTCAAGCGAAAGCTGCCAGCTCACAAGCATGGGCTCGTGTGACTCATCCCACGGTGGAATTTCCACCTACGCCGGTCGCCACCAGCTTGCCAGCACCAGCAGAGGAGTCCCGTCACCAGAACGTTAGGACCGCCGGCCAACGAAGGAGTCAGGTCGCCCCCATCACCGCGACCCAGGAGGTTCCACACTCCGTGAGGGCACTACCCCAGCCCTGTGGATAATGTGTACGGAACAACTAATATCCTAGCCCGAATAATGCAATTGGGGACGACCCAGTTAACGCCGAAGCACGGCGTGCCATCGAGATGTTAAGCACCGCTATCCTAAAGCAAGCCAATATGGCAGATCATGGAAGACGTTTGCACTCTGCCCCAAATAATAATAGGGCAGTAGCCGCTGGAAGCGTCCATAGTAGGCCGCTAGAAAACAGTTCAAACTTCGCGCCTGTGCAACAGACACAAGCCAACATGCCAACCAGAGTACCAGTCGCTGAAGCGCGAGCCACCGCACCAAGAGAGCAGGTGCGGCCCATGGAGTTACCTCCCCCAGCAAGCACATCGACGGCCTTGACTACGCGACTTAAGGGGCCGGCGTGTTTTGGTGAAAGGATCAGGGCAGAACCCTTCCCGGAAGATTTTAAAGGGCCATGCAAGGTGGCAAACTACAATGCTAGCATGGATCCAACCACATGGCTGAATAATTATGATATGGGAATGAGCATCTTGAACGCCTCGGAGGAAATATGCGCAAGATATTTAAATATGATGCTGGAAGGCGCGGCTCATATCTGGTTACATAATTTGCCTCCCAACTCCATAAATACGTGGGAAGATACGAAGGAAGCATTTATCAAAAATTTCCAGGGAACCTGCAAGCGACTTTGTACAATTGAAGACCTGGAAAGATGTGTCCACAAAGAGGGGGAGTCAAGTCGCCACTGGATGAGGCGAGTCGCAGAGATAATCCATTCATCAGACAATATACCAGCAAGTTCTGCGGTTCTGGTGTTGGAAAAGAATTGTAAATTTGAGCCGCTCGTTCACAAGCTGGGACGCATGAAAGACAAAGTCAAAAGCATGGGAGAACTAATGGATGCGGCCAATAGATACGCGGGTTCCGAGAAAACCAAGGATGCCTCCGACGGCGAGACATAAAACAGCGCAGCAAAAAGCAAAAAGAGCGGGGGCAAGACTCAGCATCAAAACAACGCCAGTGATGACAACAACAACAAGAGAAAGAATGAAGAAGCAGGGTCTGGGCTCGTTGCCAACACCAATAACAGATTCAAAGGCCATCGAGGAGGGGCTCGTGGCGGAAGCTTCCGTCCGATCAATTTGGAGGAAGTCTTTAGTCGACCATGCGATCTTCATACAGGAAGCGATGGACGCCGGCGGACCACACTAAGGCACAATGCAATTACTATAAAAGATGGAAAGACGAAAGCCAGCCTACTGGAGGAAACCCAGGAACCACAATGGAGATAATCGCAACAACGCGATTCAAAATTCAGGCACTGGGCAGAACAATGCTGGTAACCCAAGGCAAGTGGGACAGTATCACACCATAGTCATCAACACCTCCAAGCGAGAGGAAAAGTTAAGTCGCAGAAGCCAACAGGTGAACGCTGTAGTTCCAGCGACTCCCCAATGGCTCAGATGGTCAGAACATTCTGTGACGTGGAGTCACGAGGATACCCGCCACAAGTAAGAGAGCCTGGGAAGCTTGCATTGGTTGTGGCTCCTTATGTAGCGGGATACAAATTAACCAAGGTAGTCATGGACGGAGGAAGTAGCATAAACATCATGTACTACGACACCTTCAAACGCCTGGGGCTTTTAGATTGCTACTTACACATACCTCAACAATATTTCAAGGGATCGTCCCAGGCAAATCTTTTTGCGTTGCAAAAACTGGGTCATTATCTGAGTTTTAGTTTGTTGTGATCCTCCAATTGTTTGTATGTTTTGATGACTCCGTCGGCCTAGCACGGCGTGCCGCCGCGCCGATTTTTGTTAGCATACTTAATGTTTGATAAAATCAAGACATGCAATATTTATCAATTGAAACCGTCACTCTCTGAATTTAAATCAATTAAGATTTGATTTCATAATTCCACCACAAATATATATACGAGAAACTTCTCAATATATTATTTGAAGCTATACAAAATCTCCCAAGTCGAAAACTTTTGTAATATCACTATCAGGTTTTTCATTACAATAAAAAACTTTCATGATCAATTACACTTTTAATTAACTGCCTTTATGAGAAAACTTATTATCAAGTATTTCTCTTAATGCCGGTGACTAAATATAATTTAGTACATTGGAAACTTTCGGCTTTATGTGCTACCGCAACAATGAACAAGAGAAACCATATAAATATGATTTTATCTCATTCCTATCTATTCGCTCATCATTGACTACGAAGGTCAACGTATCTTGCAAAAGTTCTTGCTGTATGTTTTGAACAAATTTCTTTGTCTCAAAACTCAATTCGAATTACCTTTCAGAATTGTTCTAAGCACATTCATACTCACGTTTATTAAATTTCCAATCTATCTCATAGACTAAATTTAATAAGACAATTTCTGACCTTTTATTTAAAACACCTTTTAAATTTTTATTTCACAAGATATATATTTTAATTCGGCCTAGCCTTAATTCAACAAATATAATATCAGCTCCCACTGACTTTTAAGTCCCTTCGATTTACATAATGAAAAGAATAAAATTCTTACTCATTAATACGACTGACTTTAAACACTCATAACATAATTATCTAGATTACCTAGTAATCCAAAACAATTATTCTTAGCAATAACTTTTGCTACTTAGATCCTTTCTTTATGAAATATTCATGCCCAGCGATTTCACATCACATCCAAACTACTCTCAAGATAAAATCTTGGAGTTACATGAAAATTTCTCCTTTCGGATCTCATTTGACTTTTTAGTCAATTATGAGCATTCACCTTTTGCTTGTACCGTTTTGCATTTTGACCATGTTCTTAGACATTTGATAATTTCATCACCTAGTGATAATATCAAAAATTCTTCACAGGAACATACTTTTATAATACTTAGTTTGAATTATGTATAACATACATAAATTCCCGGATAAAGTACGATAGGAAAACATTTGCATGTTAACCCTTCATTCTAACTTTTCTCCGAAGACTCCCAGTCTTAACTTAGTACTAGATTTAGGGGTGCGCCTTGGCGCACGACCCCCGAGCCCTTTGTTGACGATGCGCCATACACAATGCTAATAATTAGCGGTTACAAAAAATATATCCATATGTAGGGTCGAGGACTAAATTAGAAAAAACGATAGACACAAATAACCTCAGAAAAACAATAAACAAAACATCAGTCGTCCTGTCTCTAATTCTTCCAACGGAATAAAATAAATAAAGTTATTACGGTATATGTAAAGACGAACTTAAATAAGTAACGATCCATGGTTTCACACAGTACATGAAAAGCCGAAGCATATAACGAAAATTAAAATGTGAATCCTCGCATCCAATGAGCCAGCCATGAGCTAAACACCGTCTTAACCATTTCACAAAGATACACGATTAGGAAATAAGGCTCGACGGATAGAAGGGCCAATGATATACTTGTCATCCTTACCATCAACAACAGATGAAAACATTTTAGCAGGAAAGTACTGAAAATAATAACAACGAACAAACTAAAAAAAGGAACAAAGGTGAGTATTACCTTTCTGTCAGACCACGGGATACAACTGGATATCCATCTGCGAAATGTCCGATAGGTGATCCCTGACAAAAAAACACATACAGAGTACGTTAAACACGGTAAGCACACGAAGTGAAAAATCGACTAACTAATCATACGTTCGTGCATTACCTCAGCCACAACGGTATCATCTGGAGGCGTTGGACGCCTTTCGTCAGATATGTCATCTGAAAGTACGGTATCGCCGATTACGTCAACGTCCCTTAAAGGAGAATCCGACAGGACAGAAATTTCTGCTCTTTGAGAGATACATCGCATCTCAAATGCTTCCGCCCAAAAGGTAGCCTGCAGCAAGCTCCTCTTGCATTTCGTAACCTCTTGCAGATTAGCATCATCAACAAACACTATATCTGCATTCTGTAAGTAAAGCAGGGCAACATCATGAGCCGACTCAATCGCTTCGTGTCTTCCTTTGGATGGTTCTCCATAGAAATTTCTAGGCTGGATCCGAAATACATTCCCATGCGGTGGAATGTCGATGGTGATCATGGAAATAACCTCATCTGATCCAAAATCAAATGTTGTAATGTCGCACTTACTAACTCCAAGAGTCTCCAAGGCTCGCTGTAAAATGTATTGTCTCGTTATAACGACCCGAACAACAGGGATCTTCGCCTGAGCTGAAATAAAGCAAGTTAGCATAAACAAAGATCAAGGATATGAAAACCAACGTAATTTATCTTTAAGTAGGCAAGAAAAAGAAACATGTCCCAATCACATAGACGCTAAAAGGCTCAGCCGTTTAGACGAACAACCAGAAGAATGGAGAACTAACCCGCGGGAAGTACTCTATGACAGGAGTCGTCATCCTTCGATAGCAAGACACCGTAGGTGTCCACTTCTAGCTAGAAGATCATTTAATGCAGCTGGTGGTCACTGTTTCTTTATTCCCTTCAGGATCTTGTCCTGCCGACTCGATGATCGCCGGCTCCACAATGACTTTCTCACTCTATATGGCCCAGCCGTACTTCATTTGTTCAAGTACCTTCTCGGCGTTGAAAGACAAGCGCAATAAAGACAGATACGTGCCCAGAGACAAATGGAATAAGACCACACAAACCGACTTTAGCTGGCTTTCCATACACAGAGAGCCACTGACCACATATTTAGACAACTACAGACAACACCACGAAACAATCGTCTCAAGCGAAATAACCGAAAAACAACAAACATCAAAGCTAACAAAAATGACGAAAGAACACATAAACGCATACACCTTAATGGCAGGTAACATTTCGCTATAAAACAAACGGAATACAAACGCAACGTACAGGCCGGAATATATGAAATCATTGTTACCGCCGACTCGAACAAACTGCCAAGATAGTATATTACACACAATACATCGCCGACTCCCCGGGGAACCATCGGCTCTCCACAGAAACACTAAACAGCTTGGAAACACTGATAAAACAACCGTGATTCGAACTAAATAAAGATATGAAATTCCAGACATATCTCAACATTACAAAGAGACATGATAGAATATTCGACTATGGATTCTGCGGGGAAGAGCATGGACAGCTTCGATCGCAATAACCGTAAAGGACGACCGATCTGTAAAAAAACTGCGATCGCTAACAGACACTATAAAGCTGTACCTCTTCAAGATCACAGCTAAAAATTCTGGAGGTGGGCTGACGCTACAGGAAAATCCTTTCCAATGACTCGCAACAGTGGCATACCAATGAGTTGTTCGCCCTTATCTCCTTGAAGAATAAACTCAGCCTCATCAAGACCATCCGAAGGTATAAGAGCAATCTCGTATTTATAGGCAGACGGCAAACCAGATCAGTCTGAGCAATCACTGTACATGGCAATCAAAATGACAACGTGTCAAAAAGCGAGCAAACCTAAGAAACACCTCTTCCCTCGCGCAGCCAGGTCGATTGCGCACATAGTCGACATGTTGAGGTAAAGAGGTTTTGGACGTAATAAGCATTCCACAGGTTTTATACACCAGTTTAAACCACTTGTGACAAGGGGTGAAACCTACGATGCGAACAGTACAACGAAACCACGCTTCCTATAACAGCAACCGAAGCAAGTAAGTTATTAAAGCAAGCAATGGACAGGAAACGATGAGACAAAGAGTTATCAAAACATACCTCGTTTTCAAAAAGATTAAAGTTGATCAGCTCAGCAACAGATTTCCTTGAAAAGTTGCCTGCCTGAAGATGTAGATTCGTAGGGTCGACTACCACAGAGTCTACGATTGGCCAGGACCGATCGGACACGTTGGGAAAAGGCTCAAAATATTAGCCGACGTAATACTAGCTAATAGCCAACAATCACGGGCAAAATAGCAGACCTAGCACGAAATAACTCTATATACTAAGAGTCGTAGCTTTTGATTTTTGAGCTTTTTTCTGGGCCCACCACGGTTTTTACCAGCCGTCCTTTGTGGCCTGTTTTGATGTTTGCGGTCTGATGTGCGACACGTGGACGGAGCTTCGCGCGAGTCCGCCTGAGGAAAAGTCTGCGCGCGGGACACCCTTCAATCTTCCCGACTACGCTACCAGCTTCAATCTCTAGGTGTCCCTCTAGGGACACGTAGAGGGACTGTCGAGGAATTGTCCCAAGGGAACTTCTTGTGTAGTGATGTTCGAACACTGGGGACTGAAACACGCTCTCGACGAAATCCTCGGTAACCTCGGCGAAGGAGACACACATGCGCAGCAAGGAGACACAACGGTTTACCCAGGTTCAGGCCACCGTGATGGTGTAAAACCCTACTTTCTGCTTGGATGGATTGCACTGCTCGGAACGATTACAGTACAAGTGTTGGAGCTAGTCGCGAGGTAGAAGATGATGCTCTAAGGCCACGGTGAGGCCCTATTTATAGTGCTCCAGTCCTCTTCCCGCCCAAATGTTTAGGCGGGAAGGGTTGCTACATAGCACCAAAGATGGGTACCGGTGTACTGCCCAAGCTCAGGTAAAGCCACTGCCCATGGTGCAGTCGCAAGGACTTGTCGGTGATGTCGTCGATGACGTCTTCAGTGGCGCTTAGCGCCGGTCCGGCCGTCTTGCACCAAATGGAAGGTCTTGGGCTTCGCTTTGCTTGCCGTGGATGGTCGGCGTCCTTTAATCATCAAAGTGGGAAGCTTTGGCCGACACGCGCTGCGGTGTGGCGCAGGTGCGCGCATCACTCTGGGGAAGACACAGTCGCACATGGCCCCTGGCGCGGGGTCACGGGTGTACTGTACTCTTGTCTTGTTCCGCCTAAGGCCTGGTGGCGCTGCTTCCCTCACGAGGCCTTCTCTTGGCCGCTGGTACCGAGTCTTCCCGAGGCTATTCGCCTCAGCCGCGTGGGTCTTCGTGAGGCTCAAGGGAGTTGACCGCGCTCTGTTGACTGTTGACTTGACTTGATCCTTCATGCGTAGTCTTCTGGGCCAAAGGCATACGGGCCGTGGTACCCTGGTTTCCACTGGTCCGACAGTAGCCCCTGGGCCCGTGTCGTGCACACCTTGCGACCATTGGATGCGAAGCTGCATGGGCCCAAAATGGATGCTGGGCCCAGGAGATGACGCGTGGCGTGGCAGCTCTGCGCGCGCACCCATGACGGCCGCGACGCCTCGGTAACTGCCCGAGTTGGCATAAAACCTGGGCCGCACGCGGCGCGGTTGGCTCATCATTCCCTTCCAGCGAATCTCCACCTGCTTATCCTTCTTCTTCTTCTCTCGGGCTTCTGTCGAGCTCAGATCTTGCTATCAGAGATGGCCGGAAAGCGCAAGTGTGCCGCCGCGGTAGAGGAGAAAGACTGGAGCGATGCCCTCCAGTCTTTCTCCCTCGCGGGCGTCGAGTGAGAGCCTGGCGCTGGCGAGGCGCTATATGCCCGTGGCAGCAGCTGAGGACCCGGAGACCGGGCTTCGCCCTGGGATAGAGGTGCTCGCCCCTCGGAGGGCCTCAGAGTACCCTTTCTTCCTTCATTTCGTCCTCTCGGGGCTCGTACCCTCTTTTTCTAGATTCTTTCTGGCGATCTTGGACCATTACCAGATCTAAGCACTTCATCTACACCCGAATTCGGTGCTTACCCTCGCGATTTTCGCCTTCCTCTGCGAGGGGTTCCTGGGCGTGGAGCCCTCGGTGGCCTTTTTCCGTCTATTCTTCAGCTTGCGCCTCACAGCTCCGGACCATCGCTTCGGCTGTGTCTCCTTCTGCATGGCAGATGGCATGGCGGACTCCCTCATTCCTCTAGAGGTCCTCAAGAAGCAGGAGGAGTTTCGCAAGAAGTGGGTATACCTGGATGTTGGCAAGGCGAACCCCCTTCTAGATGTTCCCACTGCTCCGGCCGTGAGGATTCCGGACTGGATGCACATCAAGGACCTCACCGGGGACCTTAGCGCGTTGAAGAAGGCGATGATGCATCTAAAGAAAGCCGAGCTGATGGGGCAGCTGGTGGTGAAGGAGTTTCTCGAGCGTCGGATCGCTCCGCTTCAGGACCGCCCCAGGCCGATTTGGGAGTACAATGGCTTGTCGGACGTGATGCGACTGTCTCCTCAGGATCTTACCGGCACATAGCTCAGCGACCTCATGAGGATGCTGTACACGGCGGAAAAGCCTAGCGGGATTCCAGATCTGGCTCTTCCTCTGTACCAGCGTGACGCCTTTGACAAGATTGTGGCCAAGATGCCCCAATTCGATCAGTGGGACCTGCGTGCTCCAGTTCAGGTCGGGGAGCGGCCAAACACTCTCCACTCTGCCCGCGCGCCCGCCAGCGACGAAGGCGCGGATGCTTCTGAGGCCGCGGAGGAAGGCTCTTCTGCGGCGGAGGAGACGTTGAGTAGGGCGGCTCCGTTACTGTGCAGGCGTCGCCACTCGGTGGTTACCTCTAGTGACGAGGAGGTTGTTGTTGAGGCGGGCGTGCTTCCAGCGTCGCCCGTTGTTCCCCCCGAGGAAGCTCAGGAGGCTTACGCGCCGACCCCTGAAGCGGTGATTCCTTCTTCAGGGTTGAAGAGGAATTCTTGGGTTGCCCGTGACAAGTGAGTCTTATCCATCTTTGGTTTCTGTTTCTTCTTGCAATTTCCATAGTTTTTAACCTTGGATTTGCTCAGGGAACTTCCGCCGGCGAAGAAGGGAAAAAGAAGAAATCCTCGGGCCAGAAGGGTCTTTCCTATCGCGCCGCAAGGGCGACTGCACCGAGGGCCGCGAAACCCTCATGCATGCTAACATCGGAGGTGGAGGACCTTCCTGCCGTCTCGTCGGATGTCGAGGGAATGGAGGATGGTGTGGTGGGCGAAGTGAGAGTCCTGTCTCCATTCGCGCAACTGCCAGACTCATTTTCCGAGCATCGTGGAAGGGGACTTCCCCACAGAGGCCCATACTGAATCTCTTGCAGCCTCCTCCTCTGAGGCTGCTGTGCCGTCGACGGAAGGTGCTGTCGCGGCGGACGATGGCGCAGATACACCAGATGCTGCTCCGCTGGCCTCTGATGTCGGGACGCCTGCGGAGCAGCTTGATGCTGGTGGTTCTTCGCTTGTACCTCCTCAACCCAGCGGGGGGAGCCATACGGAGAGGTCTCCTGAGGTGCCTCCCACCGTCGTCCAGCCTTCGCCGATGAAGGCTTCTGTGCCTTCCGAGGCTCTAGCCGGGGACGGCCATCAACTTCATGCTCACTATGCCCTGACGGTAGCCAGTAGCCAGGGGACCCTTAGCGGTGCCGCCCGTCGTGCCCTGTTGGACACGCTAAGCGCGCTTGATGGCGAAGCCCGTGAGGTGGAGGTCCAGCAGTCTCGGGAGTGTGCCCAGCTTGCGCAGGCATGGAGACGGCGGCTTCCGAGGTGAACAGCATCATCGAGGCCAAGTGTCGAAACCTTCTTGGTTCGGCCGCCACGCGCATCCTCTCCAACCTCAGGTACCTCCATCCGACTGTGGATCTCGCTCCTCTGCTGCGGCCCGCACCGAAAGAGCTTCCCTTGACGCTGACGGAGGAGGTGGAGGGCTTGGTGAAGATCCTCGCGTCGACGTTCGCCCGAGGAGCCGCTCAGGAGAGTGGTGAAGATGACTCCGGCACGACAGGTTCTGAGGATGAAGTTGGTGATGACGGTGCTAAGGATGCCAGGGAAAGTTGTTCCGCTGCTAGCTAGGGTGCCTCTCCTGCTTGGCCGGGCATGTATACGGACCTCATGAATTCCTGAGTTGTAATAAATAGGACTTAAGTTCTGAGTACCAATTCATGTTTTCTCCTGCCATGGGGTCTTTGTGCTGCTCCATCCACGCTGGCATGTTCTACGTTGACTGGGGCCTCAGCCCCCGAGCGCACTGATGCCGTCTCGCGGGGTGGTAAGGACTCTTGAAGTTCGACACTCAAAAGCTCCCTCTGCGCGTTCAAACAACCTGCAGATTTTGAAGGACAAAGAACCGTGACGCCTTTAGGAAAGAGACTTAGCTTTCGTGATGCGGGGACCCTGAGGAGGGATTTTCGCCTGTTGGGCCTTTCGCGGTTTGTAGAGGGAACGGCGGACTGCGTCCCCGTGGGTTTTTGCTTCTTGAGGTTCTGCCCCGCTTCTGCATCCTACTTTGTGACAGAGACAAAGACAACAAGAGTTGTGATGGTGCACGCTTGTAGGTTCACACCTAGTGTTGCACGAGGAAGTTTTAGCACCAAGGACCTTGGAAGGTGGTGTGTACGAGGGCGTCCCCCGAATCCACACATGGTTCACTTGGGTTTTTCGGAGCTGCTGGGACTGACCCGAGCACAGACACCGTGCCTCAGCCCCCGCTCGTGTAACGCTTAGGGGAAGTTAGTGTGCACAAAAGCTTGCTTACCGAGAGGTAAGGACTGGTGGCTCTAGGTTGACGAGGGAATATCTCCCCAGCAATAGTGCCAGAAACAATGCTTGTACGTCACACGTCAGTTGGGAACCCCAAGAGGAAGGTATGATGAGTGCAGCAGTAAGTTTTCCCTCAGTATGAAACCAAGGTTTAATCGAACCAGTAGGAAAACGAGGTTTGCTTCGAAGGTGTTGGTGAAGGAGTGTAGTGCGGCGCAACACCAGGGATTCCGGTGCCAACGTGGAACCTGCACAACACAACCAAATTACTTTGCCCCAACTTAACAGTGAGGTTGTCAATCTCACCGGCTTGCTGAAGTCAAAGGGTTAAACGTATCAAATGGAAGATGATGTTTGTTTGCATAAAACAGTAGCGAACAATGATTGCAGTAGATTGTATTTTAGATGTAAAAGAATGGACCGGGGTCCACAATTCACTAGTGGTGTCTCTCCAATAAGATAACTAACATGCTGGGTAAACAAATTACAGCTGGGCAATTGACAATTGATAAGTGCATATAAAATGCATGTGTGAGCTGTGGTGTCTACTATGAGATTCATTTGGGTATTACGACAAGGTACATAGACCGCTATCCAGCATGCATCTATGACTAAATAGTCCACCTTCCGGTTAACATCCATACCCCTTCCAGTATTAAGTTGCAAGCAACAGACAATTGCATTAAGTAATGTGCGTAATGTAAACAATACATTCATCCTTGAATAAAGCATTGCTGTTTTACCCCTAGTGGCAACAACACATCTACAACCTTAGAACTTGCTGTCACTATCCCAGGTTAAATAGAGGTTGAACCCAACTATCATGCATAAATACCCCCTCTTGGAGTCACAAGTATTCACGTGGCCAAGGCTTCAACAAGTAACGGAGAGCATGCAAGATCACAAATGACATAGACATGATAATATAATATTCAGCTCCACATAGGTATCAATATAAGTCAGATCCCAGCAAACACAACATGTAGCATTACAATAAGATGATCTTGATCATGATAGGCAGCTCACAAGATCTAAACATGATGGCACAAGTGGAGAAGACAACCATCTAGCTACTGCTATGGACCCATAGTCCAAGGATGAACTACTCACGCATCACTCTGGAGGCAGACATGGCGATGTAGAGCCCTCCGGTGATGATTCCCCTCTCCGGCAGGGTGCCGGGAAGAGCTTCAGAAACCCCCCGAGTTAGGGTTGACGACGGCGGCGGCAGCGAATATGTTCTGGATGAAAGGCTCGGTGTTTTAGGGTTTTCACGTCTCGGGGAATAAATAGGCGAAGGGGCGATGTCGGCGGACCCCCGAGGGGCCCAAACCACAGGCAGGCGTGGCTGGAGGTGGGGCCGCGCCGCCAGGTGGTTTGGCCACCTCGTGGCTCTCCTTCGTCTCTCCTTCGGACTCCGTGTACGTGCTGGAAAAATAGGGACCTGGCATTTTGTTTCGTGCAATTCCGAGAATATTTCCAGAAGTAACTTTCTGAAACCAAAAACAGCAGAAAACAGGGAACTGGCACTGTGGCATCTTGTTAATAGGTTAGTCCCAGAAAATGCATAAAAGTGATACGAGGTGTATATAAAACATGTAGCAAATGGTATAATATAAGCATGGAACAGCAGAAATTATGGATACGTTGGAGACGTATCAAGGACATACAAGGGTATGCTTAGAGCGAGGCGCTTTAGTTTTCTTGCTGAACGAATAAGTTCATTACAAAAAATGCCTCTGGGGCGAGGAGACCCTCATGCGGAGGAGTCTCATTGAGGCTATAGTGGCCGCGTGGCACCCTCAAAATAAAAGCCGACGTGCAGGCACGGGGTCACACTCGGAGTGTGTTGGAGTTGTCTTAAGCCCAGGATGAACACTGGGAAAAGTGTCGATGGAGAATGTCTTTGCTGGAAGACACAAAAAGCCGCTGCGGCGAGCTGGTCACCGCCCAGTGGAGGGTACCATGCCACTCCTCCTACTGGGGAGGCTAGGCTTTGCCACTTGCAGGGGTAGCCCACGAGCCGGTAGCGGCCAGGCTTAACCTTTTGGCGATGGTCGACTCCTTGGAGGAGGAGGGCTTCTTCTGGGCAGGCGTGACCAGTGGCTCTGGTACCAGGAGGGCTTTGGAAGAAGCCCCCATGGCAGGAAGGGCCTTGGGGCGGGCCTTGGTGGGCTGTGCTTTGATTGTGTAGGACTTGACGGGGTAAGCCTCGGCAGGGCGCTGGGCCGTTGCTTTCTTCGCCGCAGCCTTATCCTGCGAGGTGAACTGCTTCTTCTTGGTAGGCGCTAGGTGGTCGAGGGTGTCCTCATCGGCGGGATAGGTGGCAGCCGCAACCTTGTAGACGTCCACGACAGTGCGCACCGAGTCCTTCTCATCGCAGCGGATGGTAATGGTGTTCCTGCAGCCGGGTATCTTGACGATGTTGTAGGCGTGATGCATGACTGCCATGAACTTGGCCAGCGTTGGGTAGCCCAAGATGGCGTTGTATGGCAGGTTGACATGGGCGACGTCGAAGTCGATCAGCTCGGTGCGGTAGTTGTCTTGGGTGCCAAATGTGACGGGCAGCCGCACCTGCCCGAGGGGCACAATGGTGCCCTCTGTCACCCCTGAGAAGGGTCTGGTTGGCATCAGGTGCTCGTATGGCAGCTGAAGCAGGTCGAAGGTGTCCACGGAGAGCACGTTCAGGCCCGCTCCCCCGTCGATGAGTGTCTTGGTGACAGCGACATTGTTGAGGGAGAATGGTGCCCATGGCGGCCGTGTTCTTGGGGTGGTCGCTGGAGTCGAACGAGATCTTGTACTGTGACCACTTGAGGGGTTTTCCGGCGCCAACCTTTGGGAGGGCGGCGATGACTTCACGAGTGAGCTCCTTGAAGTGGCGGTTGGAGATGGGCATTTGCGCTCCCCCAAGGATGCATGCAGCAATCCGGCGTGGCTCCTGGTAGGCCCCTGCGTACTCGTCAGGGAGGTTGTTGTTCTCTTCTGGCTGTGGCTGGACAGCGTTGGCCTGTTGGTTGGGCTGGAGGTTAGCCTGCTGAGGGTACGGGCCCTGCTGTGGGTACTGACCCTGCTGAGGGTGCTGACCCAGCTGAGGGTACTAGCCCTGCCGAGGATACGGACCCTGCTGATTGTAATTGTTGCTGCGATCTGGCCAGCGTCTGTTGTTGCGATCACCTCCTAGTCCCCTGCCATGATGGTGCTGTCGATTGTTGCGAATCTTCTCAAGCTCGATACAGTCTTCGGTGTTGTGGGTGCGCAATTTGTGGAAATCACAGTACTTGCCACCCTTCCTGTTGTCTTACTCGCCCCCGCGCTTGAGCTTCTGGCCGTGATCAGGCTCTGACTTTGCCGCAAGGACGGCCGGGGCCTTACGCTTCACTGGTTCTTTGTTCGTGCTCTTGGTCCTTGCCGCGTCAGAGTCCTCTAGCTCGGGGCAGTTGTGGGCAAACAAACGACCTTTTTCTGCCTTGGCGCACTTGTCGGCTAGGTGGAAGAGCAACACCACAGAGGTGAGGGAGTCGGCGTAGATACCGAGCTTCTCATGCATCTTGGAGTCCGTGACGCCGGTGGAGAATGCCCCGATGACCGAGGCATCATTGATGCACGGGATCCTGTTGCGGACTTGGCTGAAGCGCTGGTTGTACTTGCGTAGTGTCTCACCCTTGCGCTGCTTCACTGCGCGGAGGTCGTTGAGGGAGAGGGGGTACGTCCCTTTGAAGTTGGTGACAAACTATTCGCACAGTTCCCCCCAGGGCTTGATGGAACCCTCGGGAGGTTCATGAGCCACGAGCGGGCGGCGTCCTTGAGGGCCATGGGGAACCAATTCGCCATGACCCGGTCGTCGCCGCCTGTGGCTTGGATTCCCACAGTGTAGAGCTGCAGACTTGGTAGGCCAGACCACCCGACCCAGTTCCCGCGAGAGGGTGAGGCAACCCTTGCTGTACGTGGCGTGGCCACCGGTGAGGACAGCACGGTTGGGGTCGCCGGCGGTGGCAAGGTTGCGGACCGTGCGGTCCTGGCGTTCGAGGTTCACGTGAGCGTCCTCTGGGGCCCTGGTGATGATCTGGCAACTGGCGCTGCCGAGGTGCGGAGAGGACGCGCCACGCGAAGGGGCCCCATCTGGGGCATGGGCGTCCTGGTACGACCCACGAGCTCCTCCTGTCGGAGGTGGAGGAGGTGGAGGAGGGGCGATGTGCGCCACTCGTTCCTGCGACGCTGGTGGCACTATGGAGTGCGACGGCGCTGAGGTGACCTTTGCGGTGTTGACGAGCTCGGTGACTCGCTGGAGCCACGCGTCGTGTCCGGCCTCGGTGGGCTGGTAGCGTAGGAGTTCCTGCGCCATGAGCGGCGTAGCCCCCGGTGTCAGTGGAGCCCGAGTGGAGGTGGACGCGGTGTGGCCGTCGGACGGCGGAGGCGTGTTTTGCCTGGAAGGATGGAGAGACGAAGCCTCTACTTCCTCCGACCCGTGCTCTTTTTCTTCCTCGGAGGCGGCGGGAGTCGCGCGCCTCCGTGGGTTTCTGATGGCGGGTTGATGAGGAGGCAGCGATTCTTCCGCCTGTTATATATAGTAGAATCTGCACACCAAAAACAACAGCAGTCTATCACCCGTTCTCAGACCAACACCATGGATCCAGCTCTCCCCACAAACGTTAGCCGGCAGGCCTGTTGCCACGATGGTGAAGGTGCGAAGTCGTCGACTCTCCGGGCGAGCTGTTAATTGCAAGGAAAAAAAATAGCGCGCTACAGAAAAATAGCGCTGGTATTAAAATATGCTATTAGCGTGCTATATCGCGCTATTAGCGAGATATTGTACATGATTTATTTAGCGTGACAATTCTTAAAACGCTATAGCGTGCTATTAGTGGCGCTATTTTTTTCCATGGTTAATTGCAGCACCAGGCGATGCCTCCAACATCATTCATTAGCGGAAAACGCTGGAGTACTTCGCGCGTGTATGCGGGACGGCCACGCACATCCGGTCCGTCACCGATTGCAAGCACATCATATTGGATAGCCGTTGATTTATTTCTCGAACGGGCAGCGGAACGTCCGTCCATGGGCGAAACGGTGACCTCGTTTGTATATATTCTTCCTCTGATCATGTTTGAACTTCTCCGTGGACTCTACATAATCTGGTTCTTGCCACGATGTTATATGTGGCAGGATAAAGGTTGATTACGGTGTTTTTATTTAGAGTGAAAGGTACCGGAGGTCATGAAGTTGCGCAGAAAGGAAGTATTGGTCACCAAGTTGCGAAACGTCAATTATTGATCATAAAGTTGTGGATTTGTCAAACTTTGGTCATTCCGTCACGGCAGGGGTTAAGTCGATGACGTGGCAGTCTGTTTTTTTTTACAAAAGACCCCTTGAACTTTTTTTTCTTCTCATTGTTCGGTCCTTTAAAAAAAATTGCCAGGAAGAACCAGGCGTGCGTTGCCGCCGCCGCAGCGCTCGTCGATCTGACCTGCGGAGGAGGAATTTTGCTGATGACGAACACTCGAGCTCAGGGAGAAAAAGCGTGTGTTGCCGGTGGAGCTCGTCCATGGCCCAGATCTGACCTACCCACTCGATCTGACCTGCCCACTCGCGATGCTAGCAAGAGACGATCCATCCAATTTCAGATCCCCTTAAGCAAAGAAACTAGATAGATAGTAGCACTCACGGTGAGAGAAAATCCAGCATACACAACAAACAAATCAAAGCAAAATCAGATTGAATAGCTTGCTGCTCCCATCGGGAGGCTTGAAGTTGAATGGAAATAGGCCATAGGCTAGCAAGACTCGATGGAGACCGCCACGCCCAGTGGCCAGCGAAGAGTCGGCCGAGATCAACGGCCGCGTGAGGGCTGTCAGCAGCCAGTGCGGAGGTCGGCGTCATGTTCGTCGCCGTTTTTCCTACAGGCGGCGCGTGCTTGGGCGGCGGCGCTGGCGGAGCCTAGAGGCATGGGCGTGCTCTCTACCAGCGGGTTCAAGAAGGAGGGGAGCAGGAAGAGAGGAGCTTGAGGGAGGGGGCGATGGGGAGCCGGCGGCGCCGCGGGCGGAGGCTCGAGGCATGGTCGTGCTCCCTACCGGCCGGGTCCAGAAGGAAGGAAGCTGGGAGCGAGGAGCTCGAGGGGAAAAGGGAATCGAGATTGAAAAGGACCGAACAATGAGAAGAAAGAAAAGTTCAAGGGGTCTTTTGTAAAAAAACAGACTGCCACGTCATCGACTTAACCCCGCCGTGACGGAATGACCAAAGTTTGGCAAATCCACAACTTTGTGATCAATAATTGACATTTCGCAACTTGGTGACCAATAATTCATTTCTGCGCAACTTCGTGACCTCCGGTGTCTTTCACTCTTTTATTTATATCGATTTAGTTTGATTTTTTCCTTTTAGGCCTTCGCTCTGGTTATGCGAGTTCTCTGAAAAAATAAGACGTATGGTGCTGTTTGTTTTAATAAGTGGTTGTTTACGCGTGTTCGTTATTTTGTTGTTTGGGCTATGCATATGCGTTTGTTGCTTTTCTGGAACTAGAATCTGGTTTTTTGGTGAATACATGTAACATCCCAGGTTTTCAAAAAGTTGATAAATCAGAAAAATTTAAAACTTTTGAAAACTATTATGTATTTTGCTTTGAAAAGAAAATCATGCATGCATTCATCATCATATAGCTTTGTTTGCATTTTGATATTTCAAAAGTGGGAAATAAATTTCCACTTGAAAATATATTTAAGAAAATATATTAGTAGAGCATTTATGCTCCAAAATCTTCTTTTGACTTTTATGTATTGTTCTGTTAATGTTGTTTGTGAATTGATTGTATTTGTTGAAATATAAATATTTGCAAAAGGTTTATCTTGTGATATTCAAGTTTTATTTAAGCCACCTTTGATTGTTTTAAACCTATTTTAATTTGGATATCAAGTGTCATATTGTTTATTAAAAACCTAGTTTGGAAATCAAAATGATTTCAATTTGAAAAGTGTGTTTGGTTGTGAATTATTTGTATGTATTGAGATTTATTCTATTACTTACCTATTCTCTATTTCAAGATTTATAGTTTTGCTTTTGAAAGAAAATATTTATTTAGATTTTAAAATGAGTTTTGAAATCATTTTGATTTATCAAACCCTTTTAAACTATTTGACTTTTATACAAAATTATTTTATCGAGTGATATTAATCATATTACTCATATTTTGCTTTGGTTTAAATTATATTTCAAAAGGAATTTATAAAAAAACTTATAGTTTTAAGAATGGCATTGTTAGGTCCAAAATGCTTTTAAACACATTTCAAAATTTTGTTTATAAAATGTTTTGGAAAATGTGTTTTGAAAGTTTCAAAATAAAGAGTTTGATTTTACAAAATTATAGGATTTGGTTTGAATCCAAAAGGACACATATTTTAAAAGTTTTGATTTTTAGAAAATTTGCAGAAAAGAAAAGGGTGGAACAAAAAAAAATGAACCTAACTATCTACCGCACGGCGCAGCAACCAGAAGCCCAACAGCAGCCCACGGCCCAACTCTCCCTCTCCCTCACTGCCATGTGGGCCCCACACGTGACGCAAGCAGTGACGTCGTCACCATCAACCTCTCCCGCACGAAATCCTCTTCGAACCCTAACCAAAATTGGATCAAAATCCGTTGCGATACGATCGCAATCTTCCAAGACTCCTGCTCCATATAAACCCCCACGGCCTCCTCTCTCAAGCCCCCAAAAACCCTAGCCAAATCGCCGCAAGGCTGCCCACAAAATCGCCGCCGCCGTCCGCCACTGCCGCCGGCGAAGCTTCATCGATTCCGGCGTACTGCGTCGACCCCGAGCCCTCCCTCTTGTATCATTCTTCCTATTTTTCTCGTGCGCATCTAATGGACATGGTCCCTCCTTGTTTCGTGCCTCAGATCGAGATATTCTTCCTCGACCGATGCCACCAGCCGCTGGAGCTTCTTCGACGAGCAAACCTCGGAGGAGCAGAACACGCCCGCGGATTCCGACCCCTCCAGCGAGCTCACCTCGACGTCCTTCATCGATAGGTACCAAAACCCCTCTCCCTAGCCCCCTAAATCTTCAATCTCTCGCCGCTGGCCATGGCGCCACCGCAGAAGCTCGGCCACCGGAGCAACTCCGGCCAGCCGCGCCACGTCCTTTGATCCATTAAGATCTCGTCCGTTAGATCGCGATCGTACGGTCTGGATTAGATCACTTATTCGAAGAGGTATCGGCGAATCACGGAGCGCCACGTCGCAGCCAAGTCAGCAACACAGTCAGCGCTGCTCCGCACCAACCAGAGGACGCCACGTGGCCCATGGACCTCAGCGCGAAGATTCTTTTGTTTTCTTTACATTTTAGCCCCTGCGCATCACAGATTAGTCCCTGTGTTTTCAATCTCTTATTAATTTCTACTCGTTTATCCAAATAGTATTTTGGCTATATTTTGAATTTAAAAATAGATTTTTGAGCAAACTCTTTTGCCATAGTTTTGTATGCCTAAGTATTGGCTGTAGGAATACTCTATTATTTTTGTAAAATTATTTTTAATGAATTTTCGAGTAAATAGTGATTAAATGCTTTTTAGGTGTTATTTAATTAATAAAATGTATTAAGAATTATTTTCTTCTTATATTTCGACTGAAACATGACTTAGTTATATTTTGAAGACTTTAGTACTAAAAGTACTTAGAAATATTTTGTCTCTCAAAACAAAACTATTTCTTCCTTAGAAAATATTTGACAAGTATTTGACAACACTTTTTCTTTAGAAAATTTTAGTATTTCTTATGTGTTAACTTTCCTTAGAATAATTTTAGTGACTTGTTGTTGGCCCTTGGTCCTTAGCTATATTTTGACCATCCTTCTTGCTTGCATTTCCTTAGAGCATTTTCAGAAGCATGGCATGCATATTAAGTCCTTAGTAATATTTGGTACTTCTTACATGACATTCCTCCTTAGCAAAAATTGAGGATGCATATTATTTCTTATGACTCTCCTAGTCAAAAACCACTAAGTTAGAATTAGTGGAAATCAAGGAAGGACTTGGCCAAGAAAGCAAGACTATAGAAGCATCTCCAAGAAGAAAATTACTTAGAAGAAATCAAGAGGAAGTTCATGAAGACCAACCATCCTACTTTTTCTAAGTCTTCTTCTCTTTCTCCCTTTCTTCCTTCTTCTCTTAGACTTCATAGTGACTAAGTTATATTCAAGACCAACCTTGATGCTACCAACCATCAAGTCTGCAGAACCATCAAGTCCAAATTTTTCAATAGAGTCAACACACCAAGGAGAAAGTTACAAAGAAATTGAAGATGCTTGGAAGACCAACTACTACATTCTTTCTATCTTTTCTTCTTTCTAATTTCTATCTCTCACCTTGGACAAAGATCAATGAAGACCATTGAAGATCAATTATGCTACCAAGGAGTTGAAGATTAATTAAAGACCAAAATTGTGAAGACATAGAGTAGCCTTACAACTTTTCAAGTTGTGTTATCCAGTTTATTTTACTCAACCTTGACCTTGCCTTAGCCATTTTGGATTAAGTTAGTTTATGTCTCCTTCCTTATTTATTTGCTTGTCTTGCATACCCTAACTCTTTGTATCATCCTGCATCGCATGCACATCATAATTTTCTAAGTGTTGCATTATGATTGTATGTTTATTTGTGGTTTGTTTGACTTGTTAGAAATTCCGAAGAGAGACGAAGGTGGTTGCAACTGCTACACCTGTTCTTCTGTTTGCCAAGGCAAGTGGCACACCCCCATGAAATTTTCCTACGTACTTTATATGCATTACTTAGTGTATTTCTTATATGCATGTGTTGGATAGTATTATTGCTATATGCTAAACCCACCATACCTTTACACTAGTTGTGTCTAGAATCCCCTTTGATAACTTAGTAGAATATTTGATGCTATGCAAATGTGTTTTCTTTAAAGCTTAATTCTACTAAGTAATTTATCACCTGGGTGGACTTGGTTATGAAAAGATGATGGAAAGGTTGAGTGTCATCTCTTAGGGGTGACCTCTAAGGGATGGTCACTTGTGGTTGCCACCCAGGGTATTAAGGGGCCAATGTTTTCTCTAAGTGAAGATTGCTTACCGTGCAACCATTAGTCATATGGGCTCTGACTTGATGGATTAAGTTGCGTGGACTCGTCCCGACTTGACAGGTGGTGGTAGAATGGTTAGAATGGGAGCGCGTCAAGTCGGTATGGGATGGGAAAATGCTTCTGAAAAGTCTCGTCTCAACTCTCTCCTTTTCCTTAGCACAAATTGAGTGCTTGAGGATAGTTTGGGTTTGTTGGGTCTAATGGTGAAAGTGCACAACCTCTGCAGAGTTAAAACTAAGTACTTAGCCGTGTCCCCGGTTACCGACAATTTGAGCAGCTGATCAAGGATTCAATGGAGGCTTCATCATTCCAATTTCGAAAGTAAAACTTGATGAACAAGGGTAGTTAAGACAATGGTTTTCAAGCCATCTTGTCTCAAAATTGTTAAGAAAAGTTTTACAAAGTGTTAGGCAAAATTGGCTTTTATGCAAAATAGCCTTGAAACTCCACCAGCCAAATATGCATATAGGCTATTAGAGTTATTCCATTAAGTGTCCACATAGTGTCACTTGCCAGAATCATTTTTAATGGTTCTGACCCACTCTGTTGCAAAATTTTATTTGTTATAGAAATTTCTGACGATGAGTAAGGTCACGTTTGGGTTTCGAGTCTGCAACCAACATGTTTTCGCCTGTGGCACATGCAAAGGATGAGGACTCCATGAAGATTTATTTCCGCTGCTTTACTCTTTCAAGCTAGCTATATGCTATGCAAGTTGTAATGAATATTTTACCAAGTCTGGATCATTCGATGTAATAATGATACTTTGTTGTGATACTACATCTTAAACTGTGTGTGCAAATGAAACGATCCAGGGGTTTGCACTATACACAGGTACCTCGCCATATTTTAAGTGCAGGTACGCTACAATACATAGTTACTGTTCTTGGGAAGAGGATGGTTAATAGTATCGATGGGTGTGTAGTTACAACGCTCACGCTAATTCAAATGTAGAAACATGGTCATACGCATCGAATCTAGCCCGTTTTGCACAGATGGATGGACGAGATTGTTGATTTATTACCACAAGATGGCTGCCTCATTACTTAGATGCTTTGTTCTTGCATCTGTGTTGTGATAGTTAGAGTTGGCGCTGGGGGTCGGTTTTGGATTATCCTGAAGTTAATCTTTGTGCGCTAGCAAAGTTGTATGCCTAAAACAGTTGTTTATAGGGTTTTTTGCGAGTTTGTATTTTATCTTCTGATATCAAGACAATGTTGTTATATTGATGCCTGTGTATTTTTTTGTAAAAGCATGTGGATGTACATACGTTGTGATTCTCTGACTGTTCCTACGGGTTGATCTTTTGTAAAAGCATGTGGATGTACATAGTTGTGATTCTCCGACTGTTCCCACGGGTTGATGACTTCGTCGGCTTAGCGTTGTATGTTTGTTCTGGTGGTATGCTTCCGCCTCGGAGGGTGAGCTATATTGTGGTTTTGCTACCGCAAATAAGCGGTTGTAGTTTAATGCAGGATGATATCGTTATCGAATATTTCTGAATGTTGTTATAGTGTGACATCGTCAGCCTAGCGCGGCGTGCCGCCGCGCCAGTTTTTGCTAGTATTAACTAAAGTCCCAACAAAGATGACGATAACAGGTTCCTTTTCGGCCATTTCGAGCACACCCTGGCCATCAAAAGTGGGGGCTCGTTCTCCCCAAAGAATAACACTAATCTGATGGCCGCTACAAACAACAAATTAGCCGACAATAAATCAATAAAGGAGACAGTTACCTTAAAAAAGAAAATTAAATGACAAATTGTAAAACGAGCACGAAAGTACCTAACATCACTCAAATAGATAATCCTCTTCGTAGACGGCATAGCACGGCTAGCACTGTGGTACTGAGTCGGCAGAGAAATGCCAGTAATAATACCTATCACGTCTATAAAAAAAATTATAGATCAATACAAAAAACAATACATCTACACAAAAGAGGTAGACGAAATACGTAAAAACGGAAACAAATAAAACAACCAAACGAACCCGTGAAGCTATCAGGCAAATCAGTTGGACTCGGCAGACAATCAATCGGAGTCAAGGTGTAAGTACAGAGGGGATAGTCCATGATAGTATTAGTCAGCCCTCGAAGATTCATATATCTGCAAAACTTAATAATATACCTACCCTCCACTACCCTGTAACTGTTTTTCCTTGCACCTACTAGGAACCTGTCCATCTCAAAGACCGAACCCTCTTCAAGGAGATCCTTGAACCGGACAACCAGGGTTGTCGAGACCTCTCCATACATATGATTCCCCTAAACAATAGAAGTTACAGATAAGCGATAAATCTAAATACAAAATAACAGAACAAAACCAATAAACAAACAACCACCTCTTTGTCCTGGAAGACGATACCAATGTGCATTATAGGACCATCATCTGATGCTCCACGGTGAAGCCATAGGCGAGACACGTAGACCTGAACTGTCCAGTGCCAATTTCCTAGGTTAAGCTCGCTCAAGGGACTGATCACCATCTAAGAAAAACAAAGAAAACAATTCAAAAAAAAAGACTGAATATAGAAAAAGAATAACAAATCAGACATACAATACGATCAAACAAACGTCAAGTCAAATATACATAGAATATAATAGAGCATACTAACCAGAGCAGCAGGACAACAGAAACAGAGTATAAACACAAAGCACAAAGCTAGAGATGTCGCAGGGTAACAAATTAAGACAAACCAACCGCACGAGCCCCCGGAAATGCACGCTAACCGGCTCTACAAATAGGGACAACACCAAACATAAGAACCTCTGTAGTAGGACACCACTTTGTAGACAACCCAACAAAAGAAGATATAGCATCGCAGCCAAAAAATTCACTACGTTCAGAAGGTAACATATCATAGCCGCACGCTGGAACCGGCAACACGGAACCACATAAGAAAAAAACAGGGGCACAAGGAGCCAAAAGTAGTAACAGCTAGGGCGAGACAGAAATAACCGGCGATGTCTGAAACAATTAAGAAGGACCGGATGTACAACCCCAAATCATAAACGCCCGGGCTTAGTATACAAAAGCAAACACATATAAGTTGTCACGCTACCAAGTCATCCTTTTATCAAACCCAACCAAATAAATTCTAGCATCACAACCCAAGTATTCTCTACATTTAATATACATCACAAGTTAACCGTTCGCGCACAGCACCATTGACTCCTTGAACAATAGGAAAGATCATTGTAGTTATAAGCAAAAAAGTGCAAAAACATCCTAAATATGTCAGGGCTGAAAGAAGAAAGCACAACCGGACGAACACGTGAAGGAAGTACCATAATGGAAGCACGAACTAATACTGTACGACGTGACACACGACTATAGAACACACGCGAATCAAAAGAAAAAACCCAATGTTGTCACAAAATTAAATTACCAAATATGCACTCACAAAAGGACATGGACACTAATAACAGCCGACACAGCCTAATGTACGGAGAAGTAAAGCTAGTCAACAACACTACCAATGATCGACCAACCCATCATCACAGCCGAAACCGTGTAATCAAGCAAACCTGTAGCAACAGCCGAAACAACCCTATTGTACGGGAGAAGACGATTTAAAGAAAGTAAGCCGACAGCAAGTAAAGATACTCACGGACGGCTCAGGTGATCGACTCCAGCACGCTTTCACGGCTGATGCCCACAAGTATAGGGGATCGCTGAAATCTTCGTTGGGAAGTATTACCCAAATTTATAGTTCGACACGATGGGAACACAAGAATACCAATAAGACTTTGGCAATTGAGGCGTCACTCTCAACCACACCTGTATATCAATAAACTTGCAGCAGTGATAGTGATGGCAGTAGTATGATTCAAGTAGCAAATAGAACAGCAGTAGTGAACAAGGGTTTCCCAGTTTTCACCGGAAAAGTGAAAGTGTAACTCAGAGATTTAAAACGTAGGCATGAGGTGATAGCGGGGTGTTGCATGAATAAGATTGATCATATAATAAGATATAAATAGCAATGGGACTTATCTCTAACTCCGATATATGTAGGTATGTGTTCCATAATTAGTTGTGCGTACTAACCAAGAGAATTTGCACAACATCTATTGTCCTACCTGCCCATTTCACCGGGGCCAACTTGGAACTACAGGTAATTAAGGTCTACCCTTTCGAATAGCCCGGAACAACGCATTAACACTTCATGAACACATAGAATCCTCAAACTAAAACATCTCCCCCTTGTTTTCCCTATACTGTCACTTTTAGGGTTCGCAGGTTCAACATAATAGCAGGTGATACACTTTGCAGATAAATACCAAACTCAATTATATGATGAAGCAAAATAAGTTCAGTACTGAAATCATGCCACTCGGGCCCTAGTAACAAGCATTAAGTATAGCATAAGTGCATCAACACAATACAAAAATATCCTCAAGATAAACCCCTAAGATCTCGAACAACGGGTATCATTACATGATCAATCTCATCCAATCCCCATCCACCTCACATGCCTACAGCGGACTACTCACACATGGTGATGGAGAGGGAGCTCATGGTCGATGGAGATGAAGGCGGTGAAGATGGCGGTGAAGACGGTCTCCGGATCCCTCCACCGGAGGAGAAATCCTGGATCAATCTGTCTCCGAAAACGAAGATCGTGGTGGTGGCGGCGGTGTGTTTCGCGAAAGCTCTCCTCCTCTTAGGGCACCCACTTTTTCGTATATATGAGGGGGTACGCGAAAAGCCGAAGGAGAGGCGGCCCGAGGCTCCATTAGGTGGGCCCACGCGGCCCAAGGATCTGGCCGCGTGGGGCCCCCTTTTTGGGCCTCCGGCGCTTCCTCGTGTCCATCCTTTGCACGTTGTCCTCCTTTTCCATAAAAAATGACGTGGTATTTTTCCCCGATTTAATTTCCTGCAAAAATAACCAGAAACGAGACTTTGCTAAAAACAGCGTCAGATTCAGCAGGTTTATTCAAATATGGGAAGATTCCGGAGCAAATTATGAAGCAAAGTGCTTGGAAAAGTAGATGCATTTTAGGTGCATCAACTCCCCCAAGCTTAGCTCGTTGTTTGTCCTCGAACAACTCAAACATAGTGCAGAAGCGATAAAAAGACTTTGACAAGAACTTTGCATTGCATATGTAACACCGTTTAATACCAACAAGTATTCAAAACATAATTTCCATAACAAATAACAAAATGCTAGCAAAGGTATATCTAATCAGTGTTAAAGCATTTATACATGTTGCAAGAGAAATATCATGAAGTGTCAATACTTGGATGAGTTTGCCCAACTGTAGAAATAAACAAAGGTTCTTGCATCGCTTTTAATTGAATCAAGACAAGATTTTTGAGATCTTTTGATTCTTTCTTTTATTGACTAATGAACTCATTGTGCTTACAACCTTGCTCTCAGTTTTATCAAACCATTTGGTGTTCCCTATTATGACTCATATGCTTGACCAACTAGAGGTTGAAAGTCTCATGCCCCGTGAATACGAGTACCTACACCATGTGCTACTCAACTCTGGTCACTAGGCAAGTTCGAGTTTTTCAGTCATTGCAAGTAATAAAAGCGTCATCAAGAGCGTCAACTGGGGTACCTCTTGTCCCAAGACATGGAACAAGCCCATGTCCAAACGACAAGACAAACAGACAATGAACAATCTCAGCACTCTTTTATTTACTATTTGTATAGCTTTTTATTATGATGTGCATCACTGAATGTTCACTATGGTACGCTGTAAATTTCCACCATGAATGATGCATGGCTTAGGTTGGCGGCCCAGGCGTCTCTCTAGCCAATTATTCTACTCCTCAAACTTACTAAGTTTCCACATTTATTTCGCACATGATAAGCATCCATAAACAAAGGTACATGATATCAACTAAATATAATTTAGTGCAATGTTGAAAGCTTTCCATGTGTCAGCACATTTAAGTTAACTCCCAACCACTAAGCTTGTCAAGCATATGACTTCATGTTTATCATTTGAAAAATTCTTTTATTCTTTGGTTGGCAAGTTTAGCAAGCACAATGGGATGCGTAGACCTTTGTTTAGAGCCACAATTACTCAACTCACATCCAAGTGTTGTCGCTACATATTATCTCACTTGCATCATAATATAACATACTAGAACACGGAGAAGATAAACATTTGCTACCACTTCCCTAGATGTTAAAGAAACTATGATGTGCGCACTTGCTGTTATTAAAAAGTCCACATAAGCACGGCAAAGGTGTCATACCTTTCATCCACTTCATGCACATCAACTCATCATTGTTGTTCTCCTCTCCCAATTTGAACTGCGCAATAAAAACTCAAATCTGCCATAAAATGTTACTGCATACAGTACTGTTTTTACCCTACCTAGACACTCAGAAAAATCTCATAATTTACGGGTGTGTAGGTTATGAAAAGTTGCAGTAGTGGTTAAAATTTTAGCTCATTCGGAGTTACAGAGAAAATATGAAAAATAGAACAGTGAGCAGATTTCAGCAATTCCTGCACCTCCGTTTTCACTTTGGATTCAATAAAACGAAAATGTTTTTGTTCTTTTTAGTTTTAAGATGCATAAAGTAAATGTCCAGAAGTAACTAAACAAAAGAAACAAATGAAATCTTTTTGTGTTTTTGTGATTTTTAGAACAAGAAACTAAAACATAACAAGATAACAGTGATATAACACAATGAATGGAAAGGAGAGAGGTACTCCCCCAAGCTTGCGATCAAGCTAGTATCCCGGGTAGTAGTTGTATCCACTTCCACCTCCAGGGAAGTAACCATATGGGTAGCCTTGCATTCCTGAGTCTTGGGGCTCCTCTCGAGGTTGGTAGCCTTGCATCCCTGGATCTTGTGGCTCCTCTTGAGGCGGCATCTCTTCCACAATCCATTTTCCGGTACTCCTGTCAAAAAGGTCAGCACGGGGGAGCCTAATGGGCACTCTTTGTCCATTAGTACTCAAATAGTTATACCAATAATGATCCCCATGCATCACACTTATATCCATACGGGTAGTCAAAGCAAAATCGAGTAAATTGGACTCTATCACAGGAGTACCCATGTTATCACCATAACCTCTTTCATCTTTAATGTATTCATACACTAAAGTAGCAATAGCACCAGCATAAATAGGGGTTTGATCAGTAATATTTCTACTCACAGCCGTATGCAAGGATCTAGCAAGAATGACTCCCAAGTTATACCACATGTGGTGTTTTCTTTTGCACATTTAAGTAAATAAACCATTGGTCCCGTGCAAGCAGAATTGTTGTCTCTAGCAAGAAATCCTCTTGCAAGGAACAACGCAAAGTATCTCAAACTTGGGTGCTGTATATGAGTAAATTTACCCCTATTCAATCTATCATGAGAGTTAACAGAAATAGAGTGCCAAAATGCAACAAGCTCCTGGTTGGAGTCAGCACGGGTTTCATCCCAACTACCCCTGTTTTCCACACCAATAGCTTTGCAAAACTCCTCCAAAGACATAACAAGGCGCTCCCCCCTCATAGTAAATTTACAAACAAAGGTAGGAGTGGGTGCCTTACTCTTCTTACTGTGCTTGTAGATCTCAGGGCCCTCAAACCTGAATGTGGAGAGGAATTCTCGCGAGAGTTCCTCGTATGTACCTCGTGGATTTTGGGCAAACTCAAGCAAACCAGTTGCATTGGCGAAGGTGTCGAAGTCTTCTTTTATCCCCCACTGCTCAAGAACATGGGGTCTTGCCATCTAGTTGTATGGATCTTCAGCTTCTCCCCACAAAAACTGCATCATCCTCCCAAAGATGGTTGTCATCATAATTAAGGGAGACTTTAGATGCTCTTCTCCTCGGTCTTGAGCTCATCCCAAGCAATGCCTTGCCTTTGTTCATCATGGTACCTTGCTGCCCATAAATAATATTCAACAAAAATTAAGATGTAGCACTCTAAAACAACATTGAGCCATCCATAACTAGTCTCCACATCAATATCATGCATCCATATCAACTAGAAAACTTAAATCCATGGATTTCTCAAGCATATTAGGTGACACCTAGTGCAGCAAAATACTTCATACATGAGGCACAAGAACAAAAAATAATTGGATGGGTGGAGGAGTCACATACCAAGGAGCAATCCCACCAAACAGATTTGAAAAATCTGCCCTAAACTTGGAGATCCAAGGATAGCAGGAAGAACGAGCTCGGGAAAATTTGGGAAAAATACCTGGAAGTGGTTTTCTGTCGAGGGGAAGGAGATGGGCACAGGACACTCACCTAACACCACCTGGGGACAAAGTTGGTGGGTCCCACGCGGCCAAGGAATCTGGCCGCGTGGGACACCCCATTTTGGTCCCTGGTGGCCTCCTGGTGTCCCACTTCTGGCAGATGGTCCCTCTGGTTAAATAACTTACCTCCAAATTTTTCTGGAATTTTCAGAGACAATTTTCTAAAGAGAATTTTTCAAACTTCATATTCTGGAATTTCTGAACTCTGAAATAATTATGATTATGCATATACTCTAAAATTCTAAGATAAATAAAATTAAAATGCAATACAAATTTTTATGGGAATCAAGTTTTCATCATTTCCACATTAGTAATGAGGTTGATCAAGTCTCATTAATAATATGCAAAAGATATAATACATGATTCTTATTTTATAGATATAAAGAAGAGTTTCAAGATACCTCATACTTGATTGGAATAGTTCCAATCATCAAGATAGCATATTTTGGTTCAGGAGGTGGTAGTGCAATTTCAAAGCTTCCAATCATAATAGTATTTCTTTGAATAGAATTCACACTCTTGTTTATCACTGTAACAGGATTCTTCTTGGGAAAATAGATAGTATGCTCATTTCCTTTACATTAAATGTCACTTTGCTCTCAGTGCAATTTATCACAGCTCCTGCAGTGTTTAAAAAGGGTCTTCCAAGAATAATAGATAGATTATCATCCTCAGGCATTTCTAATATAACAAAGTCTGTAGGAATTAACACATTAGCAATAGAGATAGGAACATCCTCACATATACCTATAGGCACAGCAGTTGATTTATCAGCCATTTGCAATGAAACTTCAGTTGGAACCAATTTGTTTAGGTTAAGTTTCTTATATAAAGAAAAGGCATAACACTAACACCAGCTCCTAAATCACATAGTGCATATTTCACATAAGTTTCTTTAATACGACAAGGAATAGTCGGAATACCAGGATCTCCACGCTTTTCAGGCAATTTTCCTTCAAATGAATAATCAGCAAGCATAGCAGTAATTGCATCATTAGGTATCTTCCTTTTATTAGTGACAATATCTTTCATATATTTTGAGTATGGAGGAATTTTAATAGCATCAACAAGAGGAATTTGCAAACATAAATTTTTAATCAACTAAATTTCTCAAACCTAGCATCATCCAAAGATTTCATTACCTCTTGGGGATATGGTATGGGTCTTTGTACCCATGGATCCCTCTCTTTACCTTTTTGTGGATTTGGATGATTCTTCTTTTTGTTCTTCTCAGTAGATGGTTGAGGGTCTTCCTTTTCAGGAGGTTCAGGTTCTGCAATATTTTCAACTTCATGTTGATCTTCTTCAGGTGGAGATGATTCCTCTTCTTCAACATTATCATCTTCGGTCTCAGCATCAGAAATAGAAATATCATTGTCTTGTTCTTGAGAATCATCAATGCCTTTGTTTCCATTGGGAGATTTTCCTGCAGAAGATTTCCTTTTGAGAGCCTCTTGCTCTTTTCTCTTGGGATGGTTTTCAGGATAGTCAGGGTCCTGAGTACTTGCACCACCTCTAGTACTAACCCCACAAACCTGTTTCTTCTCAATAAGATTTTCATACAATTGATTTTGAAGAGAAACCATTTGTTCAATTTGATTATTCATCATTTCACAGTGTTTAACAATTCTTCTAACTTCTCCCACACTAGCATTTATATTTTCACGAAGGAATTTAATTTTATGAGAGTTTTCCATCATATTCATTCTAATATCATGCTCTTCAGGTTTATTATGATAAGCAAAATCATTAACATATGATACATCAATAGGAGGTGTTACCTTTTCATTACCTTCCAAAGAGCTTATAGCATTGACTGGGATTGGAAAACATATGATACATCAATAGGAGGTGTCATCGACCGAGATCATGTGAAGAAAAACAAGTATGGAATGATCTGCTTTCGACACATGACCAATTTCAAGTGCGCGCAGCAAGCAGAAGATAGTAAAATGGGAGGCTACTTCGTCCTCCATTAAATGTGGTCCTTCGTACGTGCGAATCAGATGCTGGGCGGAGACAAGACCATTCTCAAGTGGGCTGAATGCTTGAAGAATCTCAATGATAGCAATATGAGAGATAACTGGGTGCGCATTCAGAACGAGCTTGGAGTAGTCCTCAACAAAGATGTCGACTCCGTCAACGCCCGGTTCTATTGCCAACCACTGGATAATGACGACATCATCAACCGGCTAAAGGCACAAGGTGGCATGGGGATATTCACAATTGATGGCTTGCGTGAATTCAACACCATCAGCCAGTAGAGCATTCCCAAAACTTGTCGTTGTAATAGCTAGCGGCTTGTCCTTTATGTACCTTCCGTGAACTTTACATCCCATGGCAGAACTGTGTTATTTTGTGTCCGTAAAAACATATTCAAGACTTATCGTTGTAATAGCTATCTAGTGGTTCAGACTTTCCTATTTAACTAGCTCTATATTAATTTGTGATCAACTTTGAACTTTAAGTTAAATATGTATTCATATTTCTATGTGTGTATTCTCGAATCTAGTCTCTGCAAACGAATTCTCGAATATGGTCGCTAAATACGAAATATCGAATGTACAACCAATTACGTAAATTATTTGTAAATTTAATTAAAAATAAATAAAAGGATTACTGGCGTGCCATAACACACCACGCCGGTAATCACCAATAACTGCTACCAGGAAAAAGTTGGATAACCGGCGTGACTGCACTCGCCGGTAAATCCATAGAATCACCGGCGAGGGCGAGACTCGCCGGTGATCTGATTGAATTACCGGCGTGGCCACGCACTCGCCGGTGATCTCAAATAGCACTGGCGTAAGGTTACCGGCGTTCGCGTTTCTCGCCGGTGATCCAAAAAACGACTCGCCGGTGATTAGCTGTTTCCTTGTAGTGGCATGAGCTCCTTGACAATACACTATTCACAGAATAAGTGAGGCCCATCATGTGCATCTTCTGCGTTCTAGGGATTCATAACATGTTCCATTCCTGTGTTCTTTAGAACACTCATCATGTGGTGAAACCAATCTCCAAAGTTGTTTCCATTTGCAGCTAACGAGGTACGACTCAACATCAGATTGAAGTGATACTTATCAAAGTGATCCATCTTCTACAACAGAAACAAGTTTATTTAGACTCATAGTTTATTACTAATGTTTTTGCACTACTTAACTCAAACTTAATTGAATTCAAGACATGCTCCCACTAAGCCCAATAATCCTCACGATTGGCGCTTAAGTGATACAGGATCCGATAATCCGACGAGGCACCCATGGATACACGGCCCATGACACGTGGACTAGCGGTAAGCACTATGCTAATTGTAGTAGCTACAATTCCTGTTCGTCTTTCGACGTGCGTGTTCAGAACTCATAGCTTACTATGCCTGGACTTCAAGACAACCAACCGATTAATGCTGCATGAAGAGTTCACACCCGCCTCGCACACCCTTGGCCCCACAATTCATGGATACACGATGTCGGGGGATAAGCACATGGTTTGATGGCGCCGCAGTTGGAAGAACACGATCTCCTTGATATTTTACTTGAGGATTCACCCTAATAAACATCTAATGCGCAATCAAGGTGCAACCAATAAAGGATAAACATCACAGGCAATTATAATAACTAGATTTAGGGGTGCGCCTTGGCGCACGACCCCGAGCCATGTTTTAACGACACGCCATACACGATGCTAATAATCAACGGGTAGAAATAATTATATCCATATGTAATCTCGAGGAAAAAATAAAACAAATAATAAACAGAAAACAAATTCATGCAACTACTATAAATGGCACGCAAGCACCAACGTACTCGTGATGACACCTCCTATGACCAAATGGATTATTTACCTCTGTCTTTAAACCACTGTCCCAATCGCATGCCTGAAAGATCCACTCACCTAACTGATAAGATTATACGCAGACCCTCGCCGCCCTGCCTCGGGAAGGAACGAACATCATCACGACACCGAAGCCTCCAATTTATTGCTATACACACATACGCTACTACTCACGTGAAGGCAGACAACTCAATAGTAACAACCATTTCCACCCTTATCCTCTCCGGCTTCATCTTCCTCACACCAGCCCCACGGATCGAAAGAAAAAACCTACAGATCCAAGCAAAACAAACAAATAGAAACGCTGGAAGTGGAACGAATCGAAAGTTGCGGAAGTCACACTAAAGCCCTACATCGAAGCCGACGTACTGCCACCGGATACCAAGTTGAAACGTCGAATACTAGGTAAGGAAAATTTTCCCGATTCGGCAAGCTGTGTAGTGATTCTATTCACCGATTTCCCCGACCGTGGTCTATCGCTGCAATGTCGTCTTTCTTCCGCGAGCTACTCCAATACAATGACCTCCAGCTTCACAACCTGGACCCCAATTCAATTCTTTAGATCGCGTGTTTCAATGAGCTGTGTAAAGGATACCTCAAAATCAAGTCCTCCCTCAGGTTCTGGAACCAAGTCTTCAACATAAAGGAAATATCGGAAGCCGGCTGGGTGCATGTCGACATATGGTACCAGCTCTCGCAACAGAGAGAACCAGATCTCGAAGACCATGAACAAACTATTCACCAGCAGAATCAGGGGAAGTGATATTGCCAAAATCACAACCTTCTCGCAGAATCACCAGCCGTCCGAGGTAAAAAACCAATGTAGTTACTTATAATCAGCAGCGTCGTACGATTCCAGATCTTCTAACTGTCAAAATTATTCTTGTGAGCAGGGTTTTTTATATCATTTTGGCACATTTTATTGGACTAACCTATTAACCCAGTGCCAGTTTCTGTTTATTATGTTTGTGCATTACAGAAAATGTCCAAAACCCAAAGTGCTCAGAAAAATCTGAAAAAATTACAGAAATTCTTTTTCGCCAGAAGACCCTGGGAGCCAGAAGGACAAGTCCGGGGGAGGGCCAAAGCCACCAGAAGCCCCCCTAGGCGCGGTCTAGGCTGGGCCGCGCCTGGGTCCCACCTGGACGCCTCGTCCACCACCTTACGTCGTCTCTTCGCCCATAAATACCTCCCTGACCTAAAAACTCCACATGCCGAAGGATTTTCCCCGAAACACACCAGAGCTCCGCCGCCATCCGAAACCCTACTTCGGGGGTCAGAAGTTCCTGTTCCGGCACCCTGCCTGGACAGGGGTCGACCCCGGGAGCCATCTCCTTCGACGCCGCCGCCTCCATGATGCTCCGTGAGTAGTTCCCCCATGGACTACGGGTTCTAGCTATAGCTAGTTGGTACTCTCTCTCCCATGTTCTTCAATACAATGATCTCATGAGCTGCCGTACATGATTGAGATCCATCTGATGTAATCGTTGTTGTGTTTGTTAGGATCCGATGAATTGTTACATTATGATTAGTCTATCCATGATGTTTGTGAATTATTGTTGCTGCAATCTTGTTGTGTTCATTGTTTGTCACTAGTGCACGAGTGGCATGATCTTAGATTTAAAGTATAACTGTTGCTTTAGATTGTATCTACAAGTTGTTGCACTTGTTGCTGTCCGGAACCCGAGGCACCAAAGTGACAACAATTGGGACAACCAGAGGGGATGGTTGTGGCATGAGGATCACATGTTTTCACCAAGTGTTAATGCTTTGTTGCGGTGCTCTGTAAAAGGAGTACCTTAATTACCATTTAGGTTCCATGATTGGCCCCGTTGAAACGGGATGGTTGGACAAAAAATGTCATGCAAGTTTCTTGTTTCAAGCACGTATGACTATATATGGAAAACGTGCCTATGTATGATTTATAAACTAGATGTCTATCATGAGTTAGTTGCACTTTTGTCAATTGTCCAACTGTAATTTGTTCACCCAACACGTGTTCTTTTGTTTGGAGAGTTACCTCTAGTGAAGTTGGGAACCCCAGTCCATATTTAGCTAGCAACTATTTTCTGGTGCCATTGCTTCTGTGTTACTATTACTGCTGCTACTTTACTGTTACTATTGCTCTCAAGTTACTATTGCTCTCAAGTTACTGCTGCTTTCACATCACTTGTGTTACTATTGCTTTCCTAGGTGTGGCTGAATTGACAACTCAGCTGCTGAAACTTATAAGTATTCTTTACCTCTCTTTGTGTCGAATCAATAAATTTGGGTTTTACTTCCCTTGAAGATTGTTGCGATCCCCTACACTTGGGGGTTATCACACACCCGGCCACTTAGGACCACACGGAGCAAGCCCGTGTCCCAGATCGAACGTAGAGGTTGCCGCCCAGGCTGAGGAAACGACCCCCGTGGTTGAATCCCACCACTGCACCGAACCCGTGCAAAATGAGGGGACCGGCCCTACCCGTTGAACCGATAGAGGCGGAGGACGCAGACGTGCGCACCTTGTCACCCGACACACCGCCGGGGGGAAGGAACCTCCTGCGCAAGGCAGAGCTCGAGCGCCGCCACAAATCATGGAGAGAGCAGGAGAACCTCGCGGCGCGGAGGGAGACGACGAGGAGGATTTGCCCGGAGGAGAAGAAGGCGGGAGGGAGGCCTTCGTGGTTGATGCAGGAACGAGGTGGTTGTAGAGCGGCACCGCCGGGTGGAACGTCGCCATCGCTGCTATGCTCCATCCCAAGTGGTCAGCAGCGAGGCGACATGGCCCGAGTGGCGAAAGATGAGCTAGCAAGAGTGTGCAGGAGAGGATTGTAGGTTTGGCTGGCGCACTCTGGTAAGGGTGGATTTGTGCATGTTTTCCTTTATTATTTGTACGGATTTTCTTTTTAATATCGACCGAATATGTCCTTCCATGAAAATATAACTCATTCTGGTCACTAGAATTGATTAATCTGGAGCACTGGATTTGCTAGCCGTACGGCCCATACCTCTCCATCCCTATCGTAAAAAGCCTCTAGATTTTGAATATTTTTACGTCTCAGCGTAGCAGCTTGAACAGTTTGAGTAGCATGGTAGCAACTATTGATGAGGCCTCGACAGTTCTCTATGTTTTTCTTATTTTACGATCCAAACGCTATGACTTGGGAGTTGTGTTCTGGGATGCACAGAATGGTCGACACAAGGAATGGAATGGTTGGCCCCTTCAGCATTTCATGGTACGGATACAAGTTGTGTGGAATAAGAAGTTGGATAGCATTTGCTAAAAGAAAAAAGAAAAAAAAGGAGCGCACTAAGGTTGGATTCCTGAACATGTACCAAAGATTCAGAAATCAGAAGGATTGTGTGTGGATCTTTTTTTTCATTGTTTAATGACTATAAGTACTCATCTGGGAAAAAATGCCACTAAAAAAGGGCTACAAAGATCAAACTGCATCCCTCAGCGATGTTCTTCTACACAGTAACTTGTCAAGTTTCTGATCAGAAAAGGGCAACTTCATAAAGGGAGAACTACTAAATCCTGGCAGCAGCAGCATAAAGTTGGCCTCCTCTTCACCCTCGCCATCTAGAGCTCATCCTGAAAATGAAGAAGCAAGCGGTGAGAAAACAAATGAAGAGAGCTTGATCAGAAACGAGAAATACGTGCAAAGAACAACATACATGCTTCTCATCATCAGAATGATCCTCCACGTCAGATCCAGCCTTGTCATCCTTATCCTCGTCATCAACATCCTCATCCTGTGAAAAAATCATACAAATTTAAGTTATAGTTGATCAAGGATATCTTGGAAGGAATAACATGAGGACAGAAGGGTTACATCCAAGTCATCATCATCATCGCCAGCTTTGGTAGCATCCTGATAACATGGTAACATTGATAGTCAACAATGAGCTCATTCAGGACGAGCAAAACCACAAATAATAGCAAGAACAATTAAAGAGAAGGCTATCAAGCCATCAAAGAGAGAAAATGTGCCAGAAGACAAATAACAGAAGTAGGTGATACAACCAGTTTAATTCGTGCTCACACTTACTGAAGTGAGGATGTAGGACTAATGGTAGTGACAGCGCCAAAAACTAATGCCCCCAGCAAATCAATCGTTAACTAATAGAAAAGGAATTTACCTCCTCTTCCTTCTTTTTCTCAGCCTCGTCAAAAGCAGCCTTCTCAGCCTGCAAGACACAGAACCATCAGTACATGTAGGAACAAATCAAATAACAACGTGATCAATGCAAGGTAAAGGGCAACATACATCCTTATGCTTGGCCCAGGTCTCTTCTGCAAATGTCTTGGCCAACGCAGCATCGTCAGTGATGAGAATGTTGTCAAACAAAGTTCCTGACTTAACCTGCAGATACAATAAAAAGGCATGACCGGATTGTTCTGACTTCCTGAACAGACTGAAAAAATTACTCAGCACTTGGCACCTACCTGCCACAGCTCAATTCCAATGTACTTCAGGCTATCGAAAGCATAGATGTAAGGATCATCCTTGAAATCTGTGATGCACAACGAACATGTAACAGCACGCATATCAGTTTATTCACTACTTGAAGGTTTTCTTTTTGTAAGAACCACCTGGGTTCAGTTTCAGGTTAACATACCTGGGTTGTCAATCATGGGTGCCTTCCATTTACCCTGGTAGTTGGGGTTCTTGATTTTCTAGATATGAAACAAGTGTGTTTAAAATTAAAATACAAATTGCTGATTTCTGATTTAAGTGTTTCTGAATAAACAGCAATTAAAATCGCACCTTTTGCTTCCATGGTCCCTTGTACTCTGGGTTGGGAATGGTTGGGGCAGTCCATTCACCATCTTCCTCATCATCCCAGTCCTCAGGCTGCAGTAAGCACAGTATGAATTTTAGAACACACTATTTTGCATGATATGAAATATATTGACCTATCCAACTAATATACCTTCTTAGCATCAGGGTCGGTAACTTCCTTGGGAATATCATCATAGCCCTGAAAATAACAGCATCATGAGCAAGATTGCATAATTAAGAGCAAATAGCTTCATTCTATCTACATTGTGAGAGGCATTAAAATAGAAGAGCTACACTTGAAGAGATTTCAAAATTATTCCTAATTGCTTGATTAGTAGCAAGTAGCTTTACAATACAAAGCGCTAGCCCTGATTGCATTATTATTAAAACTTATTAATTCAGGCTAGTATTTAACATGGTAGAAAAACATGAAAAAAATACCTCTGGCTTGGTGTCCTCGGGGTCAGGAATGAACTCCTTGTCATCCCAGTCCTCTGGCTGCAATTACCATCATATCAGCTCTCTAAACTTAAAAAGAGCAAGCAACATAACTAAAAGCAAACTCTAAATGTACCTTCTTAGCTTCTGGGTCCTTGATTTCCTTGGGAGGAAGAATATCCCAATGCTCGTAGATGCTTCCAGTTTGCTTCTCTTCATTATCAACCAGAATGCTGTACGTAGCATCAGGGCGGATGATCAAAGTGTACACATGCGACAGCTGATCAGTCTCGCAAGGCACATCCTTCTTGATCAAATGGTTCTTGCCATTCTTGGTAAGGATAGTGTGAACCTTCTTGGTGCTGTACCCACAGATATCTGGTCCAAACATGATGCTGTGGTACAAAAGTACATGGTTAACAACTAATTAAAGGGTAGGCACATGAGTACAAGAACAGAAAAGAACAGCTACCTGTAGGGTGTGTCACCACCGAATTTCTTCTGGTCAACATCACCTCCAAGCAACTTGACGTAGCCACCACCACAGTCAAGCTTCTGCTCATGCTTCACAGAGAACTGCAGCACAAGGGTCTTATCCTTGTTGCTGAACTCAGGGTACTCAGCCGAAATGGCATAGAATCTGTAGTCCTCGGAGGTTTGAATACCTACAACAAGATTCAAGGTTCAGTACATCATCATAAGAAAAATAAATATATAAGTCATGTTTTCGAATTAGGTGGACGAAACCGAGGCTAATTCACCTTTGTCCTCGGAATCGCCATGCCATTTCCCAGATGTGTGGTTCCATTCACCAGCCATGTTCTCGTCCTTCTTCCACTCAGACTTGACCCACCGACTATCCCAGCCATCTAAATAAAAAACAGAATTGTTTAGAACACACATTACATACATAGCATGCCTCACAAGGAAGTTGGAACCAGTAAGACTAAGTAGGAATTATTAGCTGCCAAAGTTATGCAAAGCTTTGACATATTCTGACAGAAAGCAATGCAGTTTTTGATATGTCTTAATTATGGATCGGATAAATACACCGTAAGCTAATGGACGAAACAGAGCCTAAAATGGCAGATCAAAACAGCAAACACTCGCTATAGACGCCACTAAGTACCTTGAACAAATGCAATTCGGATCCAGATCAACAGAGCATAATCAGATCCTCCGGATCAAAGCAAAGAGCATAACTAATTCGACACGAAACAGCACTAGATCCCTGACCATCAGAACACAATGAAATGGCTAAACCCCAGATAAGCCCAGACAGATCACCGGTCGAAACAAACTAACACCAACAGATTCCGTCCACTTGCTTCTAAAAGCTAGATCCAAGTCAAAACGCACCACACGACACGGCAGTCCTGATAAGATCGGACAGGGCGGCACGGGGTCGAGGGATCGGGATTCACCTTCGAACTTCTCCTGGAAGAAGACCTCGGCCGTGACGGCGGCGACGGAAGCGAGCGCAACCAAGGCCACGAGAGCGTAGGAAGACCCCCTACGGATCGCCATCTCCGGCGACGCACAGCAGAATCTTCTAGAAGCTTCCGATCCGATCTGAACCCCCCCTATCGGTTTCAGTGAAGCGTGAAAGGAAGGGCCGTGCGCGCTGCTTAATAGGGGGAGCCGGGAGTGGCGCCCCCACGGCGAAAAATAGCGCCGTTTCGCTGTGTTAGCGTTGTTTTTCTCCCAGTCGCCCTCAGCAGACCAAATAACGTCGTTTCGGCCTAAAATAGCGCTGGCGCTTCCAGGTCAGACCCAGCCCATTGGGTTCCGCCTAGAGGCGAAATGGCGCGAAAACACGGCGGGCCAGCGCTGTCAGCGATTTGGGCGAAATGCCAGGGAAACGGAGCGAAAACGCGGCGTCGTCATCCCCTCGGCTCCCGCGCTGGTCAAAAGCTTGTCGGAGTTATGGCTTGTGGACTGCCGCGCCGCCTGCGCCACCGCCGACGCGTCCAAACGCTTGCCATGCGCCGGAGTTATGGCGCGTCACCGTTCGCCTCCCCGGCGCCTATAAAAGCCCCCATCCCCGCCGTGGCAGAGGCACACCGCTCTCTCTCAAAGACGTCCTCCCGGCGCCAGACGACGTCGCCGATGCCTGGTCAGCGAGGATGCACGAGCAGGAGGAGGTCCAGCGCCAGCAGCGCATCCTCGAGGAGATGGAGCGCCAGCGCGCGACGGCGCAGCGCCAGCGCGTGGCCCCTCGCCGTCGCATGCCATCTCCCCCGCCGCCACCGCCCTACATCATCCTCGGCCCCAGTGACGAGGAGGACGCCCCCAGCGCGCCCGGGCCGAGCAGGTGGCACGGCGGAGACGACGGCCAAGGCCCCAGCCGCCGCGACTCCGACGACGACTACAGCCAGATCATCTACAGCCAGCTGGGCATGTAGAACGGCGTGTAGATCGCCAAATTATCTATTTTAAGTTTTTATTTTAAGTTTCTACTATGTAATCGGCAAGAACTACGAATTTCGCCCATATATGAATGAAATTCGCCAAATTAGCTATTTTTCGCCTAAATTTTTTATTTAAAATTTCTGGGCTTCTTCCTGGGTTTGGGCACGGCTGGGAAAACACCGCCCCCAGGCGTGAAATAGCGCCGTTTTTCGGCCTAGGGGGCACAACGGCTGGAGATGCCCTTAGGGTTTCTGCTCACCGGAAGGGTGGGTTTACCGTTGTGGTCTGTGAAGCTGACATGTGGGTCCAGCGAAGCTGATGGTAAGGTCAGTCACCACGGTGGCACCACTGGCCCACGGCTGCTGACCAATGACGAGTGCCCGTTTGGTGACTGAGCCATTAGGAGTAGGCCACGTGGAAATTGCGACGTGTTGGGACGTTCAGAGAGGCGCGGGTGGGTAGTTCGTGCGTGGCAGCGGCTCTGGAAATGGTAAAATGCAGAGTTTCTCAGATCGGATGGGATTTCAATCATGCGAGTGCGTGGTCGCATAGGAAGGATGAGGCATGGCCTATGCTAGACAGTGGATGAATGGCCCAGCTCTTCACGTCGATTCAGATGGCCCAGCTTGTTTGAAATACGAGTAATTGTTCGCATGAATTAATTCATAAAATCAGTAGATAAAAAATATGATCAATAAAATAGACATTAAACTAGTCGTGCTATTTAACAGAGTGTTCACAAATGACAAATCTAAACAAATTGTTATAAATAGTGTTTCACATATGATCTCGAACAAATGATACAAGATCACATATGATGTGTTGGAACTTGGAAGAAGACCCTTTCGCGAAGTTGCGGGAGAGGTTGCCGATGTCAAAGTCGTCCTTGGAAAAGTATTTGTCGGTGTCCGTGTCGAATAAGAAGTCATTAGTCGCGCGACAGCGCTCCCCAAAAAACCCAATACCCCTTCTCCCGTATAGAATCACAGTAGGTGGGGTTAGAAGTCTACGGTAACGTCCCGAGATGGGGAAAACTTGAGCGATGACCCAAAGCTCTAAAATTGGCTGGCAGCACATGTTTTGTGTCGTGTGTCAAAAGGATGAAGAGCGACCTCTTATATAGACATGGTAGGAGGCAAATAGACAGCCAAAAGCTGAAGTGACGGGATTATGAACGACAATACCTTTCAAAAGCAAAACCACGCTAGACTGACAGCCAGATTACATCATCGCTGCCGACCATCAGCTTCGTCTGTTTCATTTGCATGTCATCTCTTAGCAAGCCTAATTCCCCAAATTAAATGCACGGTTAAAAGACGTGGTTAGCTATTCAACTGTGGAGTTAGGGCTCCATATTACTTTCACGGATGGCGGTGGCCCTATATCGAAAACTCCCAAAAGGACCCACTGTCTCGATGTTTTAGGTCAAAACCTTTATATAGGCGAAAGGACAACGAAAGTGAGGTGCACCAAGTGGAGGCATGGCCCCCCAGGCTGCACCCTGAGGGTGCGCGGGGGCTATGGGGCCGCCTACCCCCTCTGGTGTTTTCCTTTGATGTCTCAAAAAGTTATTGTGTTTTCATATTTTCCCGACTTCTTACGTGAACGAAACTAGATTTTTTCTACGATGCAGAAACAGGTAGAAAACAACAAGCGGCACTTAACACTAGGTTAATAGGTTATATCAATATAAAATGATGTATATAAATATAAATTAGTAGCAGTGTAGTAATTATATAATAATAGTATGAATCAATCAAAAATTATAAACACGTTTAGGACGTATCAGCGTAGTAGTTAATACTTGGTACGTACGACCACCTTATTGTAAGATGGCTCACTCTCGCCAGCCATGCCTCCTGATTTAGCAGAAAGGCTCCCGCCTCACCATGGTGAAGTCGTTCTTCCCCAAGCAATGTCAAATCCGTGGGCCTGTAATTGGAGCGGCTGGATATGGCAAGACATCCCGCAGACAACGAGGTCCACACTAGACAAACCCATTTCAACCAGATCGTCCATCCGACCAGCAGCCGTATGACCTCCTCCTAGTTACCCAGCGCCTAGAGGCCCTAGCCGGCCTTCGACGATAGCGTCCCCCTCCCCGTTGAATGGAAGGACCCGGTGTGCCATCTGTAGTCGGCATGCGTCTGGGTCATAAAAGAAGCTCCTTTGCGAGAACTTCACCGACTCGAGGTTTACCACCTCGGGGTAATTTGTCTCTCGCCTATAGACAGTGGCCGCTCGCACTTCCGTAGAGCACCTCCTCATCCTCAGGTGTTCGTCGAAAATAGAAGAGAGCACACCACAATCCTAGGTGGGGCCAGATCCCTAGGTAACCCTCGCAAAAGGCGGCGAAGCAAATGATCCGAGCCAGACCGGTGGGGCTCGGGTGTTGGAGTTGGACCCATACAAGTTTAGCTGCTCCTAAAGGAGGACCTCACTGGCAGGGAGAGCCCCAGCTCGAGAAACATGGTGAAGAGAACATGCTCATTATCCATGTGTGTGTGGGGGGGGGGGGGGGGAGTGCACCTTCTCTTGGGGGCGGAGGAGGCCACGCTTGACCTAGCGCACTAGCTCCTCCTTTGTCACCTTCGAGCTGCACCACCCGTCGCTCTTGTCGGCCATCTTGAGTTCATTAGGACCTCGGGAGGAATGTGGACTCTTTGGCTCCTGAGATCCAGGGCTATCTTTTTTTTTAAATAAAAGTATATTCATAAATTTCAAAAAATCTGAAAAAATCCTAGATGTAGTCAAAGATGGATACCACTTTCATGTAAAATCTCAATGCCAAATTCTTTATATTATGGGCTACACAAAAATAACAAAACCCTATATATTTTAGAGATTTGAAAGTTTTAGCTCAGATCCACACATTTGTCAACTCAGAATTTAAAATATTTCTTTTTTTTGAAAGCCCACGTATACTCAACAGAGTACCACATACACCGTACATAGTACAAATACAAAGTAATACAAAGTACAGAAAAGCATACGTAGGGGATACAGAACAAGAGCAAGCATCGGCAGCTCCTCCGGCGTCGATGACGAAGACCGCCGACCCCCTTCTAGCCACGCCCCGAGGGTACCTCCTTCGTTGAAGATCGCCGCAAGGCCCGTCCGCCGCGCAGCGGCGGAGCTTGTGCCGGTGAATGAACATGGCGAGCACCCTCCCGCACCAGCAACTCCACCTTGCCGCAGCCGTCTTCGTCCGCAACGCAGGCAAAAGCCGCCAACCTCGCCCAGCCCTGAGTTCCAACCACCGGATCCGCCGCCACCACGGATCCGACGGGAGGCAGAAGAACTCGAGCACCTCGCCGGGCCTCCAGCACCTGCAAGTCGAGCGTGACGATGATGAGCCCCGAGGAGCTCCACCGCTGGAGAAGGCCGCACCGACACCAAACCACCCGCCACCAGCACCACCTCCTCCAAAGCGCCGCCGGCGGGATCTCCACCCTACCCTACCATATGTATAGGCCGGAGCCGGGGATCCCCCACCCTCCCGCCGCCGAAGCGGCCGTTGGAGGAGGGGAATCCCACGACCCAGCGGCGCACACACGGTGGATCGAGGGAGTTCGCCCAAAAAGTCGCCTTCTCCTCCTGCAACAGTGACGGGGAGGGGATAAGGTCGAGTCTGTAGTTAAAATATTTCAAACTAGAATTTTGCATGTTTCTAGGATACATCAATAACAACATGTAGTACTCCATCCAGTCCGGAATTAGTGTCGTGGCTATGTATAGATTTTGTACTACCATACTGATCTTTTTACGACACTTAAAGTGGACCGGAGGGAGTTTTTTTTTCAGAATTTTAAAACTTGTAAGCATGATATTTTAAGTTTTTAAAATTAAGGGAGCACTCGTACCGGGGAGTAATATATCTCCACTCACTGAATTTATTTATTTTCAGAATTTATTGGCTGCCCTAACAGAGTACAAGAGTAAAGAAGTCCAATTGCTATCAATTTTTATTAAGCGTATGCTTTGACCTTGTCGAGGTATTGGTAACGCGGAACTACTATATAGATTATACGTACCGTAAAAGTAGTGGGGAAGAACGTAGAGGGTTCCAGTGACGGGATTGCACACACGATCTTACCCAGCTTCGGATCTCACGACGGTGGCGAGATCCTACGTGCTGCTATAATTCACTCAAGGAGAATATGTGTACAGGTTACAATGAGATTGTATGCGTGCCCTAAGGCTGCTGGAAGGCTGGCTTATAAAGGCGCCAAGCCTTCCCCTACAAGGAAAGCCTTAACCGACCTAGATCATGAGTCCTAGACTAACACGGTAACAAACCCTAACTTGCTCCCTAAGGCGAACGCAGCCAGGCCTTCGTCTTGGACTTCACTAAGCCAGCCCAGAGCTTATCCTTGCGCCTAAGCCCATGAGGCCTTCTCCATTAAGCCCTCCGGCTTTATCTGATGGGCCTCCTTGGTGGGCCAGGTTTTATCCACCGTGGCAGGTATACCCGTTCGGCATAACCTCCACAGTAGTCCCCGGAAAGGTTTAAGTTCTTCGTTTGCCGTCTTTGTGAAACACGGGCTTTCGCCTTTGCGCAAGGCGGACAGAAGAGCTTGGAGCATTCCAAAATGAGACATTCAGTCTGCCTTAAGGATTAAGCCGAACTCTCCTGCACTTTGAACAATCTGGCAGAAAGATTCTGTCAGCGTCGAGTCTTGTCATGACGTCACCGCAGTCAAAGCCAGTCCACGACAGTTGGACAAGCAAAGAGACGTTGTGACGCCATTACTGCTATTTTTCCGCACACGATCTCCGAGGCGTGCGGGAGAAGATGCCCATTATCTGACCGTTGCGGGACGCGTGGCGAAAATCGCGCGGACGTTATCTCACCGCACTAATCGCGGCGCACGGCCCCCATAAAAGGGGAACTGATTTTCTCCATCTGGTTCATTTCCCTGTTCATCGTCCTCCTCGCGCCCATCCCATCTGAACTCCGGCGAGCTCCACCACCACCACCTGCGCACCCACCCATGGAGAGCTCCGATGCGACCGCGGGAGCGGCAACGGCGGCGGCGTCGGCGGCGACGGGGGACAAGATCTGGCCATGAGGGGATCGAGCACCGCGGATGCATCTGCATCTCGCGCGGCAGCGGCGACAAGTTCTGCGGCCACCTCCATCGAAGCAGAGAAGAATGCCCAGCCCTCCGACGAGGGCGATGCGGCGGAGGCAGAGGAGGAGGGAGAGGAAGCATCATCCCGCAACTGGGCAGCTTCCACCATCACCGACGCGGACCTCACGCAGCTGCAAAAGGAGGGCATCCTCCCACCAAAGGAGAACTGCCACTGGCGGTCAGCGTACGGCCACCCTGCTCCAGATCCCGCCGGCGATGAACGAGTGCTCCTCGTCTCACATCTCCTCGCGGTTTGTCTTTGCCTCCGCATCCTTTTTTCCAATCAGTCTTAGACTACTATGGCCTTCAGCCTCATAGCGTAGGCCCCAATAGTATCTTGTACATAGCTGGCTTTATGGCTTTATTCGAAGGATACTTAGGCATAGAGCCCAGCTTAGAATTCTTCAAGTACTGCTTTACTTGCAAGCGCCAAACAGAGAAGGAAGAACTGCTTTCCTTAGGAACAGTTAGCATCAACCTTCGTAGAGGCAGAGACTGGTATCCTAAGGCGCCAAAAATAGATTCCATTAAAGGCTGGAATAGCTCCTTCTTCTACTGCAAAGACATGGCGCCAGTAGGCAAAGACATAGGACTTCCTCGCTTTTCTCCTTTGCCTGCGGAGCCCGCCTCTCTTGGGGCGAAAAACCGCTGAAGGTCCTTCCTGACAACCTCCGTCGCATGCAAAGGCGGATTGAGTACTTAACAAAGACTGCTGTGCCCAAACTCACGGGCGCAGACACCATCCTATGTTGGTTGTCAAGGCGAATCCAGCCTTTGAAAGATCGCAAAGGCCTCATGTGCCACTACACGGACCAGAAGAAAGATCCCCTCCGTGTTAGTGAGAGCGACCTTACGCACGACGCCCTTGTGTATCGCTTTAAGAGGATTGCCAAGGAAAGGATCCAGCTCACAGAGCAGCGTCCTATGTACACAGCCGCCAACCCAGCTCCAAGGTAAGGCATTTACCATTACTGTTTTTACACTTCCACAATGTTTGCCTTACTAACACCACTTTTGATTTCAGCTCGCCCTTTTGCCGGATAATCTGCTGGCTCCTTTGTTTTACGTGCCTGAAGCGGCACCCGAGCCCCAAAGACTCGGAAACGAAAGGCTTCAGGAGCTACTGCAGCAACTTCAGCAGCAGAAAGGCGGAAGCGTGAGAAAGCCATCCCTGTTAACGCCGAAGTGCTCGACATTGAGGACGATGAAGATGCGGCCTTCAATGCTCCAGTACAGAAGTAAGCCGAACCTCAATTTCTTTAGTAAGGCGAACAATGTCTATGAATGTTATCTTATTTTGTATGTGATTTGCAGGATCAAACCAACTGCACCTCTCAAGAGGAAGAAAGTAATTTCTTCCAGGCAAAGAAGACTGAGCCTTCTCCGGCCATCGCTCCCCCCACTCCCTCCGTTCAACAAGAGACATCCCCAGGCCCATCTGAGATCATCATATAGATTTGGACTCAGCCGTCTTTCCTGATAAGACGGAAACTGAAAAGTTGGCCAGGGCTGCCGCTGCTGGGAAGGCGGCGGTACTTCAGTCAGAAGAGCCGAACGAGCCCATCACTCGTGAGCTATCCGCAACATGGTGAAGCAAGAGCTCTTTGACGACGAGGGGTACATCTTACCCAACATCGCCGCCATGCTTGCCGATGAGAAGGAGCGCAACGAGCCGCCTCCGAAGCTAAGGCCAGTTGGCCAACATTGACCATCTTGAACCTGGAAGATAATTGTGACGAGCTGTACGTCACAATGAAGAAGAGCTACAAAGCCTTGAAGGCCATGATGCAGGTAAATATTCCGTCTTTATGTACATACTAGTCCCCGGGCATTACGTTGTGCTTTGACTAAGCCGACGTAATGGCCTTTCTTTAATGTTGATAAAGACTCAGTCCCCAAGCCCATTGTAGCTATACCTTATTGTCTTTACCTTTTTACTTACTACTACCCTTGCCTTAGCAGAGCAGTGAGCAACTTACATGCGATCTATGGTACTCACTGAGTAACCAAAGGCAAGTGCTCAAGCAAGCCGTCGCCAAAAATAAGGCGAACAAAGGTAAATGTTGTTCTTTCACATGCAATGTGACTTTAGTTCATTTTAAGGCATAAGATGCTCAACACATGCAATGTGTTTTGCACAGCTGTTGTGGCGAAGGCAAAACAGATCGTCAGCGAGACTGGCGATATAGAAGTTGTGAGGCGGGAAAATGCCGCCTTGTTTAAGCAACTGGAGGAGAACCGAAAGACGGCCGAGGCCAATCTTAAAGCCGTCCAAGACAGCGCCGCTGCAGAACAAGACAACTGAAGGCAGAACTTCTGAAACTGCAGCGACAGGCTGAAAAGGATGGGCTCCTAATCCAGAGCTTACAAGGTCGTCTTGAACGCCAAGCTGATGAGAGCACCGCCATTGACGAGAAACTGCTAAGTAAGCTCTCTTCTTTTACTTCTCGCATTTCTGTCACTTTTCGCCTTTATTCCAACACTTCAGTACGCCTTAATTTTTTCCATTCCTCCCTTCCTCAGTTCCAGCTGGGTTTGGGGAAAGGCTTACCTCTGAGACGCGCCTGGAGCTTATCTTGGAGTGTGGCGAAATTGTGTCAGGGCTGTATGCTGCGGGAAGAGACGTTGTCGCCAACATCTTCCCAAAACAGCTGCCCCAAGTGACAAACACCAGCAACTTGCTGCCACTTCTTCAGAACTGCGTCCCAGAGGTGGTGGAGCGTCTTCGCTCAGCAGCTAGAGGCGGAGCAAAACTTGCTCTAGGACTTGTTCGCGGCCACTACCCCGAAGTCAACATGTGGCGCGTTATCAAGTGTTTCCCAGCCAAGGACAGAGACGGCAACGAGCTCGTCAAAGAAAAGGTCTATGCCTCTGTCTCTGGCTTTGCCTCAGCCGTTGCTGAGATGGTAGACTTGTCTATCTTCTTCTCCAAGAAGCCTGTGCCTCCCCGTCCTGACGACGTGTCTGATGACGAAGCCGAAGCACCCACCACTGGCAATGGCGATGAGTCAGAAGACGGAAATGAAGAAGAAGAAGGCGAGTCTGAAGCTACGCTGGATCCATCCAAGTCCCCTGCGTCTTCGCCTCCTCAGTCCCCTGCATAAGATGCAGGAAAAACTTTGCATTAAGCGTGTCATGAAAGATGGCACAAAAGACTTGTTTTATGTTTTGTAATGGCAGGAGCCTTTTTATCTGTTGAACATGTTTGTTTTGCGACGCATGCACTTATTTTTAAAAGGCTTGCAAACTATGCTCCTTATCCGTCTTCAAGTTTTCTGGCTTATATGCTTTAGCCTTTTCGTATGCTGGCAGAACCTAAGCACGGAACACTTCGCTGGCAACAGGGTTAGTAACCAAACTGTTTAAACACAGAAACGGCGCCGGCTTTTGGTGCGTAAAGCATCTACTAAGACAAGCCAGCATATACGCGATCAGATAAATACTCTTAGACGGATGCAATTTTAATTTTTGTAAGGCCTTAAGGCAAAAGCATCATGTGAGTAACCACAAGCACGAAGCCAATTCGGGTTAACATTGATATTTTTATCGAAATATATGATCAAATGGAAATAAAAGACGGCGAGAACTCATGCATAAAAATAATTGAGGGAACCAAAGACTTTTATTTCATAATCATATATGGTGTGATTACAATAGAATTGCTAAGTGTAAAAAGGACGTAGCTGCTCAATGTTCCAAGGACGTTTCGTCTCCTTGAGCACTGCTTCTTCGTTCCTTTTCCTTTTGCGGCCTCTTTTCTTCTTCTTCTCGATATCACGGAGGTCCACAAGATAATATGCCCCGTTCTTAAGCGCTTTGCTGATAACGAAGGGTCCTTCCCATATGGGAGATAGTTTGTGCTCCTTTTGCTGAACAAGGCGAAGCACCAAATCGCCTTCTCGAAACGATCTCCGTCTTACCTTGCGACTGTGGTAACGCCGCATGTTCTGCTGATAAATGGCGGAGCGCTGAAGCGCTATCTCACGCTCTTCTTCGAGAAGGTCTAAGCCATCCTGTCTGGCTTCTTCTGCGTCTGCTTCAACGTAGGCTGTTACACGAGGTGTGTCGTGCAGGACATCTGTTGGGAGTACCGCTTCAGCGCCATATATGAGAAAGAAAGGGGTATAGCCTGTTGCACTGCTTGGAGTTGTGCGTATGCTCCATAAGACAGCAGGTAATTCTTCTACCCATGCTCCAGCTGCTCTATGCAAAGGCACTCTAATCTTGGCTTTATTCCCTGTAGATTATACTGTTGGTTCGCTCAACTTGGCCATTCGATTGTGGATGAGCCACAGATGCTAAGTCCAAACGAATACCAACTTCACCACAGTACTTTGCCAGTTCTCCTACGGCGAAGTTTGTCCCATTGTCCGTAATGATACTGTGGGGGACGCCAAATCTCGTTATAACCTCAATGACGAACTTCTTGGCTGTTGCCCCATCAAGCTTTTTTATGGGCTTAGCTTCAACCCACTTGGTGTATTTATCCACCGCAACTAAGAGATGTTTGACGCCGCCTCGCGCAGTCCTGAATGGACCTACCATGTCCAGTCCCCAGACCGCAAATGGCCACGTGATTGGAATGGTGCGCAATTCCTGGGCTGGCATCTTTGGCTGTCTTGCATACTTTTGGCATCCAACGCATTTCTTGACGAGTTCTTCTGCGTCTTGCTTTGCTGTGAGCCAGTAGAATCCATGTCTAAAAGCTTTGGCGACAATTGCTCGGGCAGAGGCATGATGACCGCAACATCCACCATGGATCTCTTCTAGTATCTCCTGTCCTTCTTCCGGCGAAACGCATCGTTGATATACACCTGTGGTACTCCGCTTGTATAGCTCTCCATTTATTATTGTGTATGCCTTAGCTCTGCGCACAACTTGCCGCCTTAATACTTCATCCTCTGGCTCTTCCTTGTTAAGGAGGAAATTTATGTAGGGCTGTGTCCATCTGGCTTCACCAGCATGACGGAAACAGACTGCGAAGCCATGGGGTCATCCTCATCTCCGCCTTTAATAGACGGCACGTACAGGTGCTCCAAAAATATATCGGAGGGCACCTTCGATCTTTTCGAGCCCATTCTGGCTAAGGCGTCCGCTGCTTCATTTTCCTCCCTTTTGATATGCTTGACTTCTAAGCCGATAAAACACCGACCAAACTCGTCTACCGTGCGTCGGTATTCAGCCATTGTAGGGCTCTTCGCGTCCCATGCCCCTTCTAATTGTTGAACAACGAGGTCTGAATCGCCATAGCACAAAAGACGGCTAATGCCCAAATCCTTTGCGACGTGCAATCCATGCAACAGAGCCTCGTATTCTGCAACATTATTAGTGGCATTGAAGTGTATCTGCAAGACATAGCACATCTTGTCTCCTTTAGGGTTCTTCAGTACCACGCCAGCTCCCGATCCCTGCAACATTTTGGAGCCGTCAAAGTGCATAACCCAATATTCCGTCAGGGAGGGGAAGTTCATCCATTGCTTCTGTCCAGTCTGCGATGAAATCAGCTAAAGACTGGGATTTGATGGCTGTACGTGGCTTGTACTGGATGTCGAAGGCTGCCAATTCAATTCCCCACTTAGCCACACGTCCAGTGGCATCGGTGTTGTTTATAATGTCACCCAATGGCGCCTTACTGACTACCGTGATTGGGTGCTCTTGGAAATAATGGCGTAATTTTCTGGCTGCGAAGAAAACTCCATAAGCCAGCTTCTGATAGTGAGGGTATCGTTGTTTGGATTCGGAGAAGACTTCGCTGATATAATATACCGGCCTTTGTTCCGGTAGCTCCTTTCCCTCTTCCTTTCGCTCAACAACAACCACTGCACTAATAACTAGGTTGGTAGCCGCCATGTAAAGTAGCATCGGCTCTTGTGGTAGAGGAGACGCTAATATTGGTGCTGAAACTAAGGCGTCTTTTAACTGTGCTAAGGCTGCATCTGCCTCTTCAGTCCAGACGAACGTCTTAGTTTTCTTCAACAACCTGTATAGGGGTAAAGCTTTATCCCCAAGCCTACTAATAAATCGGCTTACAGCTGCTGCAGATCCTGTGAGCCTTTGGACATCTTTAAGACAAGTAGGCTTTTTGATGTCCATGATAGCTCGAATCTTTTCTGGGTTAACCTCAAGACCTCTTTCTGAAACAATGAAGCCTAAAAGTTTTCCTGCTGGGACGCCAAAAAAGCATTTTCCCGGATTTAGCTTCATGTTATATTTTCTTAAGTTATCAAAGGTTTCTTGAAGGTCAACGATGAGATCGCCGCGTTTTCGCGACATAACGGCAATGTCATCGACATAAGCGTGAACATTGCGGCCTATTTGATCGTGTAGGCAACGTTGTATGCACCGTTGGTACGTTGAGCCAGCGTTTTTAAGCCCGAAAGGCATAGTTATGTAGCAAAACGTTCCGAAAGGTGTGATGAAGGAAGTCTTAATTTGGTCAGACTCCTTCATCTTAATTTGGTGGTAGCCAGAGTAAGCGTCCAAAAAGCATAGTAATTCAGAACCTGATACAGCATCTACGACCTGATCAATTCGCGGCAATGCGAAGGGGTCTTTAGGACAGGCTTTGTTTAAGCCGGTGAAATCTATGCACATGCGCAAGTCTTTCACGTCCTTCTTAGGTACTAATACAGGATTTGCTAGCCAATCTGTGTGGATAACCTCTCTAATGAAATTAGCGGCACTAAGCCGAGCTACCTCTTTTCCTATTGCTTTCTTCTTCTCTGGACCGAAGCGACGAAGACCTTGTTTTACTGGCTTGGCACCTTTGGCGACATTAAGGCTGTGCTCGGCAAGTTCCCGGGGTACTCCTGGCATGTCTGATGGTGACCATGCAAAAATATCCCGTTGCTCACGGAGGAACTTGACGAGCGCGCCTTCCTATGCGTCACTGAGGTCCGCGCCTATGTTCGTCGTCTTGCTTGCATCGCGTTGTCCAGCACGATCTTCTTCGAGTTTGAGCTGGCCTTGAAAGTGACATCCGAGGCGCAAGGAGGCTTCTTACCATCCGGCATTTCATTGGTGTTAACTTCTTTCTTGTACTGCTCCAGCTCTTCCTTGCTGATGACTGCTTCTGCTAAGACGGCGTTTCCTGCTTCGCATTCCTTCGCCTTCTTGAAGTCGCCATTGACCGTGATGACGCCGTTTGGTCCAGGTATTTTGAGCTTGCTGTAGATGTAACACGGGCGTGCCATGAATTTGGCAAAGGCTGGGCGGCCAAAGATTGCGTGATACGCACTTTTGAATTCCACCACCTCAAAGGCAACTTCCTCAGTCCTATAGTTTGTTTCGTCACCGAAGGTGACGTCTAAGACGATTGTTCCCATAGAACTGGCCTGCCTGCCTGGCACTATGCCGTGAAACTTGACTGTGCTATGTTTTAGCTGTGTCTCAGAAAGGCGCATGCGCTTTAAGGTTTCAAGATAGAGGATGTTGATGCTACTCCCTCCATCCATAAGCACCTTAGAAAGCCTGCATTGCTGCACAATTGGGTTTACAACGAGCGCGTAATTCCCTGGGTTCTGTGGAATATGATCAGGATGATCGTTGCGGTCCCATGTAATGGGGTGCTCGGACCAGTTGAGATACTGGGGAACCGCTGGCATAGTGGCATTGAGTTCCCTCCAGGCTGCCTTTTCCTTTTTGGCCGAAGGAGTGGCAAGGAAAGTGACAAGGCTTGTTTCGACCCTTGGAAACTTGTTGCTCCTCTTGTGCTTTGGCTCCTGATCTTCCGGCTCCGAAGCACTTTCCTCGTTGTCCTTCTGCTCTTTCTTGTCTTTACGGTTCTTGCGCTTGAACTGTTTTGCCTTGAAGCCAGCGTCCGGATCCTTCTTGATATCATCGTTAAGGCGGCACTGCCTGTTGGTATGGGTGCATTTGCCAAGCTTGCTATGATGGGCACAAGGTTCATCTTTGATGTCGTCATAGGTGATTTTAATGGGTCTTGACCCTTGACTGTCATCGCTCTTCTTCTGCCATCTGCTAGCCCCGCTCTGGCCACCCTTCTTATTGGCAAAGGCTACCTCCTTTGATGGTCCTGGCGCATCGTTGGCTTCCTTCTTTTTCCGGCTTTGATTGTTGTTTCGCTTTTCCGGGTTAACAGCTATGTCCATGCGCAGATCGCCGTCGTCAGCTCGAGCGTCGTCTTCTGCTGCAGCGTAATTGTTCGCGCTGTCTAAGAGCTCGCCGAGGTGTTTGATGTTTTGGCTGGCAACATATATCTCATCATGTTGCCTTTCTTCAGGCTGTTCATAAAAGCATGTATGGCCTGGATCTCAGAAACGTCTTCGCATGCATTCTTTGTCTCTGTCCATCGAGCTATGAAAGCTCTGCTTGACTCCCCCTCCACTTGAGCGCACTTTAGTAGATCTGAGTAAGCCTTTGGACGTTTGTATGTGCATGAGAAGTGTTGCATGAATGTTTTCTGCATGTCTTGCCAATTGTGGATACTCTTTTCTGGCAAAGTGTCGATCCACAACCGGGCGTTCCCTCCAACATGAGTGGAAGAAAACGTACAGCTGCATTGTAATCACCGTCATTAATACCAACGGCGTGGATGTAATCAGGCAGCCATATGTCCGGTTTGTCAATGCCATTGTACTTGTCCACAATTTTCTTGACATTGCCTAGCGAGGATGGGAGTTGCACCTTGCGAATCGCCGGTCCAAAGCACACAGGGCCCAGGTAAGACTCCTCTTTGGCCGCTTTAATCTCATCGAGACGGATGCGGGCGTCTGAGATATGAGTGTTTTCCCTGGCTGGCCCTTTGTTGGATTGGCTACGCCTTGGCTCCTCCTGACGGCTTTGGCGATGAGGGGAGCGGGAGCGAGATCGCCTTTGAGGCGGATCTCTGTTGCCCCTATTTCCTTCGTCTCTTGCCCGTGCTGCGGGCGGAGGTGGCATGTTAAGCCGGTCACTCCCACGCCGTGCGTCCTTCCCCTTGTCTTGATCTCTTTCACGGCGAGGCGGATCATTCTTCTTATGGCGTGTGTTATCCTTTTGCCGGTGGTCGTCCTTGCCTTTGTCACTATGGCGATTGGACCCAGTCTTTGACTCATCCCTGTGCTTGTCAGGAACTTTGTCCTTCCTGGGTTCCTTACCCTTATTGCCATGGCTACTGGAACCAGCTGGTTCCTCTGGATCCCACCGCCGGCAACGGCTGTCTTGCAAAGACGCGTGTCGTCCGCCAGTTTTGAGTTTGAGTCCGCCTTAGCCTGCTGCTCTACCGCCTTTTCGATGAGCATTTTAGAATAATGGTGGCGCTCTTCAATTGGACTGCTTCGTCTCCCATGATTTCCCTGGCCGCCTCTAGGTTTTTGGCCGGGGTGGAGAAGAATATGACTCCATCAGGGTTAACTCTGAAAGAGTATTTCTGCCAAGGCTTTAAAGGCTTTTGGGCAGAAGTCTTCTCGAAGTTTCCCTGCAGATCCCGATGCAGAAGAGGGTCACGTATACTTCGTATTTTGCGGAATTTCTCAACATCGCGCTCACGCTGGTACTCTTCCTCTTCTAGAGCCTTTCCAACTAGGATTAACTCTTTTTCCTTGTTCAGGAGGGACAACTTATACTTGATGTTGACTTCAGTCTCAGCCAGGAGCGCTTTCCGTCTTTCCTCAAGTTCAACCGCGGTTGGATTTGGTCCCAAAGGTGTTTTGAGAGCTCCAATGCGCGCATGTGTTCCTCCTTTGACCGCTCCAGGTCTTCTTCAATAGGCGTAGCCGGGGGAGGCCTTTTAGGGTCCAGCACATCCTCTGGCTTTTCCGCCTTGTCACCAATGTGTTTGATGCTAGAGGAAACTTCAGCCTCGTCTGGCTTAGCCGCGGCCGCACCATCCTCCATAGCTATCTGTGCCGGGAAAGTCATTAAGACTTCGTTTGGATCGGATGAGCCATAGCCTCGCGCGGCAACCTGTGCTGCAAAGTCTTCCTCCTTATGCTCATCGAGATCTGAATCTTCCGCCATTGGAGCGGTGCCATCAGATCCGGCTTCTGAGTCTGCTCCTGTCTGTAAGGCAGGTAATATTGACTCAGGGTCAGATTCGGCCGGCTTAGGGCCAGATGCGTCAATGACACCGACAAAGCGAGAGGCGGGCTCCATAAGCTCATAAGAGCTGGAGTCAGAATCGCTTTGGGTATCAGAGTCACTCAGATCGCGATAGACAAAGGCCTGATCCGATCTGTGTTGTTGCTCGATTGCATAATCGATGGGGTGGTGGGTGGGCCAAAAGGCGGCGGATCCCCTGGGGAATCCATACGCCTCAGCCGTAAAACCCATGAAGATGTTGATGGTGCCGAAGGGGACGACGAAGCTTGACACCAGTGCGTCGTTTGCTGGGACGTAGGACCCGTCGTCTTCGATGCACCCAAAGTTGTTGATGATGCGGGCGCGACCAACCGCCATAGTCTTGCCGATCTCGCCCAATGCTCCCGCCTGAAACAAAACTCCCGACGCCTTGGGCCCCACGGTGGGCGCCAACTGTCGAGGTATTGGTAACGCGGAACTACTATAGATTCATACGTACCGTAGAGGAGGTGGGGAAGAACGTAGAGGGTTCCAGTGACGGGATTGCACACACGATCTTACCCAGCTTCGGATCTCACGACGGTGGCGAGATCCTACGTGCTGCTATAATTCACTCAAGGAGAATATGTGTACAGGTTACAATGAGATTGTATGCGTGCCCTAAGGCTGCTGGAAGGCTGGCTTATAAAGGCGCCAAGCCTTCCCCTACAAGGAAAGCCTTAACCGACCTAGATCACGAGTCCTAGACTAACACGGTAACAAACCCTAACTTGCTCCCTAAGGCGAACGCAGCCAGGCCTTCGTCTTGGACTTCACTAAGCCAGCCCAGAGCTTATCCTTGCGCCTAAGCCCATGAGGCCTTCTCCATTAAGCCCTCCGGATTTATCTGATGGGCCTCCTTGGTGGGCCAGGTTTTATCCACCGTGACAGGTATACCCGTTCGGCATAACCTCCACAGACCTAGTTGACCAGCAACCATTTTCAAAAAAAAAAAAGTTGACCAGCAACCAACATTCTCCTCTTACCCGAGCTCGTGGGGGAACCTATCACCCATTCACCAATTGTTTTTCTTTGCGAGGGCCCTATCCAATTGCTGGTGTGCCGGTGGGTGTTCTTCTCTCTGGGAAATAATTTTGCCGAGGGGTTCTGCACTTCACGGCAATCCCTTCTCGCTAAATTAACTGGTCCGTTCATTGGTCTGTTCTGTTCTTCATTCTTCGTTCTTTGCTCCGTGTTATTTCCTCTCCGAGTCCGGTGGTCTTGTGTCGGTCACTTGCGATTTATGGTGGTCCCTGATTGTGATTGTAGGGCGGAAGGTTCAGTTGCTCCGGCGAGTTGATAATCGACGACGAGCAAGTCGGACGAAGAGATACTCTGAGAGCGGGAGTGGGCTATTCAGCGAAAAGATGATGCGTAGATCCGCATATGTAAGTGCGCGGGTTGCTGTTCAGTTCCCTTTTGGTATTTTCTCTTGTTGATTGCAGTATTTTCCTCGTGCTGCTTTGCTGATGAAGGATTTTGTGGAATGCTAGAGCTCAAAAATTGTAGCTGACTTATTAGAGCTCATTTGGAGGAAATAAGTTATTTCCTATGAGTCTATTTGGATTGTAAGAATGGACCTACGAATTCCTCCACGATTTTGGAGGATTCTACACATGAGCTCAAGATGTTAAATTCCTTTGGGAAGTCCAAGGGAAGATGAGTCTTTCTCTCCCCTCTTCTCTCATAACACGAAACGATATACAACCCAATTCCTGCGTTTTTCTTGTTCCTGTTCCAAACAGGCCGAGTTTACCATTGGCTTGCTTTGGAGCTAAATATTTGTGGTATGGACCTTTTGAGTTGTGACCCAACTGATTCAAGAAAAATCTTATCGATAGATGACACGAACCTTGAAATATTTTTTAATCTAAACAATAACTAGGCAGGAACAAACTAGATTTCTATATGTGCATGTGTTTCGCTTATTTTGTTCATTTCACTTTCCCTTAAAATACATTATTCAGATCCATTTGTATGGTTTATGCTATCTTTAACTATGCTATACTTTTCAAGGCCTCTTTGATTCAAAGAAATTCCATAGAACCGATGGAGGATTCTATTTCTTAGGAGTTTCGGTGGAAATTTTTCATTGAGTCCAACTACATTAAATTTTTCTTTTGCTTGTGGGACAACTATGCATGCACCTGACCCTTCAGGAGAGTTAATGTGTCGTTCATGTGGTGCAGCTAAACAACTTCTGTTCTACAATCCTTTGCTTTCCTTACTTCAGGATTCAACATTTCATGACATTCAATTCCTACATTTACTATATTCCTGTTTTTTGATGATTATAGACAGCGACCTGTTGAAATTTGTTGCAGATATTTCAAGCCCTTTTGATTTTTGCAACCGTTGTTGCTGAGAACCGATGGACCAGTGTATCCGGCATGTACTGTGAGGATTTGACAGCAAGTTTGTATCGACCCCACAGTGTCTCCATAACCGAGTTTGGTGCTGTTGGAGATGGTATTGCTCTCAATACAAAAGCATTCCAGAATGCAATCTTCTACCTCACTTCATTTGCAAACAAGGGTGGGGCACAGCTCTTCGTTCCGGCTGGAAGGTGGCTGACTGGGAGTTTTAGTCTTATCAGTCATCTCACAGTGTCACTGGACAAGGATGCAGTAATAATGGGATCTCCAGTAAGATGACTCAACAAATGGTTTCACAGATAATAGTTTACCTCCTTTTTGCAATGTAATTTCAGCTGTACCTCTTCACTGTAGATATATCTTTAATTATATATTTTTTCACATACAAAAACAACACAGTTTTCATAAAATGATTTGCTAACAACACATGCGGACATTCCTGTTCACATTAACTGGATCTCTTTCAATATGAAAATACTATTTCATTGAGAAAAGCAATGCAAGAAGTTCTACTGTTATGGCGTTTTAATGAAGTATATTTGCAGGATTCATCTGATTGGCCAGTTATTGATCCTCTTCCATCCTATGGGCGTGGTAGAGAACTCCCTGGTAAAAGACATAGGAGTCTAATTTTTGGTTCCAATCTGACTGATGTAATAATATCTGGTAAGTGTTATTAGCTGCACCTTTTGCACCTCTATCGGGTATCATGTTTAATTGCTAGTAAATGATTAAGGATTAATCATTATCTTTCTAGGATCTAATGGAACCATTGATGGCCAAGGAGCAATTTGGTGGGACTGGTTTCACAACCACACACTGAATTATACCAGGCCACCTCTTGTTGAATTGATGTACTCCACTAGAGTTGTTATTTCTAATTTAACCTTTACAAATTCGCCATTTTGGAATATTCATCCTGTATACTGCAGGTTCGCTTTCTAAATTTTCTACTTGCTGATTTTTAAAATTATCTATTACACACAAAACCAGTTGCAATTGCAAAATTGTTATCTTGACTGCTTATGCTAAATAAACAGCCAAGTGCTTGTCCAACATCTCACGATCCTTGCACCCATCAGTTCACCGAACACTGACGGCATTGATCCAGGTGTGCTTTATTTTTATTTTCAGAAACTTAAATTGTTTGTGACTCCATGATCCCTGATTCTGATTCTTTTTCACAATATATCCAAGTATGCCACTTTTTCTCTCATTTAGAAGTTCGTGATGCACATAATATAGTGGGCACTATCTTATGCAGATATGATGAACACTTTGTCAAGACATTACATAAAACAAACAAAATATGATCAAGAAAAAAAATAGAAGGAATATAATGTAGACTGATGAATTTATATTCTCTATACTCAGATGTTCGATATTACATCAGATTTGTGCTTTAGTGTAGCTTTGGTTCAGTTCTCCTAAATGGATAAGACTTCAGAAACTAAAGATCACATTTATTACATAAAAGTGATATTTTTGCAGATATCTGGCAATTCAGAGTAGAAATTCGGGCCATGTCAACATTAGAGTATGGATTACACGTTCTTCTTTTTTTTGCTCTTCCTTGTGACTGTGTGTATTCATTTAGCACACTTGAACAATAAGTACTAATGCAACTTCAAACTTATCCAGATTCATCCACAAATGTCTGCATCGAAGATTGTTACATCAGGAATGGTGATGATATTGTTGTCATCAAGAGTGGGTGGGACGAGTATGGCATTTCTTTTGCTCATCCTAGCTCCAATATTAGCATCCGTAACATCATTGGAGAGACAAGGAGCAGCGCAGGAATCGCCTTCGGAAGCGAGATGTCAGGTGGCATATCAGAGGTCCGAGCTGAGGGGATACACATCATTAACTCAGTGCATGGGATTAGAATCAAGACCGCACCAGGGCGCGGCGGGTACGTGAAGAATGTGTACATAGCTGATGTGAGCATGGATAATGTTTCAATAGCCATCAGGGTTACCGGAAACTATGGTGAACATCCTGACGATAAATATGACAAATATGCGCTCCCCATCATAAGCAATATAACCATCAAGGACGTCGTGGGTGTCAATATTGGGGTTGCAGGAATGTTCCAGGGGCTCCAGGGGGACAACTTCAGCAATATTTGCTTATCAAATGTTACCCTCAGCGCCAAATCGGCGAATCCATGGAATTGCTCACTTGTTGAAGGGTACTCAAATTCTGTTTCTCCAGAAATATGCGAGCAACTCCAAACCAATCCTGGGCCAGGTCAAGTATGCTACGATGGTAGTAACTATCTAACACCAGGAGCAGTACAGCCGCATGCACCACAAAAGTCGAGCGCTAGCCGCTTGCTAAATCCCTTCCATAGGTTGGCTTCTCTTTAAGAGGCACCAGTTGTTGATGTCTTTGTTGATTTTCTGTTGTGGATCAGATTCTGGAAGTGTTTTAAGCCTGGTATGTAGTGAAGATAAAACTGTTGCTGTGATGTACAATGTATATCATTATGTAAATGGACTCTTACCTGAAACTAAGCCTGCATTATTTAGAAGAGAATAATAATAATACATATTTATTCTGCTCCAAAGCCGCGCAAACTTACTGACGATGAAAATCATTGTATTGGTGAAATATAGCTCAGAACTTACTACAACACAGATTGAGAGCTGATGCCAAGTGTACAAATATTTATTTTGAAATTGATCAACTGCAAATTAATCACCCTATCAGGGAAACAAATGAAGCATCATCAAAAGGTAGATACACTTTCCCTTATTGTTTTGCAAACAACAGAAAGTTGTTATATTTTCTTCCGAGCATAGCATAGGTTTCACATAGACATTATTTCCATCTAAACCTTTTATGGTTTCTTCTGTATAGATAGGTTCATATAATCAGAAAATCATAAGCGGAACAGGTGAAAATTGTCGGCACATTGCTTTACCTACGAAAACATAACCAAATGTGCATTGTACAAAATAGACAAAATATGCAATTCGTCGTTTGAACATGCAACTATGACGATCTATGTTTTCTCTACTACGACATTCAATTGTATTTTTCCACGCAAGTTAACAGGTTGACTATATTGCTCATACTCCAGAAAGTTACATGGCGGAACAGAACCAAGTACTCCATCCGTTCCAATTTAATTGAGTCGCTGAGGAGTAATACATTAGCACTCAACACACTACGGCCTATTTTCGCAAGCTCATGAGCTACTCTGTTTTCAGACTGATTTACTTTCGCGTAAATGACATCAGTTAGGGACTGAGTGATGCCCTTAATCTCCTTAACAGGGCGTTTTGCTGGTCCCTTTGGAATCCAGTTCACAAACAAGAGTAGCACAGTCGCTTTCAACATGTAACGGCCCAGCAACCTCAGTTACAACATGCAGTCCAGCGACATCTTCAGACAACAACAACAACAACAAAGTTTTTTTTTCCCAAACAAGTTGGGATAGGCTAGAGTTGAAACCCATAAGATCTCGAAACCAGGTCATGGTTCTGGCACATGGATAGCTAACTTCCACGCAGCCCTATCCATGGCTAGTTCTTTGGTAATATTCCAATCCTTCAGATATCTCTTAACAGACTCCTCCCATGTCAAGTTTGGCCTACCACGACCCCTCTTAACATTCTCATCCCGCTTTATCCGTCCGGTATGCAATGGCGCTTCCGGAGGCCTACGTTCTATATGACCAAACCATTTTAGACGGTGTTGGACAACCTTCTCTTCAATTGGTGCTACCCCAACTCTCACGTATATCATCATTCCTAACCCGGTCCTTTCTTGTGTGGCCACATATCCATCTCAACATGCGCATCTCCGCTACACCTAACTGTTGGATATGTCGTCTCTTGGTCGGCCAACATTCTGCGCCATACAACATCGCAGGTCGAATCGCCGTCCTATAGAACTTGCCTTTTAGCTTTTGTGGCACTTTCCTATCACAGAGGACGCCAGAAGCTTGACGCCACTTCATCCAACCAGCTTTGATTCGATGACTCACATCTTCATCGATATCACCATCCTTCTGGAGCATAGACCCCAAATATCGGAAGGTGTCTTTCTCAGGTACCACCTGTCCATCAAGCCTAACCTTTTCCTCCTCGTGCCTAGTAGTACTGAAACTGCACCTCATGTACTCAGTTTTGGTTCTACTAAGACTAAAACCTTTCGATTCTAGAGTCCGCCTCCACAGCTCTAACTTCCTATTAACCCCCGCCCGACTATCGTCAATTAGCACCACGTCATCCGCAAAGAGCATACACCATGGGATATCTCCTTGTATATCCCCTGTGACCTCATCCATCACCAAAGTAAAGAGATAAGGGCTCAAACCTGACCCCTGGTGCAGTCCTATTTTAATTGGAAAGTCATCGGTGTCGCCAATTTTGGGCCTGTTTGATTCAGAGTTGCACAATTTTGGGCCTGTCTGATTCAAAGGAATTGCATAGCATTTTTTGGAGGATTCAATCCTATAGAAAATTTTCCTTTCTTCCTTGTTTGATTTGTAGGTTTGAATCCTATAGGAACGTTTCCTAAGCAATCTTTTGTACTAGTTCTCATAGGAATTCTAACATCCACTCCAACCTCTTTTTACAATTCCTTTGGTGCAATCAAACAAACTTTGATACAAACCAAATCCTATAGGATTGGAGTGTGCATGACATAGCAATCCTATGCTTTTCCTATTCCTACATCTTTCCTATCCTACGAATCAAACATGCCTGCAGATTCGAACAACACCAGCATCGTTCCGCAACACAGCACCCCAGGATGCAGTGCATGTCTCCTCGCAAAAGCCTGCATCAAAGTTAAAAGTTTGCCAAGCCACTTGTAGGTTTCTTCGATGGTTCAGGTTTCTCTTTCTGATTGCAAAAGTAGCTGTCACTGATGTGACCAATTGTTTGCTAAGGGGCGGACCCAAGTGCAGCTTAGTGGGGGCCTATGCCCCCACTCAAATATTTGATTTCCTATAGTGTTTATCCATATTTTTTAGACATTTCTTCAGATTTTGCAAATTTACTCAAAGAATGCCCCCAGTCACTTGATTTGCCCCCACTCCTAAGTTTTTCTGGGTCCGCCCTTGTTTTGCTTCCCTTTTGGGCCAGTTAGTGCCCCATTAGCTCTCTAAACATTCATCGGGGATAGATAAGAATCCATGAAAACAGCAGAATATTAAATTCCATACTTGCCATCTACAAAGATAATATTATTTCGGAGATGCCATATTCTTCACCAAAGGAGCAAGAGTTTGCCCGCCTGTGTTCATCAGAATGACATAGTAGGACTAGCATCCAATCCTGCCCAGTAGAGCGAATAGCATGATCCGCATGTGCAGCGGAGTACACCAACAGATTTGATCTTGCAGACACATTAACATTAAGCAAGCGCACAGAACATGACAAACTGCACATTATGACATTAAGCAAAAGCATGGAACAGTATTGTTTTCTGTTCACAATAAATTGAACAGTGACCTGAATGGAATTACATTTGAATCGACAGTTACAAAAACAATGGAAACTTGATATGACGTTATTCTTTCTGAACATCAGGACGCATTTACATTTCTGAAAATCTTTCCAGTATTGTACAGATTAGTACATATGAAACTTCTCCCTGGTGTTTTCAAACACTTGCTCAGCGATGAGGGCTCCATTACCTTCGGCCTTCTTTATCTCCATGGTAGCTTTCTGATAGTGCCCAGTGCCTCTCAGAGCATCTGCGATGAAGTCATCAAAACCAATGGCAATGGCTGCTTCAGCCTTAGCTCCGTAAACGAGCCTCTGCATTGCACAATTAGCAGTAGTGGTGTTAAGCAATGCGATCAAGTATTTCTGTACGATGAAGCAGTAGATCGGTAAAGCTGTAAAGGATAAACCTTGATCCGGGAGAGGTGAACTGCGCCAAAGCACATTGGGCATGGCTCACATGATGCATAGATTTCACAATCCGAGAGCTCAAGTTTTCCAAGTTTTTGCAAGCCTGAAATGTAAACATAAACTGAATATGTGAAACGAACAACCAAGAACCGTGAGAGAGAGAGAGAGAGAGAGGACTGAAACTACGAAAGAATGTCAAAGAATTAGCAATTGCATGATGAGTAATTGCTGATAGTGTGCATAAATCATTTGTACCTCTCTTATTGCAGTTACTTCAGCGTGTGCGGTAGGATCAGTCTTGTTTATAACCATGTTATGGCAGTTGACCACTATTTCATCATTACGTACAACGACCGCACCAAAAGGCCCCCATCACCGCAATCAACTCCCTTGTATGCTTCTTCGACTGCTTTTGTTAAGAACTTGTGGTCCCTGTCTTGAACAGCTGCAAGATTTTAAAAAACTCAAGTTAGCAGCTAAGTAGAGCAAACAAAACTAAGGGAAAGTGTGAAAACTGGGAACATGTAAAAACACAATCTGCTGTGCAATGCTTGAAACTCTAAGTACATTAGGCTGTTCTTACCTTGATGATGACCAGAAAATGCAGAAGCAACTGAGATGGTCCCATCCTTTGATTCCACAACTACAGTAAAGAAGGGAACGTAAGACATGATTAATCAAATATACGAAGACATAGAAGAAACAAATCGTTAACTCAAACTGAGTGATTAGTAAACTGCCACGAATGAAATTGCTATAGGGCAAATGATTTTGAGTTAATAACTTGGTATCTTTCTCCGATGTGCTTGAAATTGTAATGCATTGCCACAAATTAATTAGGTTGGAATATGATAGAAAGCAACACTTGTTAGGTACATAAGTAAACTTCCCAGACAACAAGAGAATGCTATTTGTCGCATTCTTAGATATATGTAGCACATGGCAAATGTGGTATGCTATCAGAATAAATAACAAAAAGATATCATATCTGCGTCAATGTCACCAAAGATTAGTATATGGCACAACTGCAGTAAAGCAGACAATCACTTTTAAAAAACTGATTCTGTTCCACTCAGAGAAATAGGTTTCAAAAGGCATAAATGGTTAGTGTGATTTGCCTCCGATATTAATGTTGATTGATCTGTGACTATGTCATACCAGTGCCTTATTTAATTGTTATTATTATTAAAATTTACTTCCTCCTATCGGAAATGGTTGACACAAATTTGTCTAAATAAAGTCTAGATACATCCATACGTAGACAAATCTGTCAATCATTTCCGATCAGAGGGAGTGCCTCATTCCTAATTCTAAAAATAAATTTCCCTTTCTGTTCAGTATCCTAAAAGGAGTCTGCATGATGCAGAACCTGTTGGCCTTCACAATATGCAGAAATCTTGTATGTGGAGGGAAATAGTACAGTATTACTGCCAAAATAGAACAAGTAGCGAACATCAAATAGCATTTTCGTTTAGACTGTAATGGCAGGATATCCTTTTAAGGAGTGGTTCCCCTGCCAATACCGAAATGTGGTGTCTACTTGATCTGGTTTGGTACAACAAATCAATTCAACGATGTCATGTTAGATTTTTCCTTTCGGAAATAGGGAGAGTAAAATGTGTTCTGAAGATACATTTGAGGCAATATGCCTACAAGATCCTACAACATTGATGACGACGCCTGCATCCACCAAAGAAAAATCGGTACTATGTATGCGTCCACGGATTACAAGGAACAGATTATAGAATACTGTTGCAAATGGTGAATTTTCCTGCCCCCCAAAACACGATCGAAGATCTGAACGGGCCTATCTACTGCCATAAAGAAAATGCCAGGTCGGAAGTGCATCAACAGATTTCGCTCCTACATCCCGAAACCAGAATCGATTTCTCCGTACCGAAATCCGGCACACGCACGACCAAAAAAATCTAATCCTCGGTATGCACTGCACGAGGCCAAGCTGGAGAGAGAGGGGCATACCCTGGGCGTCCTCCATGGCGGTCGAGGGAGAGCGATCCCAAGAGCTTTTCGGGTGACGGTGCGAAAGATTCTGCTGTGGCGATGGCGTGTGGAGAGGAAGGAAGGTTGGAGTATCGTCTCCGTCTCGTGCTCGCTTCCTGTGCATAAATAAGGAGGGAGAAGCGCCTTCGACTGCGCTGTTTCTCGCCACGGCAAGTCACTGGCGCGTGGGCCCGACCCACCCGCCTACTGCTGAATGGATCTCACCGACGGATCGCGCCACGGGAGAGGTTCCGTGCACCAGGTCCAGGGTTGATGGTGGATCACGTAGCTCTTCCTCTCCACCGCTTCCGAGGCGGATGCTCGTCACTGACATTGGCGCGTGGGCCACGGACCGTTCTCGGTGGACCCGGTGCACGGCCATGCGTGTAGGAACGCCTGGCACGTTTTTCTTTTCTTATTACTCCTGGAAGTCTTGAACGCTTTGGCGTATGAGCTAAGTATTTTTGCTTTCCGCTCTCACTTAGCATTTATCTCGGTGCTTTTTTCCTTCTGTCATTATATGTTTTTGGATAGACGCAGGTGGCGACCATGCTGGAGTGCATTCTTTTCGCCGATACTAGGTGATCCTTTGGATAAAGAGTGATAATATAGTTCGAAGCAATGTTCTACTCCCTCCATCCACAATTATATTTATAGTTTTTGTTGTAACTCAAATTATTTTGAATTTGGCCGACGTTATAGAAAAAAAGTAATATCTATATCATCAAATAAATGTCGTTGGATACATGCAATGTAGTTTCATAATATACAAATTTAATGTTACAAATATTGCTACAAATTTTGATAAAGTCGGTCAAACTTTTATAAACTTGGCTTACCATAAAACCTAAAAGTACATGTATTTGTGAACCGAGGGAGTAGGTTGATAATGTTATGTCCTAGTTGTGAGAGAGGTTATTTATTCTTACATGTTTGTTCTATCTGTGAGGATGGCATTGTGTTACATATTTAGTCAAAACAAGTGTAACAACACATGTTCGTGTTTATAGGGCCGGTGGAACCTCCGATATACTTCTAGGGCCCCGCATTGGCTCAAACAGGTTCTGACGATGCAAAAATGGGCCGTTTGGTTGCCCGGAAGAGGGGTTGGTCCGAGCCCGCACGAACCTTAAAGCACCTCTCAGCCAGGCCCTAGAGGAACGGCCGATGCAGCCGTTTTTCTAGAGCCAGGTCTAGGAGAGCTAAATCGAGCGGGCGGGGAACGTTGCTGCGCGCGGGGATGCAGGCGCGGAGATGGCAGGAGACGAAAAATTGGCCCGCCATTTGGCGGCAAAGTTACACTCACCACCTCTTTTACTCGGTCACCTTGACCGGGAGGACAAACTCCATTATTTCGGCACCGAGGGAGGCGGCAACGACGGCGACGGGGTCGATTTTGATCTGAGCCACAGCAAGGCGGCGTCTTAGATCTTGGGAGGCTCCAACGACGGTGAGGGCGGTGGCGGCAGTGATAGCGGCGAGGACCAAGAGCTCTGCATCCCGGACCAAAATCTGCCACATCTTCCACGCCACCGGCAGCTGAAGACCATCTTCTCCATGGAGGTAAACACCATAGCACCTAGCTAATGCGTAGAGTAGTAGTACTGCGTACATGGTAGGTTGCTTATGGATGTCGATGTCTCTAGGACCCGTGGATGCAGCTAATTGTCCAGGCAGCCGCACTGATAGCAGTGATGCAGGCCTGGATTCTATTAGTACATCATAGAGTCGTTCGTCACAAGTATAAGGAGGTAATCAGGTACGGGCCATTGTTTGTCCGAGACTAAGAGAGGATGGCTAAACCTGAACTACATCTACAACAACAATGAGGTTGAGTCTGTGAACAAGCTGCGAGTGGGCAAAGCCCCTTTTGCTAAGCTTGTGGAGACGTTTAGGGCCATAGGTCTGTTAACGGACAACATCCACACCTCTGTGGAAGAGCAAGTAGCCATGTTCTTGCAGGTTGTTAGACATAACCAGAGGTTCAGAGTGATTCACAACACTTTCAGGAGATCCAGTCAGACAATTTCCAGGTATTTCAAGCAAGTCCTGTTTGCTGTTGGAGAGCTCAGAGCTCAGATGATCAAGCGACCATCAGGTTAGACTCCACAGAAGATACGACAAAGCCAGAGGTGTGGTATCCTTATTTCAAGGTGAGCAGGTCAGATCTTTTAGTTCATGTCATGATTCTAGTGTTTTGGTGTCTAACATCACATTGTCTTAATGTCAACAGGACTGCATTGGTGCTATTGATGGTACTCATGTCACAGCTCGAGTGCCCAGGTCACATGCGGCTGCCTACAGAGGTAGCAAGCACTACACCTCTCAAAATGAGCTTGAAGCTGTTGATTTCGACATGAAGTTCATGTTGAAAGTATAATTTGGCTGCTGGTTATTTTTATAAGCCAAATTATTTTGAATGATGATGCTTAGATTATTAGCTGACATATATATTTGAACTTGCTGTTTAGTTTGAAAATGCAGCCTTGGTTGTAGTCCAAAGCAGATGTCGCAACGGCAGATCAAGCTATTGAACCAGGAGCAAATCATGGAGTATTTTCTAGACTAGCGGCTACTGAAGACAAGTCCTGGATGTATATTCAGAGATGCGCTAAGTTAAACTGCAGATACCTAGGACAAGTCCTAGCAGGCCTCGGTCAAATGCCAGGGTGAAGGCGTATTGGAGATTGATCGATCACGTACGGCAAGTGCAACAAGATTTCCATGTTTATTACAATCGTACGTACTAGTATTAGCCGGGTTAATTAAAAATTAGGAATATTTAAATCGGCTTGCATGCCAAGAAAAGGATTCCGTGCCCTACTCTGTTTGCCATAGTCCAGGCTGCCTATATATATTGTGGGCATACGGCCGATTGGAGATAACCAATCGATACACAATCAAAACACATCTACTTTTACGTACTGCTATTTCCGTTCGTTTTTCTCATCTGCCGAGCTCTAGTATCTCTAGGGTTTGGTAATCTTTGCCATTTTGCGCTGAAAAGCGGCCGTTTCTCCTCTTCGAAATTGAGGAATTCTTTGTTGCTTTGCTCGTAAAGCAATCGTTTCGTCGTCACGAAAGTACGATGGTTATCGTGTTGCGCAATTTTGCGTGGCAACACAATTGGCGACTCCACTAGGGACAAAGAAGAAGAAAGACACACGATGAACACCGACCCCAAAAACGGCAGCGACTTCGACCCCGGCAACATCATCGGCGTCGCACTTGATGATCTATCTGAAGATGATCGGCGCGTGTTGGAACGGAAGTTTGAGGAAGATAGAGCTGAGAGGATAAAACTTACGATGGCTGGATATCAGAAGACCAGGAACGGCGTCGTAAAAAAGGTAGCTACGCCGAGTCCTTCCGATCTACTTGGCGTTGAGGTAAAAAAGCCAACCGATGAAATTGCTCATCTTATTGATGTGTCCGTGGCTAGTAAATTTAGTTCTGATATGACAGATACCACACGCACACTTACTAAAGCTGTATTTGATAAATTTGAAGAATTAAAGGATCAGCTTAGTAAGGATCTTGGAATTAGTCTACCTCGTCACGTTCAGTCGTCGTTGGGGCCGCAAACTGAAAAGCTAATGCCGATGGAAAATAATAGATTACTTGACATGCCTAGCAATATTCATATGCCTGGTGCAAAGTGGCCGGAACTAGCAGCTTAGCCAATAATTTTGTTTCGGGTCTTGCTCCTCCTATTGTTTCAACTTCGGCTCCACAAAATTATACCAACAATAACTGAAGTGTCGTTTTAAATCCTAATTTGCAGCAACCCTTTTATCAAACAGTACATATAATACGCCACCGCTGCAACCTGTCGGTACCGGGGTTCCGTACGGGCCGGTACCCGATTCATATTTTAGTGGGTCTCCGTTGCAAACTTCACATGCTCAAACTTCTTTGCCGGAATATCCACCGCGTGCTTGTGTTCCATCTGCTCCGCAAACCAATTCTCCACAACCCCATGATAGTTTTAAGGATCAACTTGCTAGTATACTTAGGGAATTTGGTTTAGAACCTAAGGGTAGAGCACGTGCGTACCAAAAACCATACCCTGATTATTTTGACTCGACACCATATCCTCGTGGTTTTAGAATTCCAGATTTTGTTAAATTTACAGGAGAGGATGGTAGAACAACTTTTGAACACGTAGGCCAATTTTTAGCACAATGCAGTGAGGTCGGCACATCGGATGTTTATAGAGTTAAATTATTTCCTTTATCTTTATCCGGTACTGCATTTACTTGGTTTACATCGCTTGCTCCTAATTCTATTTCAACATGGGCACAATTGGAGCAAAAATTTCATGAGTATTTTTATAGCGGTGAAACTGAACTTCGACTTTCGGATTTAACTATGGTTAGACAGAAACATAATGAGCATGTTCATGATTATATAAGGAGGTTTAGAGATGTCAAAAACCGATGTTTTAGCTTGACCATAGTAGAAAAGGATTTAGCTGATCTTGCTTTTTGGGACTGCTCACTCATATTAAAGATAAATTAGAAGGGCAAGAGTTTTTGGATGTTAATCAAGTTTTGCAAAAGGCTTTGGCGCAGGAAAATCGGGCTAAGGAAATTAAACAATTTAGCCGTTTTAAAGATAACAGGAATAAAGATAACTATGCGGTTAATGCTTTAGATTATGATAGTGATTCGGTTAGTGAGGATGACGTACACGTATGTGTAGCCGAATGGGTTCAAGCGCCAAAGTCAAAACCTTTTGCATGTCCTGCGTTGAAACCTACACCTGCTAAAAGAGAAGAAATTAAGTATACTTTTGATGTTAGCAAGTGTGATAAGATTTTTGATATGCTACTGCAAGGAAAATTAATTAGATTAAGAGAAGGTCATATTATCCCATCTGCAGGAGAATTGGACAGAAGATCTTATTGTAAATATCATAATTTGTTTTCTCATTCTACTAATGATTGTAATGTATTTCGACGACTGGTGCAATCGGCCATTAATGAAGGACGATTGACATTCACAGAGGATGCTAAGATGAAACTCGATAGTGTTCCTTTTCCTATTAATGTGATCGAGTTTGAGAACAAGAAAATGCTAATTCGGCTGCATCAGACCGAATCTGCCAAAGGAAAAAATGTTGTCATTGATAATAATGCTTCACCAAGGATGATCAAGCAAAAAAATCCGGAAGTGGGAGTGTGGAAAGTTAATGGAGGAAGAAAACATGCTCAAAGAATAAAGCCGACAGTTAGCATGTTGTTGGAAAAATACACTTCACGCAAGGCCAACAATGTGTTTAATCGGCTTGGAGGCGTTAAGCGTCCTAGGTCTCCTTCTGGACCTCATGGCCATGATCGTTGGAGAAGAAATGCATAGGATCAACAGCCGTATTTTCCAATGGAGCCGGCTTATTGGGGATGTGCACCTCCTATGTATACACAATTTCCTCCGTGGGGTTTTAATCCGTGGGCGCCATACCCTACAGGCCAGCAGGTTATGTTCAGCCAGAGTGGGCTTCTTCAGGTCCTATGTACAGAGGACCATGGCAGGAAAAAAGAGCTCGGTTTGATCAGGGATTTAGGCCACGGGATGCCACTGTTATCCATGGTAATGGCGAGAGGTCAGCACCGGGAAGTTCAAATCCACGCGGGAGACACAATGCAGATGGCATAGTGCATAGAGGTGGTCGGAAGCTTGCATGGGTGCCGGTGAAGCATGCTGAGCCTAAGGTTGTAAAAAATTCAGATGATTCAGATGTGTCTCATGGTCCGAAGATTGCGGACGATCGATCAGGTAGAGTTGTTGAGAAGAGTCTAGGAAAAGGGGACGCTGGTGAGCTGAGAGATAATTCTGTTCAGAAAAAAATGGTAATACAAGAGACATCTTCCAGCACGAATCAGAAAGTTGGGTCAGCTAGCATGCATAGCGATCCAATCATTAGAGAGAGCAGCTCACGTACATCCCCTGGTTGGTCTCCAATCGTTTTTGGCTCGTTCGATCAATATGGGAATCCAGGAACTAGTGGAAGCCAAAAAGTTGCAGCTGGCGGCGTATTTGATCAGCAGAGAAATGTTTCGGCCAAGGACAGTATATTTATCCTAGGGACGACAATACGTCAGTACAGACCGAGAGGCTCGGGGGCAGCAAAATTCAGTCCGTCGCTCCAGGGACTAAGCCGGGACCAAGGTGGTGCCCGACGGGACTCACACATACTCAGAAGCGGCGTGTACAGCGGCTGCGGGCATTGGAAATCAGGGAAGAAATAGCCGAGAAAAAACGTGATGAATTGTTCAATCGAGAGAGACCAATGGTTCCTACAAAATTCTGGAAGGAGAAACGCATCGTGGCGGAAGAGAATGAAGCAGAAGATGACACAAATGACGACCTCGCCGATGACACGGTTGATAACCTTGCAGATGACACGGCTGATGATTCCGTAGATGACCCGAGCGATGACCCCGTGGATGACACGGTTGATGACGAGGCTGCAGAAAATAGCGATGGTATACCTAGTGATATGGATATTAATATGGTGTTTGCATTACCCGCTGAATTTCGTGCACCTGAGGCTGAAGTTGCAGAACTTGTTCTTGGTCCAAAAATTGCTACATTTGAGAAGCCAGAGAAGCCCGAGCAGCACCTGCAGCCATTATTCATCAAGGGTCATATTGATGGTAAGCCCATTGGTCGCATGCTTGTTGATGGTGGTGCTGGGGTTAATATTATGCCATTTTTGGTTTTTTTCTAAATTGGGCCGAAAAGAGAGTGAATTAATGAAGACCAACATGGAACTCAGTGGATTCTCTGGAGACATGTCTGAAGCTAAGGGCATTATTTCTATGGAGCTCACAGTAGGTAGCAAAACATTGCCGACTACATTTTTCGTTGTTGAAGTCAAAGGTCGGCATAATATTCTTTTGGGGCGTGATTGAATTCATGCTAATTGCTGCATCCCTTCCACTTTACATCAGTGTTTGATTCAATGGGTTCATAATGACGTGGAGGTGATTGAGGCAGATAATTCAGCCTGCATTGCTTTGACAGACACGCCGGTTGATTGGCAACACGGTGAGATGCGGTGTTTGACCGGTAGGGATTTATCAGATTATGATTATATAAGTATCGGTAAAGATGGTTTTGTACCTATAAATGCACAGCCGGCTAGCATAGCTCGGCTTAATGATTTATCTCTATAAATGACAAATAAAGAAGATAGTATTAAGTGGCTGCAACAACGCACTGAGGAGTATTGTTCCGGTAAGAGCGATATGCATGAGGCAATTGAAGATTTTGATGATATGGAGAAGCTTGGACAGGGATTCTCATCGGCTGATCCATTTGAAGAAATAGATATTGGTGATGGAAGCATTCCCAGGCCTACATTTATTAATGGTAACTTGACAGCCGATCAGAAAAGGAAGGTATGTGTTTTACTTAAAGAATTTGTAGATTGCTTTGCTTGGAATTATACCGAGATGCCAGGTTTGAGTAGAGATTTATTTGAACATAGATTACCTATTAAATCTGGTTTTAGGCCGCATAAATAACCTCGTAGAAATTTTAATCCTAATATATATAACCGCATCAAAGAAGAAATTGATCGGTTATTAAAAGCTGGGTTTATTCGGCCATATGCAGAATGGGTTTCTAATATTGTGCCGGTTGAAAAGAAAAATACCGATAAGCTTAGAATATGTACTGATTTAGAGATTTGAATAAGGCTACTCCGAAAGATGAGTATCTTATGCCTATTGCCGACATATTTATTAATGATGCTTCGGGACATAAAATAATTAGCTTTCTAGATGGCAATGCTGGTTATAATCAAATATTTATGGCCGAAAAGGATACGTCTAAAACTGCTTTTCGTTGCCCAGGTTTTGTCGGTTTATTTGAGTGGGTTGTCATGACTTTTGGTTTGAAGAATGCAGGCGCTACATACCAGGGTGCTATGAATTTAATTTTTCATGATCTCCTAGGCATTGTACTAGAAATATATATTGATGATGTGGTTGTTAAATCGGATGGGTTTGATTATCATTTAGCCGATTTACGTTTAGCTTTAGAAAGGATGCGCCGGTATGGGTTAAAAATGAGTCCACTCAAATGTGCTTTCGGTGTGTCAGCTCGAAAGTTTTTAGGTTTCATAATTCATGAACATGGTGTAGGGATTGATCCTGCAAAAGTAGAGTCAATAAGAAAGCTAAAAGAGCCTACATGTAAAAAGGATGTGCAAAAATTGTTGGGAAAAATTAATTACTTGAGACGCTCATATCTAACCTTGCAGGGAAAATTGAATCGTTTGTTCCGTTACTTCGGCTAAAGAATGAAGCCGAATTTACTTGGGGGGCAGAACAGCAGGAGGCTTTTAATAATATAAAAAGATATTTGTCGAGTCCTCCAGTATTGCGAGCACCCAAGTCTGGTGCGCCGTTCAGGTTGTACATTGCTGCACAAGATAGAGTGATCGGCGCGGTGCTGGTGCAAGAAGACGGCGGCAAAGAGTACATTATTGCATATTTAAGTCGTCGTTTGATTGACGCCGAGACTCGGTATGTGTTTATTGAGAAATTATGCTTATCTTTATATTATGCATGTACCAAATTTCGGCCTTATTTACTGTCCAGTACATGTGTAGTAGCTTGTCAAGCCGACTTGATTAAATACATGTTGCAAAAACCGATTCTTAGTGGTAGGATTGGAAAATGGGCTTATGCACTAATAGAATATGATTTAGCTTATGAATCGCTGCGTGCTATGAGAGGTCAAGTTATCGCCGATTTTATTGTTGATCATAGAATTAAGGATGAAGAAGATATTAATTATGTTAGTATATGCCCATGGAAACTTTATTTTGATGGATCGGTTTGTAGTGAGGGCCAAGGCGTCGGCAACGTTTTAATTTCACCTAATAATGTTATGTATGAAACATGGTCCGTTTAGAATATTCTTGCACTAATAATCAAGCTGAGTATGAAGCTTTATTATTTGGCTTACAGAGTTTAGTAGATATGGGTGTAAAGGATATAGATGCCTTTGGGGATTCGCTTTGGTAGTACGACAAATTACAGGCGAATTTCAGTGTTTTGATGGGTTACTGAATAGTTACCTGGACCGGTGTTTAGATATAGTTAAAACTCTAGATACTTTCACTATTAATCATATACCTAGGGAAGAAAATTCTAGAGCTAATTGTTTAGCACAGCAGGCATCCGGTTACCACGTTAGTAAAGGGAGATTTTATACATTAGAAAGATCGATGCTAGTTGCTGAAGACAATGAGACCGACATGTTAATTGTTAATTCGGTGCATGGTGCAACTGTTTCTGGTCCGGTCCAGCACAAAGTAGTGCAGGGAAAAGAAAATTCGGTGCAAGGCTCACAAGTGACCGAATTAGCTAATAATTCAGAACCTTCAGATTGGAGGGCTCCTCTGATTAACTATTTAAAGGATCCGAGTCAAACCAGAGATAGGAAAATTCGGCGACAAGCTTTAAAATATACTCTGTTGAATGATGAATTATATCGCTGAACTATAGATGGATTACTTTTAAAATGCTTGGATTCTAGTCAGTCTAGATTAACCATGGGTGAAGTGCATGAAGGTATGTGTGGGACACACCAGTCGGCTCATAAAATGCGTTGGTTATTAAAGAGAGCAGGTTTTTATTGGCCGACTTTGTTAGAAGATTGCTTTAGATATTATAGAGGCTGTGAGGTGTGTCAGACATTTGGTAATATACAATTAGCACCTGCAGCTATGTTAAATCCTATAATTAAACCATGGCCATTTAGAGGATGGGGCTTAGATTTTATTGGTCAAATACATCCAGCTTCTTCTAAAAGTCATCGCTTCGTCCTAGTGGCCACAGATTATTTTAGTAAATGGACTGAAGCGGTTCCTTTGAGAAATATGACTCATAAAGAGCTGATTAGTTTTGTTTTAGAACATATTATTCATAGATTCGGTATTCCTCAAACTTTAACTACAGATCAAGGTTCTTCTTTTATGTCTCATCAATTTCGTGAATTTGCCGAATCTTTTGGAATTAAGTTGTTAAATTCGTCGCCTTATTATGCTCAAGCTAATGGACAGGCCGAATCTAGCAACAAAACTTTAATTAAGCTTATAAAAAAGAAAATTGAGGAGCATCCGAAAAGATGGCATGAGGTACTTTCGGAAGCTTTATGGGCTCATCGGATATCTAAGCATGGAGGAACTCAAGTGACACCGTTTGAGTTAGTGTATGGTCAGGAGGCAGTGTTACCCGTGGAGATTAATTTGCAGGCTCTTAGAGTAGCCAGACAAAATGATTTGTCGGCTGTAGATTATAATAATTTGATGATGGACATAATACATGATGTTTCTAAAGATAGGCTAAGAGCTTTAGGAGAGATTGAAAAAGAAAAATTAAGAGTAGCAAAGGCTTATAACAAAAAGGTGAAGGAAAAATCATTTCAGATAGGATATTTAGTGTGGAAAACGATTTTACCTATTGGAACTAAAGATAGAAAATTCGGCAAATGGTCGCCGAGTTGGGAGGGCCCGTATAGAGTTGTTGAGATTGTTCCTGTAAATTCATATTTTGTACAATCTTTGCAGGGAGTGAAGTTGTCTAAAGAAATATTTGAAGAAGTATTATCCTAGCATGTGGCAGGAGAGTTGATGTTGCTATGGCCGATATGTTATTTCAGGTATCGTCCTAAGAAAATTTGGCCGATATATGTTTCAAACTATCGCCCTAAGCAGAATTTGGCCGATATATTATTTGACATATTGCCCTGAGAAAATTTGGCTGATGTGTTCTTTGGACATCGCCCTGAGTAATGATATCGTCGGTGCAGTGACGACATCGTTTTAAGGTACGATTATTTTGTTTTTGATCAATATTATTGTACCAAAAACAGGGGGGCATGTGTTGAAGGTATAATTTGGCTGCTGGTTATTTTTATAAGCCAAATTAATTTGAATGATGATGCTTAGATTATTAGCTGACATATATATTTGAACTTGCTGTTTAGTTTGAAAATGCAGCCTTGGTTGTAGTCCAAAGCAGATGTCGCAACGGCAGATCAAGCTATTGAACCAGGAGCAAATTATGGAGTATTTTCTAGACTAGCGGCTGCTGAAGACAAGTCCTGGATGTATATTCAGAGATGCGCTAAGTTAAACTGCAGATACCTAGGACAAGTCCTAGCAGGCCTCGGTCAAATGCCAGGGTGAAGGCGTATTGGAGATTGATCGATCACGTACGGCAAGCGCAGCAAGATTTCCATGTTTGTTACAATCGTACGTACTAGTATTAGCCGGGTTAATTAAAAATTAGGAATATTTAAATCGGCTTGCATGCCAAGAAAAGGATTCCGTGCCCTACTCTGTTTGCCATAGTCCAGGCTGCCTATATATATTGTGGGCATATGGCCGATTGGAGATAACCAATCGATACACAATCAAAACACATCTACTTTTACGTACTGCTTTTTCCGTTTGTTTTCCTCATCTGCCGAGCTCTAGTATCTCTAGGGTTTGGTGATCTTTGCCATTTTGCGCTGAAAAGCGGCCGTTTCTCCTCTTCGAAATTGAGGAATTCTTTGTTGCTTTGCTCGTAAAGCAATCGTTTCGTCGTCACGAAAGTATGACGGTTATCGTGGTGTTGCGCAATTTTGCGTGGCAACAGTTCACCTACGTCCTGGCTGGTTGGGAGGGATCTGCCTATGATGAAGGGAAAAATCCCCTATTCCTCTTCTTTTTCCTCACACCACACCACCATTCTTGCCCCCGCAATCTCTTTTAGTGCAAGTCGGTTTTGTAGATGGCCAACTCCAAGGGCAAATGGAATGGCTGATGGTTATAAAGCAGATATTGCAAGACCTCAAGAAGGTTGGGCGCCTCCCATCGTACGAGTATTGCAAGTGGCGCTTGTTGGGGACGAGATGGCCCCACAACTGCAAGAGAGCTAACGGGTGTTGTTGATTGCCCCCAAGTGGAAGGGATACTTGTAGGGCCTTTCAATGTGGGATTATAGGTATCGAACTGTTGGAGTAAGAAGCTAAATTTATTTATTCTCTAAAATTAGAGTGTCAGAATTCTAGTTTTATAGGCATTAAACAAATTAAATGAGCTTTGACGAGGAATTACTTGCTTGGAAATAAAATGCATTGAAAAAATAGAATGATGTCTTTTCAGAGATAGTGCAATCCTCTCTAAGATACAGTAGAACATGTCAACGACTTACTCTTATGTAGATAACCAGGTTCATGGGCTCACTTGATATCTCTCCAATAAACATGGTGGTAAATTATAAGCACAATTATGAGCAGTGATTCATACACAATTGTAATGCTTTAATGGTAAACATTTATATGGGAAGCATGTCCAAAACCAAAATACACCTAGTTTTCTAAGCATGTAATGCTAATTCTATCTATGTGGGTTCTTCACATGCTGAAATTTAAGTAATAAAACATAGTATCTTAAGTTTAACTAGCGGAGTGGCCCACGCATTTGCGCGGCTAGATTTGTAATGAGTTGGATGTATAAATAATTTTGAATTTCTTTTCCATTTCATTCATTTTCTACCTTTATTTTTCTATTCTCTTGTAGATGTTCAGTAAATTATTTTATTTAATGTACCATTGATAATATTTCATACACATTAAATCAGAAACCTTGTTATATGAAGGTGTAGATGCATGGTAGAACCTAACATATTATTGTTGACCAATTTTATTTAAGAGTCCTAATGCTTGTGATTTTCATATTTTGAGGGAATTTCTATTCTTCAACTGCCTTAGTATGATATATGTGGCTAAAGTTGGACTTTCTATTTACTGCGAACATGGAAGATCAGGAAAATAAAATGCAAGCAACGCTGACAGGCTAGTGGAGAATATAGCGACGAAAAAAATGCTCAAGGTATTGGAGAGTCTATGCAACTAATATTATATATCTTTGTACTATATATAGACACTGGTGTGGTTTTATTAATATTAATAGTTCCACATCAAGAAATATGCATGACAGGAAATACTTAAATATCATCGTGTTGCTTGCATCTCACAGTGTCCAAGATAGTGCAACAAAACCCTAGAACTGATAGTAACAAATTGTTTCCGGTAGCATCATCAGCTCATTAAAGTACTGTACTTTCTTCTGACATCTACATTTAATTCCTTAGTCACTTCATTGCATTGATGTTTTTATGCCACGAATTAAAAAGTGACAAAAATACTTAATGCAAGCAATACAAATTGGGAACATTACCTTTATTATTATTAGACCGATACCTGCTGAACATATTTGCTGATGCAACCTCACTAAGCAACTCTGGAGAAATTCATTAAAATTTAGGATTTCATGTCTAACTGGAGGATCGACTAAATTATCTGCACATGGAACAAAACTGACAAAAGGTTTAATAGAAGATCTTGAATAAATAGGTTCTGCCTTCCACAAAAAGTTATCCTGTGAGGAGAAATTATATGTACACCGACTTGGTAGAAATTATGATAACGATGAATTCTTTGGAGCAATGGATCAACTTCTAAACATTACTGATAAAGGAAGGTTTCTATAGTCTTACTTGAAAATATTCTAGTCTAAATAGCCTCGCTAACCTGAACCTTTGAGTCGAATGTGGAATTTCCCTGCCTCGCTCGCCACATGGCGCTGCGCCATCAGCCGCATCCTCCACTTTGAATTACTCACGCTGTTCCTAGGCTTCCTATAAAAATAGTGAAATCAACTACAGATGTATTCAGTAAATTCTTTAAACACATCCTTGAAAACAACATTCAGTTAGTGCTGGTCATTACCATCACTAATCTTGGAAAAACTTATGTCACCGCGCTGAGTAAAAATACTTGGTCAGCTCATTTTAACGAAATCTTCAAATGATATGTACTTGTAACCACACTAATAAACATGTGGGAACAATAGTATTTTCATGGCCGTTCCTTTAATGTTTTATGTTTAATTCTGTGGAAGAGATGAAGATTAAAAAAAACATTCTGCTATCCTTTTCTTGAATGTCGAAATCTCTCCTGACCACTAACCTGAACCTCAATATTTGACACGGACAACACATAATGAATCGATCTGTGTGTAAATTTTTCAAATTTCTCATACGTTGCAAATCAAGACCAAATATTTTAACAACCCAGCCTAGAACGTGTAAGACAAATATGTGTAGTTTCAACAAATCAGCAAAACAATGAATCCAAACCTGTTGCGGGTCACCACCATCTGTGAATAGAGCCCATGCCTTTGTGACGTCAGTCCCTAGCCATGCAGCTATTATGTGATAAGAAAATCGATGCATATTTTTCACCTGAAGATCATACATATGTATATGCTCGTGGGGGACCTTGAGCTGAGCACAGGCAAAGGCACACAGTAACCGCGTGTCCGTCAGCCGTCGGAGTATAGGCGGCGCAGCTTGATTCCTATAGTAGTCCTTGTACATGAACGCAAAACAGAAGAAAGATCCATGTACGGTTCAGAATGGTATGTGGAAGCCTTTGTACGGTTGCTAATAAGGACTCTTAAATAGCCCGAGTGTAGTCCTTGTGCTGGAATACAAAATAGTCTGCGGAAGCCTTGGTACGGTTGTTAATTAGGACTCATAAATATTATTGAATTTTTGCCGTTCATTAACCCTGTAAAATCTGGGCTGTTGAATGCCCTCTACATTAATTATTTATTATAAGAATGCCTTCTTTATAATACCTACTCTATTGGTATTATTAGAGCTGAAAGATCAACTACGTAATGCAGAGAAGAAAATACTGGTTCTTGTACTTATTTCCTTGCTTCTTGTTTATTTCCTGAACATCTTAATCGTGTATGATATACTACTGTAATTTCTTATAGTCTAACACCTCATAAGTATTGCTTTAAAATTAGATAATAGAGTCATGATTCAGATGTAGTGAATTTTCTCGCCCTCACATTGTTAACCCAATGAAGGTACCTGGGCCCTAAGACAAAAATTCAGAGGTAGGCACTCAATCATTAACTAAAGAATAATGTATGTTCAACGGAACACTTCCACCTGAACAAACCAATATCCTTGAGGATGATCTATATAACTGGAACAACCATGAATATTTTAGTCTGCATTCCTATGCTACTAATGCAAAGAAAGAGAATGTGAAAATACACAGTTGCGGACAGTGGAATCCTTGGTAGATGGCTGTTAAGCTAAATGCAAATATCAGAAAACACAAGACCAGAACATCTGATTTCATCTCGAGAATGCTACAAAATCTGCAAGATGATAATAAGGAAGGCGAACCCAATGACTGAAAGCTCCCTACAGCAGCATAGATGAAACATTAACAAACTTTCAATTCAGAAGACTTAGCAATGACATCAACAGAATTATAATCGATAAGGTTTCTAGGCCAAAATATTCGAGAATACATGACTATTAGGATGTGATGAGTGGGTAAATACCAACAAAATTTTCTACATAAGAATCCAATTAGCGTACCAAAAAATAGTCTAGCAAAGTTGGTGGTTGCTGTCTGGACTCTAAATAATTCTGAAAATAGCAGGGACAAACACTGTTAGCTATCATATGGAGATCTTTAACAATTGGAACAGGGAATTGTAGAAGTGAACATGGGATTGGGCCTCAGTTACATCGTTGGCCAAGAAGTATATGAAAAGAGATGTGCATGCTACATACTTAAGAATTTTTGTCCATAAATTTTTCTAAATAGATGACAGATGCATGTGGCTTATATCCTGGGCCAAGTGGAAACCTGAAGATACATTATCAAGATAAGTACAGCTTGATAAATAGAATGTGCATATTTGGAGAATCATAAATTATTTCTTTTTCATGCTTACCAAATCCATATGCTTACTACAGCCTATAGACTGTAAACATAGAGAACACTGGGGCATCAAATAAATTTACTAAATCTAGACAAATAATACGAAAACTCAGAAAACATTGGTGTTTAAGGAATTGCTACCTGCTAATGTTGCCCCGCAGATTAGCAAATATCAATGAATTGTTTGGTGCAATGGAGTGATCACCAAGGAATCCCTGACAACGTAGAGAAAGTCTACAACATGACACAAAGCAAGGATAGTAGTTGTAATAGTACAAAACTAAATATCATCCTTCCTGTACTTCTAAATCTAATGCGTGACCAATTCCATCAAGCAGTTAATTATACACCTAAATGCAAGTAAGGGAAAAGGAAACCATATAAACTGAATTCACCAAATCACCAATGTAGAAAATCTGTGAGGAGCACGAACGCTATATATTGATAGCTCCCTGCAATAACACACATGAAGCAGTATCAAACATGAACATGGGAAGAGTCAGTTTCTGTATACAATTATTCCGACTAAGACATTGAGAAATATCATGAGTATCAGTAGATCGGGACATGAGGAGTATGCAATTACCAACAAAATTCCTCATGCGTACCACACAATTCTGGGATGGTGGGTGATGATTCCGGCGGCGTCCGGACGGGTCGCTAATCTGTGGACATCCTATCCTACTTGCTGTAGGGCCTCGCATGGGGCTGATGCAAGGGGGCAAGAGGGCGGCTGGGAGGAATCCTCTGTAGTTGCCCACGATGTCAGCTATAGGTCCTTTTCTTCAAAACTGTCATTGGCGCATCCATCACGTGAATTGGTCGGTAGCAGAAGAGAAGCCATATTGCAGATTTTGGAACGAAGCAGATTCCAAGGTTGGGGATGAAGAGGGCAAATAGGCTTTCTAGATTGAATCGTGGCTTTGTTGTTGGATCTATCGTGGCAAGCATGGAGGGATGTGAAAAGACAGGAAATTCTTTGCGGCGGCATGCGGGAGTGTGCGTGAAGGAGCGGGAGGGAGATCGGGCGAGGACACGGTGTATTTCTACTTTTTTTTTTGCCGAAACTCAGTCCATCGTGTTTTGCCTATACACGTGACCAAGCTATTCCGATTGGTGGATGCGACTGGATCTAGACCGTGAATATATTGTAACCTTACAGCGGTAAATCTTAAGCGTTGATTGTTTGTTGTTTTAATAATATTCTACTATATATAAAGGGCCGCACAATCCGCGCTTCCTCGTTGGTCCACGTCGCCGGCGGGTCGCTGGCCGTTCGATCCACGCGACGGACGGCCAGGATCGGGCCACGTCGCCCCCGCACGGGAGGTACTGTAGCAAGCCTATTTTTGGCCAATGGGCGCGCGACACGTCGCCCGGTCGCCCTCCCGTCGCCCGCCCGCAGCCGGTCACCCACCCGATCACCATGCCGATTTGCAAAAAAACACTCCCACTTTTTGAAATTTTTCCGCAGTCCACGTTTTCCTTCTACGGGGAACCTACACGCAAAATGTGCAAACCTGAGGGGGCTCCGTGCAAAAGTGTGCACGGACCCCTCTTCTCTCTCGCGCGAGCCGGAGGTCGCCGGCGTCGCCGCCGCCCCGCGCCGCCGGCACGGCTCTCCCCGCACGAATCGCGGCCCAGGCGAAGCTTCGCCGGCCCCGACCCTCCCTCCTCACCGGGCGCCGCCGGCCAGAACGTCGCATCGGCCATCCGCTGCGTTCTGCGCGGCTCCGGCGCACCACGGCGACCAAAACGGGGCGGCGCCGCCGCCCCGGCCTCCCCGCGTCGTCGCGCGTCGAACGCGTACGCGCGGGCGACCCGCCTTGCCGTGCCGCGCCGCCGGCGCCGCCGTGTCGCCGCGGCGGCGGTGATAGCCAGGGCCATGCTGACATCATGCCTACGTCAGCGTGGGCCCTGGATGTCAGACTTTTTTCTTTCCCTACAGAAAATCCAGAAAAACAAAAAACTCCGACATGTGGGCCCTCCCACTCGAAAAAAAACAAAAATACTATAAATTCGATAACTTCGAAATTACACATCGCAAAAATATAGAAAATAAAGCAAAATGGTCACAAAAATAAATGACACCTATTTACGCCATACGATCAACTTTTAAAATTGTAATATTTTCAAATTTCGGATGCATTTCAAATACGAGCATCCAATAAACGCAAACATCATTTCACGAAATATGGATTTCATATTTTTCTTTTTAACTCAAATAAAGTCCAGAAAAATAACATCCGTAATATCATTCAATATGATAAACGCAGTAAAATAATTTTGTGCACAACATCTTACTTAAATAAAGTTTGGCAAATCATTTAAACACAGTTACCCATTTATGACATGAGCTTAAAAATATCAAAATAAATATTCTAAACTTATTTGCCAAACAAATATAACTGCATCAAAAAACCAATATTTAGTAAACGTACATAAAATTCAAATACGAATGCCTCCCGACTTTTAACAACTTCAAAAACTTTCCCCGAATTTCAATACACTCAAACCTAAACAAATTTTGATGCGCACATTTCGAAATTTGAAATCCTCACACCGCGGTTTAAAAAAAAAATGACAGATAGATCATGACCACAATATCTGAACATTTAATAAACGTAATTTGACCACTCCAAAAATTTGACCAACTTCTCAGCCTAGACAAAATTTGAATTCTAACAATTTTACGATTAAATAATTCAAAATTTCCGCCCACGTGCGCGGCGGAGCCCGCGCTTAGTCCCTAGTAATAGATTACACGGGTTGAGAACTACAGTATCCCTAAATGCACACTCTGAGTTCACGAGCGACAAGTACTTAATTCTCTTTTTATCCCTAGAAATGCGTCTGCTATGGGGTGTGGTTGCTAATTTTTTTCCAGTTACCGTAGCTCGTTATGTCACTTAGCTTACTCCTTACCGATACTGCCTCATCTAACATACCATACTTTCTATTCTACTCTAGCATTTAGTATAGATAAATTAAAAATAATAAATTTAGGATGAAGCCATAAAAGGTGAAGGGGTTCGTAGCAGAAAACAATAATTTTTCTAACTAGCGTACGTCAAAACTAAGCCAAGGATCTATCTATTAGTAATGCAATAACGGAGGAGATATCGGTAACATACCCTTGTAGACCGAAAAGCGGGAATTACGCTCCCGCACAAGCGTTGTTGAAGTAGACGACGTAGCCGACCTCAAGGTCGTGAAGATACTGGCGCGACGAAGATGAAGACGGCGCGACGATGACGCCCCGGCGCCGCAAGTGCAGCACCTCCGAGTACTCGCACACGTGCGGAGCTTGACGACGATTCCCGAGCTCTCCGATCCAGCCGAGATAGCGGAAGTAGATCTTTTGGGTGAAATTCCGCAGCACGGCGCCGTACTGCGGTATAGACGTCTCACGTGCGCGCGGTCCTAACAAGGGACCGCGCGCTACGGGAGGTGAAGAGAGAGAGAGGAAGTCGGTGGAGGGGCAAACCTCGGCCGATATACAATTAATTGTATTTTTCTGGATATTAAAACAATCAATATGCCCCTCTATTTATATGGGGGAGGGGGCTGCCAATGCCCTTAGCTCCCCCATGAGGGACTAAACAAAGGAGGAGGAGGGGAGGGGGTGGTGCGCCATGGGCCCAGCCCATGGCCCACCCGCCCCTCTCCCTCTTTCTTGTGGCGCACCAGCCCACCATGGGCCTATCCCTTTGGGATTTGGCCCATTTAGGTGGGCTGCCCAAATTTCCTTTTTTATTTAATATTAAATTAATAATTAAATATATGTAATTTTAATAATATATTTGCATATTATTTAATCTCCCGTGGCTCCATAACAACTTCCAGACGAACTTTCTTCGTTCTTCCCCGGAACCCTTTCGATTCCACCGGAACCCTTCCGGCTCATTCTCTCTCTCTACTTCTATCATTCCGATATTTCCAAAAATGATCTCCAAGCGTCGACAAGACCTTACGTGTGTTACCCTACGGTTCGAGAACACTCCAGACATGGCCGAGACCCCTCGCTCACCAATGACCGTCAGGGAGACCTGGATGCCTATGACGGTCCCTGTGCATTCCACGAATATCGTCGTTGAACCATTGACATGAATATCCATTCCTTTTGTTTCCTTTGATACTACTCTTGTCTGAGATACGATCGTTGACATCCTATGCTTTGTTTTATCTCGTTACTGACAAGAGCTACTTGACTCGTTCTGTGATATTACATCCCCATGACCTAGTTATACGCTGCGCAGCTTTATAGATGTAATCTCACCGAGTGGGTCCAAAGTATCTTTCCATCACGCAGATGAACAAATCCCGCTCTCGATCCATATGCCTCAACTTACCCTTTCGGAGTACCTGAGGTACACCTTTATAGTCACCCATTTATGGACTGACGATTGATGCACTCAAAAATACCCGTATGTGGCAGTGATTAAAATATGATCTCATGGTCTGAGGAATAGGCTATCATATTATCTACCTATTGCAACAATGAACTTTGTGACACGATCCTATTGCAATACTTTGTTGGGTACGTCCATCATTTTATTCCACTAATAAAATAACCTTATTATCAACTAACATAAATATCCATGATCGGGAATTCTCGATCATCTGTTGACTAATGAACTAGTTTGTATAGAGGCTCACTAGGGAATCTGGTTTGTTTACATACCACACGTGTATTAACAATTCCGACTAATACAGTTATAGCATGGCATAAAACTTATTATAAACTTAATGAGATAATGCAATAAATACTTAATATTTATTTGGCTCTAGGGCATATCTCCTTCAAAAGGTGCAGCCACATACATGCACAATTACATCTCTAATGGTTGATCCCAATGACACATACATGTGCAAGCAAGGGAGACATTAAGACTAAACATCCAACCACTGTATACAACTTTGAGTTCCCCGTAATTTCCTTATAACATGCATCCAAAGAATTGAGTCACGTTTTCTGTCAGTTGATATATACATCTTCCAATGGATGTACATGTCATTACAAGTTTTGTCTGGTATAGATTTTCTAATACATGTGCAACATGTACACAATATTGTACAATGCTAGGCAACTCTTCTTTAATTATTAGCTTAATATATATGTTTATGTGATGTTTGACCTTGTCAGAACACAACCACTTGGTTTCATAGATTGTTTACCGAATGCCATGTTCCTCGAAGTTTTCACGTTTCGACCGATTCACTCGTGCACTCCCATGAATTTAGAATGCTTCCGAACTCTCTTGACATGCAAGACTCACACAAGAAGTACAAACTGCAACTTGATTGAATTCTAATCCGTCTAGATTTGTACAGATCACACTATTTTTGGCAAAGCGATGAGAATACACGTAAATATCGACTAACAAAATGGAATATCATTTGCCGCCCCAAGGATCAGGGAGGGCTCGGTATTGAGGTCCTTGACCTGAAAAATAATTGTTTACTTAGCAAATGGCTATTTAAACTTTTAAATGAAGAAGGGGTGTGGCAAGAATTGTTAACAAACAAATATCTTCATAATAAAACGTTAGCTCAGGTGGAGGCTAATTCGACAGACTCCCCGTTTTGGAAAGGGCTTATGAGGGTTAAAGATGAGTTCTTTAATAGAGGCTTTTTCAAAATAGGCAATGGTGAAACTATTAGGTTTTGGGAGGATACATGGTTGGGTGCCTCGCCATTGCAGCAACAATATCCATCATTATACAACATTGCTCGGCGGAAGAATGGCACTGTGCATGATGTGTTTAATGGGGCTCCATCTTTAAATATGAATTTTAGGAGAGCACTTATCGGTGATAAATGGGATGCTTGGTCTCACTTATGCCTTAGGCTTATGGATATTAATTTGTCTGATCAACCCGATATTTTTGTTTGGAAGCTCACACAAAATGGGCTCTTTACCGTTAAATCTATGTACGAAGATTTGATGAACGGTCGCACTAGGTTTTTAAGAACCTATCTATGGAAATTGAAAATATCGCTGAAGATAAATGTTTTCATGCGGTTCCTAAATCGAAAAGTCTTGCTCAGTAAAGATAATCTGGCTAAAGGAATTGGCAGGGTTGTACTAAGTGTTCATTTTGTGTTGCCGAAGAGACAGTAGAACATTTATTTATATCATGCCGTTTGCTAAATTGATTTGGCGTGTTGTTTTTTACTTATAATATCACTCCAACGTCCAATATTTCTAATCTGTTTGAAAATTGGCTTAATGGAATTGATAAAAAAACCAAGACTAGAATTCGTATTAGCGTTTCAGCTATTTGTTGGTCCATTTGGAATTGTCGAAATAATTTAGTTTTTAACATAATAAGAAACTTTCATGTCGTACATGTTATCAATATGGCGGTGCACTGGATTCAGCTATAGGCTTTCTCCTTCCGTTGGACCAGCGGGAACTTATGGATACTGGCTGCACTCGGCTCCTGTTTGTGGCACGAGAGTTCTTCTCTCGACATTTCTGACATAATATTAGTCGACTACAGTACTAGCATTATGTCGTTTTTCCACTGGTTGACTCATGTCTCAACCTTATGTGATCGTTGAGATGTAAAACTTTGATACTACAAATATTTTGGTAATAAAAAGCCATGTGCATCACTAGATGCAGAGAGAGGTTGGGATCCCCATTTCGAAGAAAAGAAAACCTTGAAGCCAGTTCGGACTTAACAATAATGTGACATCCCTGCTAAGGGATATCTGGCTGAAGAAACATCTGATTTCCAAAATTTGAAAATACATAAAGCATCTGATAAGGGATATCTGCCTGAAGAAGCATCTGATTTCCAGGACTTTGTTTATTACAGGAAATGTTGACATATACGGAGTACTAGTGAAGTTCTTTTCTGAACGTTTTGGCAGATCTGACTGTCGCATTTTCTAAAACAGCTGGTATCTGCAATCAAACTTAATGTTTCCGGGCGGATATAGACTTGCCCCTCTAAGCCAACTTTTGTCGGCCGATAGTTGAACCTTACTCTTCACTCCTGTGGGTGAGAATGAGAAACGAAACTCGCTCACTTTTTGCACCGAAAATGGCAAGATCGCTAGCTATGCATGCACGTATCCTCTCTTAGCTAATGCATACGTGTTACATCTATCCTACCCTTAATCACGTGGCTTTCCAAGATCACGTGTCTGAGATGTAGAACACGTCACACATTCATGCATCTCCTGAGTCCACGGGCCAAAGCATTCTTATCTTTCTACAAGATCAGCAAGCCAGCTGCCGGAACGATTGGCACGACTGGCTAGCAAGAAGCTTCCCGGTTCTACCAACCAAATCGACCAGTTGTGACTGGAGGGAACTGACGAACTGGCAACAACAATTAATGTTCGCATGTGCTAAGTGCACCTGCTGCTAGCTAGACATATTATATGTACACCACGCGATTGTACCATACCTTATATCCGCATTACTCAATGTATAGCGTTCAATAATTTATTTGTACAAAAATATAAATCTTTTATAGGTTGTGATAATGGCTGAATAAGGAAAGAGTTCTGAGGGCGAAGGGATAAGCCTCGCTACAGTGCAGAGAGGCGACACAGGAGGCGACTCGAAGGTCCTTGTTCTCGCCGGCGATTTCCGCCGCTCCCCTCCGCCTCCGGCTGCCGTTTTGGCACTGTGAGGTGGGGGGGGGGGGGGAGCTCCGGTAGCTCGCCGTGCGTGTACATAGGTAGTCTAGGTGAGTATGGCCTGGAGGCGGCGTCGAAGACGGCGGCGATGGCGTCTGCGTGGTGGGCCGTGTCCGTGTCCTTCCCCTCCTTTCCCCGTTCCGGCCTCGTGGCCGGGGAGGTCGTGAAGGTTCGTCCGTTGCTCTTCTCCTCCTCTGTTTCCTCGGTCGGCCGTGGTGGCGAGGGGGAGGCTGGTGGCTGTGGGAGCTTCGGTTTTGGTGGTGGTTGTGGTGGGGGTCTTCCTCGGCGTTTCTGCTCCGGCTGGCCGTGGTGGCATGGGGAGCGGCCGTCGCGAAGTTGCTGGGTGCTGGTGGTGGTGGACCTGGTCGGCGTCGAGCTGGTGGGAAGATGGGTGGTGCGGGGAAGATGGCGCTGTGGCCGTGTGCGTTCAACGGCTTCGGTTTCCGTCGCGGCGCGGCGGATGGCTCTGCGGTCTTCTACAACGTGTGGATGTGCTTCTTCCCCAGCGGCAGGTGGTACGGCGGCTCCGGCGGCGTCTAGGTGCTCCGGCGCGCGGCGTGCAGATCCGATCATGATTCTTCTCGGTGGCTTGGGGTGCTTCTTGCATATTCCTGGGTTCGGTTGTAATTTCCTTTTCTTTTGGGGATCTGTTTGTAATATGCTTGAGCTACCTTTATATATGTGGATCGGATCTTTTTTCAAAAAAAAAAAGGCTGAATAACGAATTCCTGTCCCACGACTTTAGGTGGGGTTGAGAAAGCTAATTTGGCCGAAAAAGCGGTACCCGATTCGGCACAGGCCTTCTTCAATCCTCTCACTTTCAACCTCTTGTCGATAAGGTGGCGAGGAGCCTCTTGTCTCTTCCTCTCCTTGGTCTCTCCTCCTCTCCACTGTTTGAGAGTCGTCTCGGTCTTTCCTTCCTCTTCCTCGGCTCGCTCCTCTCGCCTCGCCGCCGGCGATGCTGGTTGGTACGGAGAAGGATGCGTAGCTTGGGCTGTGAATAGTAGAAGTAGGATTAGAGTTAGGTTTGCTGTTCGCTTTATGCGAGATTTCGTGGCGTATGCCCGGTTCTTTTTCTCCTTCCTTCTTCTCGGCGGATCTCCAGCGACTCGCAGCGGCGCCGGAGTCGAGCCTCTCCCTTTCTATCTCACAGATCCATGGAGGATCTTAAGCAGAGATGGAGATGCTCAAAGCCATCCCAATAAAACCGCTTGCCGTATCTTCTGATGTGCAGATCGAGAGATGGCGTGCTGCACCTTTCCTCTAGCCGGCCGTGGCGGCGAGGAGATGAGATGCTGCTGCTACTCATCCTCTAGATTTGTGGAGTGGAGCTGGAGCTGGTTCGTCTTCGCGTTCAAGCGCGACGCGGGGCGGCGACTCCGACGCTTTCTGGCAGGCTTACATGGTGCAAGCCGAAGCAGGAGCTGTTTCGAGTCAACTCCTTCATCAAGCGCTGCTTCCTCTTCTTCGAGCACGGATTATGGTGGTTCCTTCTTCCTCTGGCCGGCCGTGGCGGCGAGGGGTGGAAGAGGAGTGGCTGCTCTTTCCCTGCTTTGATGGAGAGGATCCTGCTGCAATTCCGAGCTCCTCTCGTGGTGGCCATGTTTGCCATCGCGAATCACGGCCAAAAGGGTGGCCTTTCTTCTACCTCCAGGATGGAGGCCTTCTGGATCCGACACCGGAGCTCGACGCCTCGATGTAGCCTAGTGGTTCGTCCCCGGCTATGCCGTGTGTGCTGGCGTCAGAGATCTTCCACCAGAAGGGAGAGTTCGATTGCTCCAAAGGGCTCCGATCTCGGCGCTTCGTGTGCCTGGAGATCGCCGGCGGCGGGTGGCAGAGAAGACCAAGGACTTCATTGCATTTCTTTCTTCATATCTAGGGTCTTTTTTGTAAAGTTTCTGGTTCTTTCTTCGAATTTGAGGTCTTCTAGGGCTATAGACAAAAAGGACTGGAATGTAATTTGTACCTGCTACGTGGATATTCAGTAATGCAGCAGCGGGGTCTTCGGACCCCACCCCTTGTACAAAAAAAAATAAGGTGGCTAGGAAACTTGTACCCTGGATTGGGAAACATGCCACTATGGCCGGACGATCGGCCCTTGTCATGGCGGTGCTAACATGTGTTGTCATTTACTTCATGTCTGTTCTTGATGTCCCGGTGGGGATGCTTAAAAAGTGGATGGGCTTCGGAGAGCATTCCTCTGGGCGACTTGTGATAACGTGACGAGAGGAAAATGCAAGATCAATTGAGACTTGGTTTGCAAACAGAAGGGGAGGGGCAGACTCAGAATCCTAAATCTCAACAAGTTCGCCACAACGCTAGAATGGATGGATGAAAAGAAACCTTGGATGGGCCTCGACAACCCTTGCAATGAGATGGACCGGGAAGTCTTTGCGACGGCCACATATGTCACCATTGTAAATGGCGAAAAAGCTCTATTTTGGAGTCCCCTTGGCTTGATGGGTGCCAGCCTAGGGGCATTGCACCCCTAATTTTCACCATCTCAACAAACAAAAAGGCCACGGTCTCCAAAGCCCTCAACAACAATTTTTGGGTCTCCAAAATCAATATGGATCAAGGATTGAGCACGAGCACATTTCACAATTTATCTCTCTTTGGACGATGCTTGAAAATGTTCACCTTACAGACAAATGATGGACTCCATTACGTGGAAGTTCTCTAGCGATGGACAATACTCCGCCAAGTTGGCCTACATGGCTCATTTCCTCCGTCTCACCCTCTCACCGATGCCAAGGCAAATTTGGAAACAATGGGCGCCTCCAAATGCTAACTCTTTGCTAGGTTGGTCACACAAACTATAAAAAAAGGTCTACTCTCGCGGCATCGAAAAACTCAAGGCCTTGGCTCCCGCTAGGAACCAAAGTTTAGATTCATCATTGATTTTCGCAAGTACCATGTCAGCGGTGGAGCTTTGGTTGCGGAAGACACGATGCTCCTTCTTTACAAATCTCCTATGAAATGAGCATGGCCAAAGTAGCAATGGCTTTCCTGTGCGGCACTAGTACAGAACGACACATCGGAAACGGGCCAAAAACTCCATCGGCAACGGAAAAAGGGTCCGTGTCCCCGCCCCCGTGGCTGATGTGAAGGCCCTCATCAGTAACGGAGGCAAAACACCATATCCGACGAGGTCTCCATTTGGCAACGGTTGTGCGCAGATTTCCGTTTCTTTAGTTTTCCTTCATTAGATACTGAGTTTTCCATCTACCTGTTTGCACTGAGCTTTTCTCATATTTCGTTTATATGCCATAATACATGAAAGGCTGATTGCACAATGCACTAAAACATTATTCAATTCATAACATAGAACAAATGTCATCATTACATTGGTATACAATAATATCCCCGTTTACAATTTGACTACAATCATATCTAGCACACATTGGCATAATGTAATATCACCTATTACACTTTGACTACAATCATTAACTCTAAACCTATAAGCAACTACTAACAAGATGGAAGGCTGGCTTAATTAAGCCAGACTAGCTTAATTAAGCCAACCTTCCATCTTTGACTTGGAGCTCACCTTCTATGAGCTCTCGGTCGTCGCTGTACCCACTCCAAGACCAGTATCCCCGAAATTTCCTTGCCTTAAGGTTTCTGGTTCCCGGAATGGTGTTGGTACTTTTATGTAGTGTTGCCGAAATAAACTCCTGCGTGAAAAAAAAGATTAGCGAAATATACAAAAATACATCTGGATATAAAAGAACATCGGTGGCTATTTTCCAGCAACTGATCTGTTCGGTTGCCATTTTCAAGCAACTGCTAAGATCGGCGGCAAATATCCAGGAACTGCTTTGTTCGGTTGCAATTGTCTCTACTTTGTTGCAGACAGTTCGCATTCCTTCTGTATCTTCTTCCTCGTTCCACCCCAATCCCGACCAGCCATGGACGACCGCAACAGAATAACAAAGACATCTACCGTCCAGGCCCGCGGAACCACCGTTCTGGAGGTGGTGTACACGAACGAGGAGCATACCGTGGAGCGGATCCTCGACAAGTACGAGGAATGGCTAGCAGAGGAGAAGTATTGGTTCGTCGGCCTTGACATCGAGTACAATCGTTGACGAGGGGTACACTCATCAAATCCCATGGTTAAGGACCTAGGGTTGAGATTATGGGGAGAGAACGTGGTAGTACTGGTAGTTTCGTCGGCTGACAAGTAGAGGCAAAGATTTACCCAGGTTCAGGCCCTCGGGTGGAGGTAAAGACCCTACTTCCTGCTTGTCTGTTATTGATCGCGTGAGATTATGAGGTTACAAGGTGGCTCCGGCGAGATGTCGATCTCGCTAGAGCTTTGGTGGTTATAGTATGGCTTGGTCCCTAGATCGGCACCCCTCCCAGCCATTAAATAGGCTGGGTCTCGGGAGTTCGTAACCGACCTAGTTTACACGTAAGGAAAGTCTAAACCGACTATGCCTATGTCTAATCTTGGAGGGTACTCCATCTTCTTGGGCCTCTTGTCTTGGGCTTCGAGTAGGCTCTTCGCTATTGGGCCTTAATCGTCACGTGCACCAGGTACCCTCACAGTAGGGTACCCGAGATGTATACCCTTGTGAGTAGCCCCCGAGTACTTGTCTGACTCGAAGAATCGGGCATGGACTCGTTCGTAAGTGCACGTCATATGCTTTGTATTCTGTATATTATAACTGGAATTCATGTATGAATAGCACATGTTGGCTATGTCGAGTATTTCATCGACTGTGGTTTTTGCTTATGAAGATCAAGGGATAATAGCTTAGTAGGCCCAGTACACTCGACGGATCGGGATTGGTTAACTACACATTCGGGTAAAACCTTACTAGCCTTCAATCAAACTCGAGTTCCCGGACTCGAATCTGGAACAAACTGGTCAGATTCGACTAGGCCGCTTGAGGTCTTACTGAGTCGATCTGCAGTATAACTTTGAATTTTACCCAACGCATCCGTCGGGATTTTTCATCATGTCTGCTGACACGGAAAGATAAGGATTGACGTTGCTGGAACGGTCCTTAGCCCAGCTCGAAAGTTCAGCGGGTCTTACCTTTGCACTATGCGTGCAGCATCCGAGGTATTTGCGACGGACGCAACTCGGGAATGTTTCGAGTATGATTTTGTATATGAACTGAGTCGATTCATTTGTCGACTGACCATTTGACATTATTCTATCGGGCGCGCGACAGCGCTCCCGATGGGAGTAGCCCCCGAGATTGTGTTTTATTGCTTGCAATGGAGGATAATCTCAAAATCTTCTTACCCTGCATATGTTAATCGAACAAATTTTTTGCCGTAATTCTATCGGGTGCGCGACAGCGCTCCCGATGGGAGTAGCCCCCGAGATTGTGCTTTATTACTTGTAATAGAGGATAATCTCAAAATCATTGTCTTCAGCATCTTTAGTCAAAGAAATTTTTGATACGCTCCCGATGGTAGTAATATGCCTCAGCCGAAGGAACGGTCGAGTGACCAATATGCGTTGAGCGGACTCGAATGTATTTCAGATCAAAGCGCTTGAGATGATGTCAGGGATGACGTTTTTGGGCGACTACGCTGCCTGACACGCGTGGCGTACGTTATGCTGCGATGGATGGGACGTGACACGTAGGTGGGCCCATTTGTGTAGAGCTGACCGAACGACGGTGCAGTTTGGACTTGATTTGACCACTCTGGCCCACTTTTTACGGAGAGGTGATTATGGCTCCTCTTTTTGCGTGCGTAGTGGGCGAAGTGGCCGGCGACGGTTGCCCTCCGCGTTTGCCACGTGTACGGTGAGATTGCGTGCATAGCACACGGTTAGGATCTGAATGGTTGTGATTGCCTTTGATTTGTGGTAAATAGGGGAACGGCGCTGGCATTGTTTTTTTTACCAGCCATTTGCTCTGCGCGCCGCCCCTGTTCCATCTTCTTCCTTGCGCTCCTGCTCCATTGCTCTTGTGCCCAAACTCTTGTTGTTCTCCTTAGCCACCACCGCCATGGGCCAAAGAGGAAAGCCTCTGCCGCCGATGCGCCCGCGACTGACGCGGCCGCTCTGAAGGGGAAGAAAACCATGGCAAGCGCATCTGCAGTCGTCGTCGACCTCAATAAAAGCGACGGCGACTGGATGAAGTCCACGATCAAAGCGGCACATCTCGAGAAGTTCCGCGAGGATGGACTGCTACCGCCGGCGGAACAGCTTACCGTCCGCGCGCCATCGAAAGTGGTACTCCCCGAGCCTCGCGCAAATGAGCGCGTATGTTTTGCAGAGTTTTTGCCCATGGGTCTATCTTTTCCCCTCGACGACTTCGTTCGTGGTTTGCTGTTCGCCTATGGGATGCAGATCCATGATCTCACCCCGAACGACATTATGCACATTGCCTGCTTCATGGTATTGTGCGAGTGCTTCCTAGGAGTTGCTCCCAGCTGGGCTCTGTGGAAATCTATCTTCATGGTCCGGCCCAACAACCGAGGCGGCCGAACCTATCCAGTTGGAGGCCTTCAGATCCAAGTGCGCAGCGACACCCGATACTTTGCCCTGAAGCCAGTCGACTCGGCGCAAGGGTGGAGGAAAAGGTGGTTTTATGTGCTAGTCGACTAGGAAGGGGTCCTAGCATTTTCGACTGCCGGTATAGCCGCTAGGACGAAGGCCTGGGACCATGAGCTTTCGACTGAAGAAATGGCAGAAACGGCGCGTCTGCTGGAGACGATTGGAGGACTGCTTAACAGCGTCACTGGTGTGCATCTGATTGCCACCTTTGTGAAGATGCGGGTGTGGCCGCTCCGCGCGCGAGCTCACCCTATGTGGCAGTATGAAGGTCCTCTTGACTCCACTCGGATGAACAAGGAGGAGCTGTCTAGGAGCGAGCTGGTGTCACATGTGCGGTCCATCACCAGCACAAAATCCAGCGAGCCCTGCAACGTCGACTGCCCTGTCGCTCCTTATGGGGCTGAAAAGCCTTTGCCAGAGGTTAGTGAATCTATCGAATTTATGATCTCCTACTTTTGTTATTATAATGTGCATCGTTGTGACTTTCGACTGCTCTATTTTGTATGCAGGGCCACTCGACCGCCTCAACCCTTCCTCCTCTACCCGAAGATGGCCCAACTCATGAAACAGAGGTGACGGTAGAAGCGAAGAGAGGAGATGAATCGCCCCTACCTTCGGCTACTACATCTCCCACAGAAGAGGTTGAAGAGGAAGGGGTTGAAGAAGCACATGACAAGGAGCTTGCCACGACTGATGATGTGAGTGAGGTCCCTACTCGCAAGCGCCGTCGGGCGGCTCAAGTTGTGTCTTCCTCTATGAGCTCACCCGCAAAGGAGGAGGATTTGAGGGATGACGAAGACTCAAACTCCTCACATTCTGCCAAGGCTGCTCCCCTGGATGTGAGCGCATTGTGCTCAGCTCCTCCTCCCAAGTCAAGTGGGGAGCTGCTTTTTGGAGGCCCAAACTTTGAAGACCTCGACAGTGAGGAGGAAGAAGAGCATAGGTTTGCTCCTGAGCTTTTTGTACTAAAGTTTTCACTTGTTGAGTTCTTTTGCTTATGTTGTATGTCTTCGGTCACTCGTAGTGCCGAGACTGTGCGCCCTCCGACTCCTCCAGCCAAGAGAGCTTCGACTCCAGATCAGCCAGAAGCTTGTCCTGTTGCGACTGAGGTCGTGAAAACAGTAGCCACGGCCACTACCATTGAGGCCACCAAGATTGCGAGTGCGTCAACTCCAGAAATTGGGACTTCTGCTGCCAAGCCTGCACCTTGGGTTGAACACGTAAGTGTCGTTTGCTGAGCCTTCATCCTAGGACTATTTGTATATAACTTATGCTCGTTCCATGTGCATGCAGCCCTTCTTCCTCAACCTGGTGGAAGCAGGCAAAGCTTTTGTCCAGGTTGAACAGGACAGGGACAATCTGCGCGCTGCCATGGAGCAACTCAGCCGTAAGTGTGTTTGATTTCTGAATTCGAAATTCCTTTTGCTCTGTCTTTGCTTTGTCGACTGTGAATGACATTTGGCCATCTAACTCAGGTGACAAGGCATATGCTGAATCCCGGGTGAAGGAATTGGAAGAAGCAATCGCCTCCCAGCGTGCTGAGTCAAAGAAGACTTTGGATGCCACCAAGGACACAGCCGCCGTGCGCGAGAGAGGGTTTGCTGAACGACTGGCTAGCCTTGCTCGGGACATGGGAAGTTAGCAACTTTCCTTTTGCATGCTTCGTGTGTACCCTATTGGGTATTTATGTACTAATATTTGCTCTTTCTGATATTTGTTGCAGAGGCGATTGGTGTGCCAACACCTACTGACATGGTGAGTGATAAGTTATCACTTGACCAGGTTATAGGTGACCTTGGTGCTTAATTTGTCCTGGCGAAGGATGCCCTTGCCAAGTCTGCCAGCACCCTCAGCGCCGTGCACAAGAACGTACTCCCAACGACGGAGGTGCCGTCAACTGCTGACGGCTTCGCTGATGTGCTTGGTCCAGGAACTTCGACCATGGCAAACTTTGCTCGCGCCCTCACGGTACGCGGCTCGGAGTCCACCCTCAAGCTGATACTAGGTCATGGGATAGAGGGTAACTTCGAGGCGGCGATGTCTGACTTCCCTCGGAAGGCTGGCGGGAAGCTTATATCTTTGAAGCACATTAGCGAGCGAGCCACCCGGCTGGCCAACCTTTTTATGAACACCATGGAACGTCGGGCAACAGAGGTCGCCGCCCGTGCGAGTAGGGCTAGGTCTGAGTCGGTGTCAGAGAAGTAGGGCAGCCGCGCCTTTTATGCCTTGTAATTAAACTTATGACCATGCGAGTACGCATGCGCTTTTGCTACCTTTGTATGAACTTAATTTCCTCATTATGCTTCTGCCTGTAAGGCTGTGTGCTGTTATTCGCCTAAGCTTTCTGATGAGTTTCTCACGAAACTTTTATGATATTTGGAACAGAAATAGCCAGCCGCCACTTCATCCAGCTTGTCGCGGCATCACGCCCCCACTCGATCTCGAGCTCAGGTGGCGAACGACGCCGCAGTAATGCGTGATACGTCTCAAACATATCTATAATTTTTGATGTTCCATCCTTGTTTTATACCAATTGCTACATGTTTTGCATCTACTTTATATCACTTTTATACATTTTTTGGGACTAACCTATTAACAAGATGCCGAAGTGCCAGTTCCTGTTTTCTGCTGTTTTTGTATTCCAGAAAAGCTAGTCTGGAAATATTCTCGGAATTGGACGAAACTACACGGGGGTCCCTATTTTTCCAGAACACGCCTGACGGAGTGAAGGAGCAATGTTGGGGGATAATAACCCGGTATACTCATGACCAAGGAAGAATCAGTCGGACGGCCCAAGGCCTGGTCCGAGTGATGTGTACAAGATATGGGCTGGGTTATAGCTGGGCCAATATGCCTAACATGACTCGTCTCTAGAAGGAAGGACCTAGAAGAACTGGAGTCCGACTGAAGGAAGGAACCGGGTGACTTGGAGGCTACGGAAGGTCAAGAAGAACCTAGAGTAGGACTCCGGGCTCGCATGTAACTCGGTATTCATTGTAAGTTCGGGAGACCCGGCATCTATATAAACGGGCTCCCAGGACGTAGATAGACAAGTCTTAAGCCCTAGTTCGATATCACCGCTATCAAGTGAAACCCTTGTAACCTGTTGATGGCTACGTGTTGGTGAACCCCAAGAGGAAGGTTATGATGTAGACACCAGCAGTTTTCCCTTGAGAAATCTACCCAAGGTTATCAATCCAGTAGGACTTGACGATCTATCGGAAGGTTGTTGATGTTGACTCCCCCTGGCGCTAGGGAGCTTGCACCAACGTGGAATCTGCACAGACACAAACCAGAACTTTGCCCAACACGAAACAGAGAGGTTGTCAATCTCTCCGGTCTTGCAGAAACAAAGAGTTAAACGTATGGTGTGGAAAATAGTAGGAAACACAGCAAGTAACAGGAAACAGATGATTGCAGCAGGTTGTGTAAACAGTATGAGGAAATTGAACCAGGGTCCACAGTTCACTAGCGGTGTCTCTCTCAGAACAGATAACTAGCATGTTGGGTAAACAAATTACAGCTGGGCAATTGACAAATAGAGAGGGCATAACAATGCAATACATGCCAAGATGTCTACTATGAAATCTAGTTGGGCATTACAACAAAGTACATAGACCGTTATTCCAACCGCATCTATGCCTAAATAATCCACCTTCAAGGCAGCATCCGCATCCTGTTCAGTATTAAGTTGCTAACAACAGATTATTGCATGAAGTAAAGTGTGTAATGTAATCAATACAAGTGCCCTTGGACACTGCACCAATGTTTTATCCCTAGTAGCAACAGCACATCTACCATCTTAGACCTTTCTGTCACTGATCCAGATATCTAGAGACTGAACCCACTATTGAGCATAAATACCCCCTCTTGGAGTCACAAGCATCTACTTGGCCAAATCATCTACTAGCAACGGAGAGCATGCAAGATCAAGAGCACATAGATAAACAACTTGAATAAACATGGTATCAATATTCATCGGATCCCAGCAAACACAACATCTAGCATTACAATAAGATGATCTTGATCATGTTAGACAACTCACAAGATCTAAACATGGAAGCACAAGGTAGAGAGACAACCATCTAGCTACTGCTATGGACCCGTAGTCCAGGGGTGGACTACTCACGCATCACTCCGGAGGCAGGCATGGTGATGTAGAGCCCTCCGGTGATGATCTCCCCTCCGGCAGGGTGCCGGAAGAGTTTCAGAACTCCTCTGATATGAGATTGACGATGACGGCCGCGACGGAACTTTTCGTGGAATATGATCGACCGTAATAGGATTTTCGCGTCGCGGAGAATATATAGGCGAAGAGGCGGCGTCGGTGGCCGAGGGGGGCCACCACGCCATAGGGGGCGCGGGCCCACCCTGGGCCGCGCCCTAGTGTGGCGTGGCCCCCTGGTGGGTCTGCTCTGACTCCCCTTTGGACTCCGTGATCTCCTCGTGATATTATTGACGATGTCTTTTGTTTCATCCAATTCCAAGAATATTTCCTTAATAGATTTTCTGAAACCAAAAACAGCAGAAAACAGGGAACTGGCACTGTGGCATCTTGTTAATAGGTTAGGCCCAGAAAATGCATAAAAATGATATAAAGTATAGCCAAAACATGTAGCAATTGATATAATAACAGCATGGAACATAAAAAATTATAGATATGTTTGAGACGTATCAAGCATCCCCAAGCTTAGTTCCTGCTCGTCCTCGAGTAGGTAAACGATAAAAACAAATAATTTTTGAAGTGACATGCTACCAACACAATCTTTGATCAAATAACAATGTAATGCACATGATCTGAATGAAGTGATCCAAGCCAATGGTCTATAGTTTGCAAGCAAGTAAATAAAGAGTAAACATAAGTGATCACACAAGTGCAAACTTTTATGAATAATACTATAAAACATTTAGAGATATAATAGTCTAACATAATAGCTAGTTCACAGCAGCAATAATTCTCAACATGAAAGTGTTTGTATCAACACAAAGGAAGATAATAGCTTCAGCATTTGCTTCAACTTTCAACATGTATATCATCTTATATTTACTAATTGGAGGCACCATACGAGACTCCACGTTAATCCTCAAGTTTTAGAAAATTTAGTCCATCCGATCTAACCGTAATCAATCTAAAGCCATTGGATTAAGAGTCCAAGCCGCACGCGCGCGTGAGGCGTGACTATTCTGGAGTACCTTTCTGGGCTCGAGTTCGAATCTCGCAACCATCCTCGAGGAGTCCTTAATTAATCAGTCACATGCACGCAAAGCCTTTTCCCCTTTGTCAGTCTATCATACAGATTGCACCCCGGTGATGGCAGGCGTCGATCCATCACGGACGGCCGGAGGTCACTATGAGGCACCCATCAGCGGAAGCAGTTTCCGCTCCAGGACCAATCTCGCTGGATTTCAGGTAAGGTTCCAGCAGCAGAAACGTTTCATAGTTAGTTCCGTCCAAATCTTTGATCCATAAAATTCAAGAGAAGTGGTTCGGTTTGTTCATGGATGCATTGGTCCGATCCTATTGGTGCAAGCGTATGGCCTATTCTGTAGTTTGCACTTGCCTACCTGTGGAAGTTCCATGTCAAATTTCTCCTCTACTCAATCCTATGCCCTTGCTTCGTTTTAGCTTCTTTAGAATCAAATATGGTTATTTAATTTCGGTGCTTCTCATCTCATCTAATTTTCAATCTTCTAATCGTCAAGACCTACAGACCTAGCCTGGACGACGCCGTTGTCTCCTGATGGTGCACAAGCACGCCATGCCCGCAGATCTTCATGCAGGAATCAGTAGACTGACTAAACACAGTTTAAATTTGCGGTAGATCTATACTAGCAGCTGTCCGACTAACTACCGTAATTTTGTTAACTGACATGGAAAGGGAAGCAGATATATATTATCAATACGTATTTTAAATACTCAGTTAGTTGAGTGTACTATTAACAACAGGGTTGTAGTTCAATTCCTTAATTATACAGCCCTTTTTTGCAGGTGAATGTAAATAATAATTTGTAGTTTTGGCTTAATTTGTTTTTCCGCTATAATCATGTGACGAATTTTCTATGTATACCGTAGCCTGGACTATTGATGCGTATTAAGTTGGAGCAAGGAATCTATTTGGCTGATGTACAAGTGAAACCGAACCTGCAGCTGCCATTTGGTCTTGCTCACTGGACAGGTACCAAATAGTTGTAAAAAATCTATATTTTCGTCCTGCTATCCAGAATATTTAGTCACGGCTGCCGAGTTTCTACAAACATCATACTATTGACAGAAAACATTTTACTGTGTGGTTCACATCTTACTTATCTCACCATAGAAAAACATATATCAACACGATTTTCTTCTTCTGAGATGACATATAATGTTTGGTAGAAAGATTCGTAGAGGCGTGCGTGACTAATAATCCACATACCATGTTTCTTAGCCAGTATCTAACACCTCTATTCCCCATGAAAAAATTAAGGTGGGTTTCTCTTGATCAGTTTCACTTTTTCCATGTGCATTGCCATTTGCTCAAATCCGCATGAAAATGAAAGTCACATTTTCGTCCAGCTAGATCTTGACTAGCGTAGATGATTCACCCATATAAATCAGCATGTTTCGAAGGCACGTTCTTATAGGAAAATTTTCACATGCATATTTTTTGTGTGTCTCAGGTATGCAAAAATATCATGAAATAATAACCGCCAATCTGAACCTGTAAGAATTAAAATTCAAAAGAACTCCAGGTAACCAATGAATCAATAATCTATTAATAGTCCCACATGTAATAAATGTTGTGCGACTCAAGTCGAAGTGTTAAAAATGGAATTCACATGGGTAAATATTGGGAGAGAACGGTTTTTGACACATCCTTTTGCTGACTTATGTAACAGATTTATCTGCAGCCTGCAGGTTTACAAATATGGGAAAACAAGCACATACTTTGATTGCTCATCCTTTTGAGTGTCTTCCACAGTTATACCTGTCAAGATGGTTTCAACATTCAAAGTTATAAATGATACTAATGGTTCTTTCTCTGACTTATGTAACAGATTTACGTCAAAATTACTCGGTTCCTTTTTATGACGTTCAGTATTGATATCCACTATCGAGCATCATCCTGAGTCGCCAACAATGCAAGCATACAAATGCATGTAAGGCCTACTCCAATTACTTTGTATTCAATTTTAACATGACATTACATATATAAGATACCCCAAGTGTCTGATAGTAAACCATCCATAATGGGAGGAAATTCCTTGGGTATTCGAATTGTCCAATTTTTATTGTAAATTCATCATTTCTAATATGCTAATAGTGTCTAACACTAATCGCTACTATACGGACCATGCATGTGATTGTTGTAGACAAGCGATTCACGGTCAGGTTTGGCTAACTCAATCATCGGGATTGAGCTACATCATTTTTAGAAAATAGTGGTGATTTTCTTCAAGAACATTGCATGCATAGACATAATTTCCCATTAGTCGAACGCAAGTTCTAATTGTTATCCCGGACAGTAGTACTTAAATTCATTCAAATCATCATCCCAACCATAATAAGATGAGCTAGCAAAATTAAAAATGTATATGTAAACTAAACTTTAAAGTTTATAAAAATACAAATTTAGGGTTATCTAATGCAACCCCTACAACCTGTAAAAGAACCCATGTGTTCAAAATTTAGTCACAAAATACACAACGGTGCGTCTAAAGCAATAACACTTCACAATTCTACTTCAACGTAGTACATTTGAGAAAAAAATATGTTTGACATTCCGAATGTATGAAAGGAATAATGGAAATATGTATAGAAGTATCCATTGTTAACCAAGTAGCTTCTCCTCTTCTAACACTTTTCACATATTTGAATAAATATTCGGAAGTATACTATTCTAAAATGTTTATAAGGATTTCATCTTATCGACTAATTTCTTACTTACAGTATTTTTATAATTGTGCATGGAAGTACGTCGAGATATATGATATTCTTTTGTTTTGGGTTTGAAAGCTAGAATTAAATTGGAAGTTGCCCAACGTATAAAACACATGCATAATTTTGAAGTAGTATTTTAATATTTTTACAAAAATAAATAAATAAATATATGACAATAAGTTAGTAGCCCGTGCGAATGCACGGGTTGACGACTAGTATAGATAATGTCAATGCAAAGAATATGATCAACCAAATACAAAGTTATGTAAAAACTGTTATACTGGAGTTGAGAATGATGTTTGCTTAAGTAGACAGAAAGAAGTGGGAAAACTGACTCAACATAAAAGTAAAAGAATGGCCCTTCGCAGAGGGAAGCAGGGATTAACATCATGTGCTAGAGCTGTAGTTCCCGAAGGCATATAGAGAGTATAAAATATTGTTTTGTAAGGTAATGGTGTATACAGGTGTCAACAAATCAAATAGCAGGTACTTGTCATCTTCCATGGCTAACTAACTTTTAGAGCGGTTCCGATAGTTTTTAGGACTGCACTTGTAACAAGCACTTATTGGTGACACTCCTCCCAACCATTTACTTTCCACAAACCATGGCTAACCGAATCCTCGGGTGCCCACCAACATTCACCATGGAGGAGTGTCTATTTATTTATTTATTTATTTATAGGGTGGACTAACCAGCTCTTTAATGCAAAATAAAAGGTGGAGAAGCAGATGAAGCTGCCAATCCTTGTAAATTAATTAGCATGGAAGATGACAAATCTCACTACTACGTCCTTATGAGCTTTTCAAGTAGTGACACAAAAAGGAAATGTAACAGTTTTGAGTAGTTAGTAGATAGCACATGAAGAAATTTACTTGGAATGGTGAAAACACCACATAATTGGTAGGTATGGTGGACACAGGTGGCATGGATTTGGCTCAAGGTTTTGGATGTACAAGAAGTATTCCCTCTTAGTACAGAGTTTAGTCTAGCAAGGTTATTATAAGCAAACATCATTATCAACTGGAATAGCAAGAGTGTACATAAAACACAAGGTTTGACGAACCATAGACTCCCACTGTCTTCCTTGTTAACACATAGCCTTCATCCAAAAATTATCTAGACTACTATGGACTTCCAATTATGCAACAGATTATTATAGCAGAAAATCCTTATAGTAGTTCTTCATTAATAGCCATTACTTACATGATGCACAAGCTTAAACATTAATTACTTGACAGCTCAAAACAATTGGCAAGCATCAAATTACTCAAGACAACGATCTAAAAAGATTCATGTAGCATTTTATACCACTACCACATGCATAGCATTTTTCTGGTCCAACCAAACACCAATCAACTTATTTGACAACTCTCCAAACAGATATAAGTGAAGCAAGAGAGTACTTTCTTCAAAAGAAACTAAAAGCTCTAACAAGAGATGTATGAAAAACGAGAGCTAACAGCAATAACAACAACTAGACAGGAATACTCAACAAGTATAATTGAAGCACAAGAGTATTCTAATGAAAAAGTGGAGCGTGTCTCTCTCCCAAACATGAATACTAGGATCCAACAAGTATAGCACATCAAACAAAACAAAACAAACTGAAAACAAAAACACACTGACGCTCCAAGGAAGAGTACACTAGCATGAAGCAATAAAAATATAGCACCATTAGAGATGACCTGATAATTTGTAGATGAAGAAGGGGATGCCTTGGGCATCCCCAAGCTTAGATGATTGAGTCTTCTTGAAATATGCTGGGGAGGTAGCCTCCCCAAGCTTAAGCTCTTCACTCTTCTTGATCATGTAATATCATTCTCCTCTATCAACACTTGAAAACTTACTTCACACCAAAACTTAACAGCTTTTCTCATTATCAGGTTAGTGCACTAAAAGATAATACTTCAAAGTTCTAGCAAAGACAAAACTCACAAGCCAACTATTTTAAACATTAGCCACTGTTACTAGGCTCAAGTGGGCACTTTTACACGAAAAGAAACCACTTAAAAACTTGTAAAAGAGAGAATGCAAAATAAAAGACAGAATCTGTCAAACCAGAACAGTCTGTAATGACGAATTTTTTCGAGGCACTTACGATGCTCAGATGAAAAACTTTGAAATAATGAAAGTTGCGTAACATCATCAGGAACATGCACAAAAAGTTTCAGCATTTTTCAATTTTTTCTGATTTTCTACTGAATTAAACGGTGACGAACATCAATCTGTCCCAATGCAGTCCCGAAAATAAAAACCAACTTTGCATTAGTAACTCTCCTTGGCACAACAAAACAGCAAATAAAAGATACAAAGGAGTTGCTACAGAGGTAAACAAGCATCCTTGACTCAAGAAAACAAAAATAAAACATCAAATAAAAACATGGGTTATCTCCCAGAAGTGCTTTTCTTTAATGCCTTTGAGCTAGGCATGAAGAGATGCATCAAGTATTGTCAAGATCCAGATCATACAATGAAAGCTTAAAAGTCTTATCAACAATGCATTGTATGCTACTTATGCTAGTTTCAGAGTTCTCTTTTTCTTTTCTCTTAGGTACACTCTCTTCATCAAAAAGATTTTCAGGCACAATCCATCCAAAATTATTTTCTAAAGTGTCATGCAATGCCATCATTTTATAGGGGATTGGAATTTTCAGACCATTCTTAGCAAAAGTTGATTAGAATATTTAGCTCTATTTTCCCTTCTTGTTCTAAGAATTTTCATAACATCAGTGTAGCAATCAAACATTTTATATTTAGCAAAGATCATTCTAGCTTCCTTAGCAACATCTCCCAATTCTTCATGCAAAGTTTCTAACACAAAGTCTTTCTTTTCACCATTTTTCATATCATGAAGTGCTAAAAACATGTGTTGCATTATAGGATGCATATTAACAAACCTATCTTCTAGCATTTGAACAAGGGAAGCTATGGCAGTTTCATAATTAGGAGCAAGTTCAGCTATAGATTTCTTTTTAAAGTCATCAGACTTTCTCACAAAGTTCAGAAATTGCTCAATGTTGTTTTCCCCTATGACAGAGCCACTACCTACTTGTATGTTTATCATAGAAAATTCAGTTTCAAGATAGGTAAAGCTGTGAACTCGAATTTGTTAAAGTCAGACCACTCAGTATTATCAGGATTACTCATTTTAGCAAGCCTAAAACAAGCAACAGGGTAACTCGAAATTAAAAACTAGATGCAGGATTTTTTTTTGGGTTTTGATTTTTAACAGCAAGCAAAACAAAACTAAAACAAGACAAAAAATAAAGTAAAGAGATTGGAACTGAGAGACTCCCCTTTCCAATAGCCTCAAGTCCCGGCAACGGCGACAGAAAACAGCTTGATGGCTACGTGTTGGTGAACCCCAAGAGGAAGGTTATGATGTAGACAGCAGAAGTTTTCCCTTGAGAAATCTACCCAAGGTTATTAATCCAGTAGGACTTGACGATCTATCGGAAGGTTGTTGATGTTGACTCCCCCTGGCGCTAGGGAGCTTGCACCAACGTGGAATCTGCATAGACACAAACCAGAACTTTGCCCAACACGAAACAGAGAGGTTGTCAATCTCTCCGGTCTTGCAGAAACAAAGAGTTAAACGTATGGTGTGGAAAACAACAGGAAACACAACAAGTAACAGGAAACAGATGATTGCAGCAGGTTGTGTAAACATTATGAGGAAATTGGACCAGGGTCCACAGTTCACTAGCGGTGTCTCTCTCAGAACAGATAACTAGCATGTTGGGTAAACAAATTACAGCTGGGCAATTGACAAATAGAGAGGGCATAACAATGCAATACATGCCAAGATGTCTACTATGAAATCTAGTTGGGCATTACAACAAAGTACATAGACCGTTATTCCAACCGCATCTATGCCTAAATAATCCACCTTCAAGGCAGCATCCGCATCCTGTTCAGTATTAAGTTGCTAACAACAGATTATTGCATGAAGTAAAGTGTGTAATGTAATCAATACAAGTGCCCTTGGACACTGCACCAATGTTTTATCCCTAGTAGCAACGGCACATCTACCATCTTAGACCTTTCTGTCACTGATCCAGATATCTAGAGACTGAACCCACTATCGAGCATAAATACCCCCTCTTGGAGTCACAAGCATCTACTTGGCCAAAGCATCTACTAGCAACGGAGAGCATGCAAGATCAAGAGCACATAGATAAACAACTTGAATAAACATGGTATCAATATTCATCGGATCCCAGCAAACACAACATCTAGCATTACAATAAGATGATCTTGATCATGTTAGGCAGCTCACAAGATCTAAACATGGAAGCACAAGGTAGAGAGACAACCATCTAGCTACTGCTATGGACTCATAGTCCAGGGGTGGACTACTCACGCATCACTCCGGAGGCAGGCATGGTGATGTAGAGCCCTCCGGTGATGATCTCCCCTCCGGCAGGGTGCCGGGAAGAGCTTCAGAACTCCTCCGATCTGAGATTGACAATGACGGCCGCGACGGAACTTTTCGTGGAATATGATCGACCGTAATAGGGTTTTCGCGTCGCGGAGAATATATAGGCGAAGAGGCGGCGTCGGTGGCCGAGGGGGGCCACCACGCCATAGGGGGCGCGGGCCCACCCTGGGCCGCGCCCTAGTGTGGCGTGGCCCCCTGGTGGGTCTGCTCCGACTCCCCTTTGGACTCCGTGATCTCCTCGTGATATTATTGACGATGTCTTTTGTTTCGTCCAATTCCGAGAATATTTCCTTAATAGATTTTCTGAAACCAAAAACAGCAGAAAACAGGGAACTGGCACTGTGGCATCTTGTTAATAGGTTAGTCTCAGAAAATGCATAAAAATAATATAAATTATAGCCAAAACATGTAGCAATTGATATAATAACAGCATGGGACATCAAAAATTATAGATATGTTTGAGACGTATCACCTGTCTCGTAACCCGGCTCTGTTGTCGTAGCCGAGTTATCGAGACCTCGAGATCAATAACATAGAAGCAGGAAGTAGGTCTTTATCTCCAATGGAGAGGCTGAACCTGGGTAAACCCTTTTTCCCCAACGAGCATGACAATCTCCTGAAGGACCAAGGCGCCTTGCCCCAATCATCAAGTTACCCTATGGTAACATCTGCCGTGATAACCCCACGACAGTTGGCGCCCACCGTGGGGCCCGCGACCAAAGCTGTCCTCATCAAGGGAGAAGCTCTGCGAGGGATGGAGAACCTCGCGATCGGCGAGGTCAGGATGGATGGCACGGAAAGCGCATCGTCGACGATTCCGGCTGGAAGAAGAAGCAGATCTGCTGGATACCGGCCGGGTGATCCCGTTCGGTCGGATCAACGTCTTCGTAGGTATGATTCATGCAACTCAGCAAATTGATGACGAGGTTATGTGCGACTCCGTTTCAGGGGCAGCCACCATCGTCCAATCTGATGGAGAAGAGTCAGTCGGAACAGGAGGTTTCGAACATCAGTCGGACATCCAGGCTTGCGAGCCGGAGTGCCGACGTGAGGAAGATTTGGATACAGATACTGAATCGATCTTACCGTTGTTTGACGAGAGATTTGGGTACGTGGCTGATGAGGAAGATTATGAGTCGGAGCCAAGGACCATGAAGCGTGCGGTGGTGTACTCTGAGGAACCACAATGATGGGACAGAAACTTCAGTGAGCGAGGACGATGCCACGCGCGCGGCCAGAGAAAACAGAGAAAGAATTCAGCGTCTCACGACCTTTCAACCGGGTGAAGGCTCGGGACAGCCGGTTGTGATGGAAATCCCACCAGTTTTTAGGCCCTTGGACTTTGACGCCGCAATAGTTACCACCCCAATCACACCAGATAACGCAGCAACCCGGGCGCAGCAATTGGATACGTTACGAATCACGCTGGAGAATCAACAGAAGGCTTTATTGGCGGAGCAGCAGCGCATGTTTGATGAGCAACAAGAGATAGAACGGGATCGAGCCCGTGTGGAGCAAGAAAGGATAACAGTGCAGAATCGCCATGAAGATCTTACAGCAGTACATCGGAGGAGGCACGAGACCCGGGTGATGCCAGGCATGACCTTAGATCCAACAAGATTGAACTTTGCATCACCAAACGGAGCTCCCAATGTCACTCGGCCTGAGCCAGCCGGTTGGAATTGGGCATGGAATCATGGTTAGAGCAAATCAGGGAGGAAACGGGGTGCCACCCAACACTCGGGCTGGAGCTCAGCAAAATCAGAACACAGCAGCTGCGGGTGGTATGCCACCACCAGCAGATCGGTTCCACACGCCCAGGGTCACTACTCAAATCCGGCTGATAACGTGTACGCAGCAACATTAGCATTATGCCGCATGCCGATTGATCAATCGCCAGAGGGAGACGAAGCACGCAGGGCAATTGAGATGTTGAAAACCGCGATCACGCAGCAGGGAAACATGCCGGATAAGAGTGGAGCGTTACATTCAACACCATACAATAGCCGAGCTAACCGGAGTCATCACGGAGAAACACCGAGGCCAGCCGGATCAGGCGTCAGGAACGGACAGCAGAATCAAGGTCACCCGGCGCCGCAGCCTCAACGTTCGGGACATCATCAGCAGAGGCCAGCCCAGAATCAGCCGGCGCCGAGGCCGCATCAACCGGCCCCGGCCCAGTCTGTGGCCCAAGCAATTGTCAACAGTTCAAGAGCACGGCGTGCGGCGAGCGCAAACCCGGCTTTAGGTGTCGCCGGAGGAGCCGGAGGACAACCTGAAGCAGGAGTGATGGGCCACGCACCAAATACCGGGTCAGGTTTGCCGTTAGTTTCTTCATTACTTAACCCGGTTGGAACTAAATGTCTTTCAGATGCTATTAAGAGCGAACCTTTTCCTGAGAAGTTTAAAGAGCCAAGCAAGGTGACGAATTATGACCCCAGCATGGATCCAGAAACATGGCTCAGCAGTTACGAGATGGCGATGAGTATTCGCAATGCCACGCCAACTTGTGCGCGAGATACATGTACCTGATGATGAGTGAAGGAGCAGCAAAGTTATGGTTCAATGGATTACCCGAGAAATCTATCAATTCTTGGGATGAGTTGAAGGCATTATTTGTCAAGAATTTCAAGGGCACGTGTGAGAAGTTGTTCACTATAGAGATTTGGAGCGATGTTTCCAGAAGAAAGGCGAGTCAGCGCGTCACTGGATGCGCCGGTTACAGCCATCATTCACTCATCAAAGGGAATTACACCAGCTGCGGCCGTGTCGTCGATGGAGAAAACCTGCAGATATGACCCGGTAATTCAGAAGATGGGTCGACTGAGGGCCACTGGCGAAGCAGAAACCATCACCATGGGACAGCTGATGGAAGCGGCTCATAAGCACGCATCCACAGACAAGACCCGGGATGATGATGAAGATAAGGGAAAAGGAAACGTCAACAACGGAGGAAAGAACCACAACAACGGTAACAACAACAATGGGAACAATAATCACAATGGTAACAATGGGAATAACTCCAAAAGGCAGCACGAGGGGTTCAGATTTGGTGGCAAACACAAACACCGGGTATAACAAGTTTCAGCGGCGAGATGATAATTATCGAGGCAATAACAACAATGGCAATTACAGGGGAAATTTCCGAGGACCGGCTAACCCCCAGGAAGCATTCAACATGCCGTGTCCACGTCATAGTAGGAACGGTAAACCGGCAAATCACTCTTTGGCCCAGTGTGTTGATCTTCAGAGATGGAAGAACGAGGAGTTTGCCAGGATGAATATGGGAGGAAACGGCCCGAGGCCGGGTAATGGAAATAACCCGGCCACGGACCACAAGCTGGAGGAAATAATGGAGGACCACCCGGCCCGGATAACGGACCAGCCGGGTTAGGTTTCCAGCAAAACCCCAAGAGTTAAATCGAGGACAGTATCATATTACAGTTTCCAGCACTAGTCGGAGAGATCAGAAATTGAAGAAAGAGCTGTCAACGCTTCTTCCCGCAGTTCCGAGATATTTGAAGTGGTCCGAGTATCCGATCACTTGGTCTAGAGAGGATCACCCGGCCCGAGTAGATGCACCTGGAGCGTTGGCTTTAGTTGTTGCACCTCAGGTTTCGGGTTATATTTTACACAAGGTTCTTATGGATGGAGGTAGTAGCATCAACATTCTGTATTGGGATACATTCATCCGGATGGGTTTCACAGCCAAGCAGCTTCACCCTTCCAGTACTATCTTTCATGGTATTGTCCCTGGAAAGTCGGCAAGACCAGAGGGAACAATAACATTGGAGGTCGCGTTTGGAGAATCAAAGGATAATTTCAGGTCTGAGATGATTTGTTTTGAGGTGGTCAAATTGAAGAGCCCTATCATGCTCTCTTTGGCCAACGTTTTTGCTAGATTCATGGCGAGGCCGTGTTATGTGTACTAAAGATGAAGATGCCAGGTCCAAAAGGTATTATCACAGTCAATGGCAGTCGTGAGTTGGCGTTACAATGTGAGGAAGGTGATGCTGTTATGGCAGAACAAGCCTGTGCGGAAGAGGAGTTGAATTACTACAAAGCTACCACAAACCCGGATGATGGGACAATTTTGAAGAAACCAATGACCGAAGAGAGGGCGAAATTCAAAGCGGCTCAGATACCAAGATGATTGACTTCGTGCCGGGTGATTCGTCCAAGCAGTTCTCTATCGGGTCAAATCTGACTGACAAATAGGAAAGCGCGCTCATCGAATTCATCCGTGAGAATCGGGATGTCTTTGCATGGAAACCTAGTGACATGCCAGGCATACCGACTGAATTCGCTGAGCACCGCTTACATGTTGATCCTAAAGCAAGACCGATTAAACAGGGATTGCGCAGATTGAATGAGGAAAGAAGAAGGATTGTAGGAGAAGAGATAGCTCGTTTACTCGCCGCAGGATTCATTATGGAAGTGTTACATCCAAAGTGGTTGGCTAACCCGGTTTTAGTGTTGAAAAAGAACAATGAGTGGAGGATGTGTATTGATTTCACAAGTTTGAACAAGCATTGTCCGAAGGATCCGTTTGCGTTACCAAGGATTGATCAAATCATAGATGCTGTGGCAGGTAGTGATCTTTTGTGTTTCCTGGATGCATATTCAGGATACCATCAAATCAAGCTTGCAGAGGAGATTGGGAGAAGACATCATTTATCACCCCATTTGGAGCTTTTTGTTACAAGAACATGACATTTGGACTGAAGAATGCTGGAGCAACTTATCAGAGGTGCATCCAGAGTTGTTTTGAGAAGCAGATAGATCGGAACGTGCATGCGTACGTTGATGATGTGGTGATCAAGACAAAGAAGGCTGAGACATTTATTGATGATTTGAGAGAAACTTTTGCTAACTTAAGGAGGTTTCAGATGAAGCTTAACCCAAAAAAGTGTGTGTTTGGAGTTCCATCAGGAAAATTACTCGGCTTTATTGTGTCCGAGCGTGGGATTGAAGCAAACCCGGAAAAGATAGCAGCAATCAATAGGTTGGGAAAGCCGACTGAATTGAAGGAAGTCCAGAAGATCACGGGCTGCGTGGCTGCGTTGAGTAGGTTCATATCCCGACTGGGAGAGAAAGCAATTCCTTTATACCGACTCTTGAGGAAGTCAGATAAATTTGTTTGGGATGAGGAAGCTGATAAAGCCCTGGAGGCATTGAAGGAAACATTATCGAAAGCACCAATCTTAGCTGCTCCAGCTCCAAAGGAGCCCATGCTGTTGTACATAGCTGCGAATTCCCGAGCAGTTAGTGTAGTTATTGTGGTGAGCGAAAGAAGAAGGAAAGGAGCATCTGGTTCAAAGGCCGGTTTATTATGTCAGTGAGGTTTTGACTCCGGCTAAACAGAGGTATCCCAGTGGCAGAAGTTAGTTTTTGGCGTTTTCATGGCCAGTCGGAAATTGAAGCATTACTTTCAAGAACACCCCATTACAGTGGTGAGTGGAGCACCATTGGCAGACATTGTGTGCAATACTGAAGCTACTGGAAGAATTGCCAAGTGGGCGATTGAGATGGGTGATTATCACATCAAGTATGAGCCTCGCACAGCGATTAAGTCACAAGCCTTGATTGATTTTGTCAATGATTGGACCGAGTTAAGCACGGCACCACCCAAGGCGCCGAGTTATAAGTCATGGGTTATGCATTTTGATGGATCCAAGCAGTATGAGGGATCAGGAGCAGGAGTGGTTCTCACTTCACCCAAAGGGGATAAGATGAGTTATGTTCTTCAGATTCACTTCGATTGCACCAATAATATTGCTGAGTATGAAGCTTTGTTACATGGTTTGCGCAGATGAACATCAAAAGGATCATGTGTTTTGGTGACTCGGATCTTGTAGCGCAGCAAGTTTCTGGGACTTGGGACAGGAAAGATGAGAAGATGGCGGCTTACAGAAGGGCTGTTGATGAAGCAGCTGGATTCTTTTCAGGATTCCAGGTGGATCATATTGATAGAAGGAAAAACGAGGCAGCAGATGCTTTGTCAAGATTGGGATCACGTAGAGAGCCAGTTCCACCAAATGTGTTCCTGGACGAGTTATGGAAGCCATCAGTCCAACTTCCGGGTGAAGAGGAAGATGAAAGTCCAGATCAAGATTCCGAGTTAGTAGCAGCGTTGCATGAGATTCCTGAGTGGACTGAACCATATCTGGATTATATGATAAGGAAGATTTGCCGAGTAATGAAGTTATGGCGCGACAAATTGTTAGAAGATCACTCGGTTATGCAGTAATTGATGGTGAGTTGTACAAGCGCAGTGTTTCTGGAGTTTATCAGCGATGTGTTTCATCAGTCGAAGGAAGGCAAATTTTGCAAGAGATACATGCTGGGGACTGTGGTCATCATGCTTCATCTAGGTCTCTGGTGGCCAAGGCATTTAGGCATGGATTCTTTTGGCTCACAGCTTTCAAGGATGCAGAGCAGATTGTTAGGGCATGTGATGGATGTCAAAGATATGCAAGACAGGAGCATGTGCCGGCTCAGGAATTGAGGACAATACCAATCACTTGGCCGTTTGCAGTTTGGGGTCTTGATATGATGGGGCCCTTTCAGATGACATCGTGCAAGAAAACTCATCTCTTGGTGGCTGTTGATAAGTTCACTAAGTGGGTTGAAGTAGAGCCAGTTACAAGTTGTGATGCTTCCAAAGTTGTCACGTTTCTGAAGAAAATTATCAGTCGGTTTGGTTATCCTCACAGTATCATCACAGATAATGGGACCAACATGTCACTCGGTGAAACAGAGATATTCTGCAAAGAGAAGGGAATCAGATTAGACCTTGCTTCGGTGGCACATCCACAGGCCAACGGGCAGGTAGAAAGGAGTAATCAGGAAATATTGAAAGGAATCAAACCAAGACTTCGAGTTCCGATTGAAAAGGCGTATGGAGCTTGGGTGAAAGAGTTACCGCAGTGGTTTGGGGGATCAATACAACCCCGAATAGATCAACCAAGCGTACACCGTTCTTTCTGGTGTATGGAGCAGAAGCAGTGTTACCGAGTGATATAGTCCATGACTCGCCAAGAGTGGCGGCGTATGTGGAGTCAAGCAATGCAATTGCAAGGGAGGATTCGATTGATGCCCTTGAAGAGGAGCGTGAGTTAGCATTGGAACGGTCCGCAGTTTATCAGCAGATTTGCGGCGCTATCATAGTCGCCGAGTAAGATCAAGAACTTTCCAGGAAGGAGATTTAGTTTTACGGCTCAGACAGAAGCAGGCAGGGATGCACAAACTAACTCCTCCATGGGAAGGGCCGTTCCTCATCAGTCGGAAATTGCACAATGGTTCATATTATCTGATAGATGTGAGAGAGAAAGGTGAAGAGAACAACACGGACCATGCTATCCTTCCTATGGAAGAGACGAAGCGGCCGTGGAACATTGCTCATCTTCGCCCATATTATACCTAGTGAACATGAACCTAGGCCGAGTTATGTAACACACGATGTAACCCCCAGCAGGTTTCAGACGCGCTCTTTTCCTTACCAGGGTACCTAAGGGGACTGGAAGGTTTTTAATGAGGCGGCTTGCTGGTGTATCTTTAATAAAGAAGAGTATTGAGAAGAAATCTTTTCTGTGTTTTACTTTTTATGCATAGTTTATGTTTATAAAGCTTGCCCAAAGGAGTGCTTAGCAAAAAGTCCTATAGCTGTTGCCCAAGAGAGCACGCATAGAGATGTTTGAGATCAGTGGGGTAATGATGCATAGTTTAAGCCTTTACTTGTAAACATTGATCCAGGGCTTGGGGACTTATGAATTATAAATTCATAAGTTTTAATCCTAAGACCCGGCTTTTAAGCCTTAATTTTGTTCTTGGTTAAACTTGCCTATCAGTTTGATGTTACTCACAATTTTATGACCAGATTGCTTACTTGTTAATTCAATCAACTATGATGCCCATGCTGGGACTTAGTTTGACCCTGTTTTAGCAAAGGAAAAAGTAGCAACTGAGAAAGTCATGTGAAAGCCGACTGATAAGAAGCTAAAGATAAACCAAAAGGGTCATCTAAACCATAAAAAGTATAAGTTATTACAAAATATTGAGTATTTCATATAGTGCACAGACGCACCATCAAATAAAAGGCAAAGTATTTCAGAGCATATTACAATGCCCATTGGCCGAATAATTGTTTTGCAGGAAAAGGTAAAGCATGAAAACTGGCTCAGATAGCCGGGTTATCGGTTGAGGTTCCCTTGGCAGCTTCAGCTTCGGCAGAAGCCGGGTTATCTTCAGGAGCTTTGGCCTGGGACTTAGCTTGTGCAGTGCCTTGATCTTCTGCAGTATCCTTAGCAACATCAGCCGGCTTTTCCATGATTGGCGTAGTAGGCACGGCTGGGTGCAGGGACAACTGGAGTAGAAGTACTTGGGCTGCAGCTTTCTTCTTCTTTGCAATGGAGTCTCTCAGCTTGGCCAATAGATCAAAATGCTCGGGTTCAGGAGTGGGGATTGGAGTGTTGTTCTCATCCACTGCATCTTGGAAAACCGATAGATTGAGGCCCTCAGCTATTTTGCAAGCAATAGGCCGGGTTTGGGCAGAAATTTCCTTGAACTCTTTTCCCCCAAACTTGGTGCCATCAGCGTTGTATTGAGGGAATCCTTTGACAAAAGGAGCCGGGTTAAGGCGTGGGTTGTAGCTTTGGCTAAAGCTAAACTGCGCATTGCGCCAACCCGGCATGCTGAGCGCGTCCAGAGGTCTAACCACTCGGGGATGTGGAAAGCTGATGCAGGGACTCGAATATTACTTGGGGAGAGCACAGTTGCTCTTAACACGCTTCATAATCTCAGAAGTGCCAAACTGGAATTGCCGAATGATGGTGTTCAAGCAGTTCAATTTCTCTGGATAGGATCTCCTGATGGCAGCATTTGTTCACCTGAAAAGTATGATGTGGGTTAGTATATGAAAGCCGAGTAAAGAAGAAAAAGTGAAAGAGATGGTGTTTACCAATGAGTGGATTGAGGATATCCTTGATATGGTCTTTCAGGGTGTCCAAGTATTTCTGGACACTGACCATCTTGTCAAAGCAGACCTTATATTATCTCCAGCCTCTTCCAACTCCTTTTTCAGTTTGGTGTTTCTGCAGTTAGAGATTCAATTGTTTTCTCCAAGTCTGAAGCATGAACTTCAGTTTCTTGCGCAGCTTGGTTTCAACTTCAAGGAGTTGGTTGGTCTTGGCAAGTATCTGGTCATTATGGGACACATACCTCTGAAAAAAGAATAGCAAGTTAGAAACATGGGGGCTGAAATATTTCAGTCGGCAATGGCAAGAAAGAACTAGTTGACAGTAAATTATATACATACAGAGTATTTATACAAGTTCCGAGTGACTGAAGAGCAGATCACCCGACACTTGGGGACTGGTATGTCTTTTAAAGTTTTACAAGTTATTCAATAATGCATTTTCAAAGTTCCAGATAAATTGTGAACATATTACCCGGAACTTGGGGGTTATGAGGATTTGAAAGTATTGTTATGGTGAAAGGCAGAATTAATGAGGATTTGAAAGTATTGTTATGGTGAAAGGCAGAATTAATGAGGATTTGAAATCAGAAAGTAAAACAAGTTCCATGTTATCGTAGACTGATAACTCGGAACTTGGGGACTGGGATATTCTGAAGTTTTCAAAACAAAGGTAATAAGAGATTTATATTTTCAAGTATCGAGTGACTGAGGACAGTTTACTTGATACTTGGGGACTAGGTTTGATATATAAGATATGAAGAGGAAAAGATGTGTACCTGATGTTCTTGGACAAGAGAATCCATGAGTTTGCCCTCAGAAAGCTTCAGTGTATTGTATTCAGTTAGCAGACCTTCAAAGTTTATATGGCCATAGTGTGGCACAGTGGAAGCCTCGCCTTTATCAGTCGGCTTGGACTTTTCTTCAGGGCAACAAACTTGGTTGCAGTTTTGAGGGGAGAGGTCTTCTCGTAAAGCAAGTTCCCGTGATCACGACTTCAGGATCAGTCGGTTTTTCAGCAGGAGAAGGAGAAACATTCATCTGGTCAGTTGTCTGCTCCTTATCAGTCGGCTCAGCATGTTTTTCAGGAGTATTCTTCAAGTTATCCTCCTCAGCAATGGGAGGGCTTGGAGCGTCACTAAGAGTAGCTTTTGCCCTGAAATTGCAAGTAAGAAGATAATATAAGAAAGAGTAAAAGAAAGCAAAGTTGATGAAAGTAAATACAAGTAATAAAGGTTATACGTATTACCCGGTATTGACTTGAAAGTCACGGGGAGGTCATTGCTGGAGCCTGAAGAAGCTGTAAGAGATATGATTTAGAAACTCGGATTTGACCAGCTAAAGGATAACTATCAGAGGGATGTTTTTGTGGTTCAAAATTGGAAAAAGAAGTACCAGGACGGCGTGGAGATGGATGGTTTGGGATTCCCGGGTTAAGAGGATCCTCTCCAGGGGAGGTTCGTGTTGCTCTCCTCTTGGTAGAGGGTTCAGCAGAACTCTGCGAAGATTTTTGAAGAAGAGTTTGGTTGAGTTTTTGCATAGCAAGATAAGAATATGGTTCTGTGGATATGCGAGAATATGGCACCTTGGCACAGATAGTGCGAGCCTTCCTTTTCCCGGTAGCAGCAGATTCAGTGGCTTCAGAGCTATGGCCGGGTGAAGGAGTGGCTGCCTTTTCAGCCGGTTCTGGTATTATAAAGTGGGCATCAGTGGATAAATTGGGTTGAGTTTCGTTCTCAATTAAGCTTATGAAGAAGTGGCCAAGGGAGTCAAGTTCACCTTCTTCTTCTTCCTTTTCTTTTTTCTTCTTCTTCTTCTTCTTCTTCTTCACTCGAGGACTGAGCCTCGTCATCATCATCTTCATCATCATCTGCCTCAGGAGTGGCAGGGGGAGTCTCAACTTGCCACCAGTCATCAGATTCCTAGTGAAAAAGTAGAAGCAAAATAATCAGTTTACAATTGAGAAAGAATATGTTATTGAGATTTTTTATCAGTCGGGACTTACTGGGGTGCCGGGTTATTCTTACTGAATGGCAGAAGGCCATTGTCCTTGATGTCTCAACCTTTTCAGCGAGGAAGGCCTTGATAGCCTTGTTCAGTGCGTGGTGGGGTAGGACTTCTCCGAGTAACGGAGGGAGTCAGTTAGATGACCCGAGTAATCGCAAAGGAGTTTCTTGCGGATACTGTTGGGTTGAATTCTCCAGCCCATCCAGGTCTTGATCAGGTCGGTTCCATGAAGTCCATGCTTGACCAGAACAGAGATTTTCTTGAGGAGAGGCTGGAGAGCTTCTCTCTCAGTGTCAGAGGCAAAGGAGTTCATGTTGTTGTTGATAACGAGAGGCTCGACCGAGTAACCCGGTAAAGGGTGTTCACCAGAAGGTATTTTGGCTTTGCAATAAAAGTATGATTTTTGCCATGCTTCACATGAGTATGAAGTTCGAGTGAAGGCATAGCAGAACCTTTGCGGCGCTGAATAGAAACACCGCCACAGACTAAGAGGGGGCCATTCTTGTGCTCACGTTGAGGTTTGCACAAGAACAGCTCCAAGAAAAGAGCCAGACTGGAGGAATGCATAAGTACGATTCACAAAGAACTATATAGTTACTAATATTCAAGATGGAGTTGGGTCCGAGATCGAAGACCCGGAGGCCGTAGTGACGAAGAAGATCCCTAAAGAAAGGATGACCCGGGGGACGAAAACCCCGGGTGACATGTTCCAGGAAACAGATAACTTCACCTTCCTGGGGGGAAGGCCGAGTCTCTTCTTCAGTCCCTCTCCACTCGATCTCCGACTGAAGAGGAAGAACACCGGCTTCAGCCAGTTCTTCAAGCTTGGACTGTGTGGCCATGGATTTGGCCCAGTTAACCGTAATCCCAGATCTAGGCTTGGTGGTCTTCTTGATTTTCTTTGATGCCGATGCGGTGGCGCCATCACCGGCCTTGGCCTTGGCCTTCAGCTTCCTCCGGTCCTTGGGTGCCATGAGATCTGAAGATCTAGAAAATAACAAGAAATGAAATGAAAAAAAACCGAGCTCAAGAACAGCCCGAGAAAGAGCAAGTCAAGATCCAGATGGAAGCAAAGAGCAGGAGTGAAAATTTACCAGAGCTTGTGGAGATCTGGCGCGGAGCAGATGCCCCGGCATTTAGTTGCTGCAATGCGGAGCTTTGATGGCCAGCGGCGGCGCGGCGAGCTTGGAGGAACCCTAACCCTAGCTTGAGGAGAGAGAAAGACCGAGGTTGAAGATGAAGGGCGCGGTGAATGGGGAAAGTGAAACCCTTTTTACCGTGGTCCACTATTTATAGCCCTGGGGTGAAACCCTAGGAGCGTGAAAAATGAGGAGATAAGATTCTGTTTTGATTATGGGTCAAAGATACGAGAGAATGTGTCAGAAAATGTTCCCTGGTCGTTGACTAGAAGGTTAAGTGTGAGAGAAAAGCCGGGTTATAAGAGAACCACCAAAAGGAGCTGGTCTGAAACATAACCCGGCAATTCAGTGTTAATGATTTTTATTTTGTTTTTAGGAGTTTAACTCGGATAATCTCATCAGCAGCTACCCTCGAGTAATCAAATCAAGATCAAGATTATCAAGTGAAGCAACCAATGAGCTTATTCAAGTCAAACTTGGGGACTACTGTTGTGGGGATAATAACCCGGTATACTCATGACCAAGGAAGAATCAGTCGGACGGCCCAAGGCCTGGTCCGAGTCATGTGTACAAGATATGGGCCGGGTTATAGCTGGGCCAATATGCCTAACATGACTCGTCTCTAGAAGGAAGGACCTAGAAGAACTGGAGTCCGACTGAAGGAAGGAACCGGGTGACTTGGAGGCTACGGAACGTCAAGAAGAACCTAGAGTAGGACTCCGGGCTCGTATGTAACTCGATATTCATTGTAAGTTCGGGAGACCCGGCATCTATATAAACGGGCTCCCAGACGTAGATAGACAAGTCTTAAGCCCTAGTTCGATATCACCGCTATCAAGCGAAACCCTTATAACCTGTCTCGTAACCCGGCTCTGTTGTCGTAGCCGAGTTATCGAGACCTCGAGATCAATAACATAGAAGCAGGAAGTAGGTCTTTATCTCCAATGGAGAGGCTGAACCTGGGTAAACCCTTTTTCCCCAACGAGCGTGACAATCTCCTGAAGGACCAAGGCGCCTTGCCCCAATCATCAAGTTACCCCATGGTAACATCTGCCGTGATAACCCCATGACAAGCAACAGAGGGGGGCCACCAGAGACCCACACGCCACTAGGGCGCGGTTCCCCCCTCTACCGCGCCCTAGGGTGGTGTGGGCCCCTCGGGGGTCGTCAGCCGCCGCCCTTTCGCCTACTTATTCCCCCCGATGCGAAAACCCTAAGTGCCAGAGCAAATATCCACGAAAAGTTCCAGAGACGCCGCCACCATCAACCCTAGCTCGGGAGGGTGCATAACCTCTTCCCGGCACCTTGCCGGAGAGGGGAATCATCACCGGAGGCTTCTACATCGCCATGCCTGCCTCCGGAGTGATGCGTGAGTAGTTCATCCTTGGACTACGGGTCATAGCAGTAGCTAGATGGTTGTCTCTCCACTTTGTGCCATCATGTTTAGATCTTGTGAGCTGCCCTACATGATCAAGATCATATTATTGTAATGCTACATGTTGTGTTTGCTGGGATCCGATAAATATTGAATACTATGTCAAGTTGATTATCAATTTATCTTATATGTTATTTAAGATCTTGCATGCTTTCCCTTACTCGTAGATGCTTTGGCCAAGTAGATGCCTGTAACTCCAAGAGAGAGTATTTATGCTAGATAGTGGGTTCATGCCTCCATTTTATCTGGGACAGTGACAGAAAGTTCTAAGGTTGTGGATGTGCTGTTGCCACTAGAGATAACCTAACGATGCTATGTCCACGGGCATATGTGTTTGTTTACATTACGCGTTTTACTTAATGCAATTATCCATTGCTTGCAATTTAATACCAACGGGGGACTCGGATGACAACCCGGCGGTGGATTATTAGTCATAGATGTTGTTGGATAACGGTTTATGTATCTTGCCGTAATGCCCAATTAAATATCATAGTAGTCATCATGTCATGTATATGCATTGTCATGCGCTCACTATTTGTCAATTGCCCAGCTGTAATTTGTTCACCCAACATGTTAGTTATCTTTTATGGAGAGACACCACTAGTGAACTGTGGACCCCGGTCCATTCTTTTACACTGATAAAACAACCACAAACTGCAAACGGTTCCTTTTTCATTCTCTGCAATTTAATACTCATTTTCCACACCATACGTTTAATCCTTTGTTTTCAGCAAGCCGGTGAGATTGACAACCTCACTGTTTCGTTGGGGCAAAGTAGTTTGATTGTGTTGCGTGCAGGTTCCACGTTGTTGATCGAGTAACGGTGCCACCAACAACCTTCTGAAGAGTTGCTGCTCCTACTGGTTCGATAACCTTGGTTTCTTTCTGAGGGAAAACTTGCTGCTGAACTGCATCATACCTTCCTCTTGGGGTCTCCCAATGAGTGTGTGATTCACGCCATCAAGCTCTTTTTCTGGCGCCGTTGCCGGGGAGACAGCAGTCTTCTGCAAGGAGTTTTTCACGCTTCCAATCTCTTTACTTTGTTTTTGTCTTGCTTAGTTTATTTTATTTTATCTTGTTTGCTTTCAATTATCAAAAACACAAAAAAAATTAGTTACTTGCATCCAGTTTACTTTCAAGTTATTTTCTGTCCTGTTTTTAATTCTGCTAAAATGAGTACTCCTGAGAACACTAAGTTGTGTGATTTCACTAGGACGAACAACAATGATTTCATATGCACACCTATTGCTCCACCTGCTGCTTCAGGAGAATTTTATGAAATTAAACCTGCACTTTTAAATCTTGTTATGAAAGAGCAATTTTCTGGTGCTAGTATTTCTATTATGCCTAAAAGATTATATGATATGCTTGATTTAGCACCTTTGGAAAATTGTTACTTGGATGTTCACCTTGCTGATTCTACCATTAAAAAACCTTTGGGAAGAATTGATGATGTTCTTATCATGGTTAACAACAATTATGTCCCCTCTGATTTTATTGTCTTGGATATTGAATGCAATACATCATGCCCTATTGTGCTGGGAAGACCTTTTCTTAGAACTATAGGTGATATTATTGATATGAAAGAAGGGAATATAAAATATCAATTTCCTTTCAAGAAAGGTATGGAACACTTTCCTAGGAAGAAGGTTAAGCCACCTTATGATTCTATTGTTCGAACAAATTACAATGTTGATGCTTCTTCACTTGGTAATACTTGATGCATGCTTTGTGCCTAGCTAAAAGGCGTTAAAGAAAAGCGCTTATGGAGGCAGCCCATTATTTTTATTTCTGCAATTTTTCTTTTATTGAGTCAAGGAGGATGTTTACTTCTGTACCAACTCCTTTGTATCTTTATTTTCTCGCATTGTTGTGCCAAGAGTAGCCTCTAATGTTAAGACGATGCTTAATTTTGATTGCTGTGCAGAAACAGATTTTTGCTGTTCACTGTACGAAATTCCTAAAATCACCAGATTGTTAATTAAATCTGAAAATGTTTGTGCGTAATTTTTATGAATGTCTGAATCTTTCATTAGTTCAAAGTTTCTCGATCTGAGCGTCGTAAGTGCCTTGAAAAAATTCGTCTTTGCGGACTGTTCTGTTTTAGACAGATTATGTCTTTTTATTTTGCATTCTCTCTTTTACTAGTGTTGAGTGAAATTCTTTTTTGGGTGGAAGAGCTTCACATAACATCAGTGGCTGTAGCTAATGTTTAAAGTAACAAATCATATTGCGTCTTTATAGAACATGTGAGTTTTTGATTATGCACTAACCCTCTAATGAGATCTACTTTGAGTTTGGTGTGACGGAAGTTTTCAAGGGTCAAGAGAGAACGATGATATAATAGGATCAAGAAGAGTGAAGAGCTTAAGCTTGGGGAGGCTCCCATGGATCTCCCCAGCATATTTCAAGAAGACTCAAGTGTCTAAGCTTGGGGATGCCCTTGGGCATCCCCTTCTTCATCGTCAAAATTATCAGGTCATCTCTAGTGAAACTATATTTTAATTCTTTCACATCATATGTGCTTTTCTTGGAGTGTCTGTGTGCTTTTATTTTCAGTGTTGCACTTTTATTTTCAATAAAGCTTGACTGGACCCTAGCATTCTTGATTGGGAGAGAGACACGCTCCGCTTTTTCATGAAAATACAAGAGATACATGAAAACAAGAGCTAAAAGCTGAACAGCGCTATATATGAATACTCAACAAATATAAGTGAAGAATAGGAGTATTCTCATGAAAAAGCGGAGCGTGTCTCTCTCCCAATCAAGAATGCTAGGGTCCAGTCAAGCTTTATTGAAAATAAAAGTGCAATACTGAAAATAAAAGCACACAGACGCTCCAAGAAAAGCACATATGATGTGAAAGAATTAAAATATAGTTTCACTAGAGATGACCTGATAATTTTGACGATGAAGAAGGGGATGCCTTGGGCATCCCCAAGCTTAGACGCTTGAGTCTTCTTGAAATATGCTGGGGAGATCCATGGGAGCCTCCCCAAGCTTAAGCTCTTCACTCTTCTTGATCCTATTATATCATCGTTCTCTCTTGACCCTTGAAAACTTCCGTCACACCAAACTCAAAGTAGATCTCATTAGAGGGTTAGTGCATAATCGAAAACTCACATGTTCTATAAAGACGCAATATGATTTGTTACTTTAAACATTAGCTACAGCCACTGATGTTATGTGAAGCTCTTCCACCCAAAAAAGAATTTCACTCAACACTAGTAAAAGAGAGAATGCAAAATAAAAAGGCATAATCTGTCTAAAACAGAACAGTCCGCAAAGATGATTTTTTTCAAGGCACTTACGACGCTCAGATCGAGAAACTTTGAACTAATGAAAGATTCAGACATTCATAAAGATTACGCTCATAAAATTGGCAGATTTAATTAACAATCTGGTGATTTTAGGAATTTCATACAGTGAACAACAAAAATCTGTTTCTGCGCAGCAATCAAAATTAAGCATCGTCTTAACATTAGAGGCTACTCTTGGCACAACAATGCGAGAAAAAAAAGATACAAAGGAGTTGGTACAGAAGTAAACATCCTCCTTGACTCAATAAAAGAAAAATTGCAGAAATAAAATAATGGGCTGCCTCCCATAAGCGCTTTTCTTTAACGCCTTTTAGCTAGGCACAAAGCATGCATCAAGTATTACCTAGTGAAGAAAGGTCTAATTCATCAAAAGCTTCATCAAGAACAGGGTTTGTCACACTAGGAATTTTTAGTTTACGTAATTCTTGGGAAGAAAATTTAAATAGACCACTATGTGACTCACCCTAAAGCTCATTGAACACATTATCCGTTTTAAACACACCCGTGGGTTTTGGTTTAGAAATTTTTGGCACATACATAAATTTTTGCTCTCTCCCCACAAAAGCCTTTTGCTTTTTAGTTTTAAAAGGGGTAAAAGTAGAACTTATTACATCCATAGCCTCCTCTAATTCACCAATCCTAAGATTTTGATTATCTTGAATAGTACTAGTTTCTAAAACAGCAATTCTTTCATTAATGGTTCCCAGTGATTCATCAACTTTGCTAATACTATCAAGGAGATTTGGCAAATTTTTCTCTATAGACTCCAATTTCTTTATAACATCTTCCAAGGTAATCTCATTTTTAATGTTACTGACAGGTGGTGTTCCTACTAGACTCTCAATAATATAACTAGCTTCCAACGCAGGAGTACCAAGAAAGTTACCTCCTGTCAAAGTGTCCAAGACATATCTATACCAGCTAGTTATGCCAACATAAAAATTTCTAAGCAGGATCATAGTGGAATATTTTTTAGTACACCTATGATGAGCATCACTGATTCTATTCCAAGCATCTTTCAAACTTTCTCCACTTATTGCTTAAAAGATCGAACCTCAACTTCAGGAACCGAAACATGATGAGCCGAACCAGACATGATAACTAACAGAAAACAAAACTAAAAATAAACTAAATGCAAGTAACTAATTTTTTTTGTGTTTTTGATAATTGAAAGCAAACAAGATAAAATAAAATAAACTAAGCAAGACAAAAACAAAGTAAAGAGATTGGAAGCGTGAAACTCCCCTTGCAGAAGACTGTTGTCTCCCCGGCAACGGCGCCAGAAAAAGAGCTTGATGGCGTGAATCACACGCTTGTTGGGAGACCCCAAGAGGAAGGTATGATGCAGTTCAGCAGCAAGTTTTCCCTCAGAAAGAAACCAAGGTTATCGAACCAGTAGGAGCAGCAACTCTTCAGAAGGTTGTTGGTGGCGCCGTTACTCGATCACCAACACGGAACCTGCACACAACACAATCAAACTATTTTGCCCCAACGAAACAGTGAGGTTGTCAATCTCACCGGCTTGCTGAAAACAAAGGATTAAACGTATGGTGTTGAAAATGATGTTTAAATTGCAGAGAATGAAAAATGAACAGTTTGCAGTTTGTGGTTGTTTAATCAGTGTAATAGAATGGACCGGGGTCCACAGTTCACTAGTGGTGTCTCTCCATAAAAGATAACTAACATGTTGGGTGAACAAATTACAGCTGGGCAATTGACAAATAGTGAGCGCATGACAATGCATATACATGACATGATGACTACTATGATATTTAATTGGGCATTATGACAAGATACATAGACCGTTATCCAACAGCATCTATGACTAATAATCCACCGCCGGGTTGTCATCCGAGTCCCCCGTTGGTATTAAGTTGCAAGCAACGGATAATTGCATTAAGTAAAGCGCGTAATGTAAACAAATACATATGCCCGTGGACATAGAATCGTTAGGTTATCCCTAGTGGCAACAGCACATCCACAACCTTAGAACTTTCTGTCACTATCCCAGACAAAATGGAGGCATGAACCCACTATCTAGCATAAATACTCTCTCTTGGAGTTACAAGCATCTACTTGGCCAAAGCATCTACGAGTAACGGAAAGCATGCAAGATCTTAAATAACATATAAGATAAATTGATAATCAACTTGACATAGTATTCAATATTCATCGGATCCCAGCAAACACAACATGTAGCATTACAATAATATGATCTTGATCATGTAGGGCAGCTCACAAGATCTAAACATGGTGGCACAAAGTGGAGAGACAACCATCTAGCTACTGCTATGGACCCGTAGTCCAAGGATGAACTACTCACACATCACTCCGGAGGCAGGCATGGCTATGTAGAAGCCTCCGGTGACGATTCCCCTCTCCGGCAGGGTGCCGGGAAGAGGTTCTGAACCCTCCCGAGCTAGGGTTGATGGCGGCGGCGTCTCTGGAACTTTTCGTGGATATTTTCTCAGGCACTTAGGGTTTTCGCGTCGAGGGGAATAAGTAGGTGAAAGGGCGGCGGCTGACGACCCCCGAGGGGCCCACACCACCCTAGGGCGCGGCAGAGGGGGGAACCGCGCCCTAGTGGCGTGTGGGGCCCTGGTGGCCCTCCTCTGTTGCTCCTTCGCTCCGTCAGGCGTGTTCTGGAAAAATAGGGACCCCCCGTGTAGTTTCGTCCAATTCCGAGAATATTTCCAGACTCGCTTTTCTGGAATACAAAAACAGCAGAAAATAGGAACTGACACTTCGGCATCTTGTTAATAGGTTAGTCCCAAAAAAATATATAAAAGTGATATAAAGTAGATGCAAAACATGTAGCAATTGGTATAAAACAAGCATGGAACATCAAAAATTATAGATACGTTTGAGACGTATCATTGGGGTTTGTGAGGATGTCCCCGATCCCTGAGGTGCTGATTACAGTGATCGGGTGCTCGGAGAAGTAATGCGTCAGCTTCCTTGAGGACATGAACACGGCGCAGGCCAGCTTTTGATAGTGCGGGTACCACTGCTTTGATATGGAGAGCACTTCACTCAAGTAATAGACTGGACGTTGTATGCTTTGGGTGTGTCCCTCCTCCCTTCGTTTGACCACCAGTACGGTGCTCACCACCCTATTAGTTGCAGAGACATATAGGTACAGTGGCTCGCGTTCCCTTGGTGCGACGAGGATTGGAGGGCTTGTGAGGACTCGCTTGAGGTCCGTGAAGGCTGCTTCGGCTTCTTGCGTCCACTCGAATTTGTCTACTTTCTTCATCAGCCGATAGAACGGGATTGCTTTTTCACCCAGCTTGCTAATGAATCGACTGAGTGCTGCTACTCGACCCACCAACTTTTGCACGTCATGGAGTTTTGAAGGCCTTTGCATCGTCAAGATGGCCTGTATTTTCTCCGGGTCTGCCTCGATTCCTCGAGCTGAGACTAGATACCCGAGGAGTTGCCCGGCTGGCACGCCGAACGTGCACTTCTTCGGGTTGAGCTTGATGTGGAAGCGTTTGAGGTTTGCGAACGTCTCTCACAAATCATCGAGTAGTGTGTTTTCTTCCCTTGTTGTGATGACGATGTCGTCGACGTAGACTTGGACGTTTCGCCCAATTTGCTTCTTGAGGCAGTCTTGCATCATGCGCTGGTAGGTTGCGCCTGCGTTCTTGAGCCCGAAAGCATTGTGGTGTAGCAGTAGACCGCGAGTGGGGTTATGAACGCCGTTTTCTCTTCATCCTCTTTCTTCATCCTTATCTGATGGTAACCCGAGTAGGCATCCAGGAAGGACAAGCGAGCGCACCCGGCGGTGGAGTCGACGATCTGGTCGATTCGAGATAGTGGAAAGTGATCCTTTGGACAGCATTTATTGAGTGCTGTAATGTCTATGCACATTCGAAGGATATCTGTGTGCTTGTTCTCTACGAGTACGGGGTTGGCCACCCATTGTGATTTCTTGATTTCTCTGATGAAACCTGCTGCGAGTAGCCTGTCGACTTCGGCTTCGACTACGGTTCTTTTTGGGCCGGATATGCGGCGCATTGTTTGCTTGACTGGTTTAGCATCTGGAAACAATTGAAGAGAGTGCTCGGCGAATTCCCTGGGAATACCTGGCATGTCGGCTGGACACCATGCAAATATATCCCAGTTCTCACAGAGGAATTCGACGAGCGCGCTTTCCTATGCGATAGGTAGACTCGACGAGACATTGACTGTCCAAGTCTATGTCGACGACATCGTCATCACAACAAGGGAAGAAAACACACTACCATAATCGTTGAGACATGGCTGTCCTGCAACTCGCCTTGCGCCAGCATGTCCTCGTGTTCTACTGGTGCAGGTCCAAGAAGCATTATCCAGCGTTGGGCAAATTTTTTGAACGCAAGAATATCACCTTCGCAAGCGTGGACATAACCAACGACCGCAACATGCTTTCTCGTGCCGGCTTCCACATTCCAGCGGAGTACTACATGGACATCCAACTAGTATACAAAATCAAGGGTGGAGACGAGATGGACGGAATGGGCGATCTAGCGGTGGTCCTCATCGACAGATCATACTTCAACATGAAGAAGGAGTTCCCATCAAAGCAGCACAAGTTTTGGGAGTGCAAGCCTCTACAGAAAGTAAACCTCGACTATGCAGCAATAGATGGGTATGTGACCTACGAGTTGTATCGCAAGATCCTAACCTTGAAGGAGAGGCTACGTCCAACATGGCAGGAAATGCTCTACCCTAGGTGCAAGAATGCCCTAGGTGAATTGCAATAGGCCTTGGATGTCTGTGTTTAACTAGTTTGTACAGTTGGTGCTTTAACAATAAGTGTTTGTAATTATCAGAACATGTGTGTGTGAATTTGCACTATGCATTGGATGTCTATGTTTATGTACTTGTAATAATATGTACACATGTTTGTGAATGAATTTGTTTATGTGATGAAATGTTCATACGTAGAACCCAGTTCATCGACATCACAGCCGGTCACAGAAAGATTTATACCTTTCACCCGGCAGGAGAGGAGGTGCAGGCCACTGTCACATGCGCTGCGATGCTACCAGTGCGCTCCGACGCAACCACCTCCTCCTCCTCCTTCTCCATCGTCGACATCCACCTCCTCCTTCTTCTCCAGATCAGACACCACCTCCTCCAGATCGGCCACTTCCTCCTCTAGATGGGTTTCTGCTGGTAGATCCGCCGGAGGTGCTGCAACACCACCTCATGAATGACCTCCTCCACATCGGCCTGGCTCAGAAGACGCCGGGCATTGATACGTCTCAAACGTATCTATAATTTTTGATGTTCCATGCTTGTTTTATACCAATTGCTACATGTTTTGCATCTACTTTATATCACTTTTATAAATTCTTTGGGACTAACCTATTAACAAGATGCCGAAGTGTCAGTTCCTGTTTTCTGCCGTTTTTGTATTCCAGAAAAGCTAGTCTGGAAATATTTTCGGAATTGGACGAAACTACACGGGGGTCCCTATTTTTCCAGAACACGCCTGAAGGACCGAAGGAGCAACGGAGAGGAGCCAGGAGGGCCCCACACGCACCTAGGGCGCGGGCCCCCCCTCTGTCGCGCCCTAGGGTGGTGTGGGCCCCTCGGGGGTCGTCAGCCGCCGCCCTTTCGCCTACTTATTCCCCCCGACGCGAAAACCCTAAGGGCCTGAGCAAATATCCACGAAAAGTTCCAGAGACGCCACCGCCGTCAACCCTAGCTTGGGAGGGTTCAGAACCTCTTCCCGGCACCCTGCCAGAGAGGGGAATCGTCACCGGAGGCTTCTACATCGCCATGCCTGCTTCCGGAGTGATGCGTGAGTAGTTCATCCTTGGATTATGGGTCCATAGCAGTAGCTAGATGGTTGTCTCTCCACTTTGTGCCATCATGTTTAGATATTGTGAGCTGCCCTACATGTTCAAGATCATATTATTGTAATGCTACATGTTGTGTTTGCTGGGATCCGATGAATATTGAATACTATGTCAAGTTGATTATCAATTTATCGTATATGTTATTTAAAATCTTGCATGCTTTCCGTTACTCGTAGATGCTTTGGCCAAGTAGATGCTTGTAACTCCAAGAGAGAGTATTTATGCTAGATAGTGGGTTCATACCTCCATTTTACCTGGGACAGTGACCGAAAGTTCTAAGGTTGTGGATGTGCTGTTGCCACTAGGGATAACCTAACGATGCTATGTCCACGGGCATATGTGTTTGTTTACATTACGCGCTTTACTTAATGTGATTATCCGTTGCTTGCAACTTAATACCAACGGGGGACTCGGATGACAACCCGGCGGTGGATTATTAGTCATAGATGCTGTTGGATAACGGTCTATGTATCTTGTCGTCATGCCCAATTAAATATCATAGTAGTCATCATGTCATGTATATGCATTGTCATGCGCTCACTATTTGTCAATTGCCCAGCTGTAATTTGTTCACCCAACATGTTAGTTATCTTTTATGGAGAGACACCACTAGTGAACTGTGGACCCCGGTCCATTCTTTTACACTGATTAAACAACCACAAACTGCAAACTGTTCCTTTTTCATTCTCTGCAATTAAACATCATTTTCCACACCATACGTTTAATCCTTTGTTTTCAGCAAGCCGGTGAGATTGACAACCTCACTATTTCGTTGGGGCAAAGTAGTTTGATTGTGTTGCGTGCAGGTTCCGTGTTGGTGATCGAGTAACAGCGCCACCAACAACCTTCTGAAGAGTTGCTGCTCCTACTGGTTTGATAACCTTGGTTTCTTTCTGAGGGAAAACTTGCTGCTGAACTGCATCATACCTTCCTCTTGGGGTCTCCCAACGAGCGTGTGATTCACGCCATCAGGCATCACCGGAGGAGGAGGGCGCCAGATGGTGGCGCTGCCGCATCACTAGCGGACGCATGGCTGCCTCCAGATCGACCTTCCCCTCACGAAGGGCTGCCGCTAGAACGGTGTTGAAGCGGCGGCAAGAGCCGCGGCCGCGATGGCCGTATCTAGAAGCGCTGACAGAAGAAGCCATTAGAGAGAGTGAGGAGAGTTAAAAGCCACAGTGTGCGGCGGCTAGGGTTGGAAGAGAGGCATTGAGAGAGTGATAATGAGACTGATGACTTGCTAGGGGCGGCGATACATTTATAAGCACCACATTGGCAACGGACATTTTATATAACCGTTTCCATTGCTTTTGTACGAGCGATAGAGTAGACTTACTAACAGGTACTCTAAATTACATATGAACACAGAGACCACTTAGGAAACGGCAATGAACCACATAGGATACATATATTAATAATAAAGATGACTAAACTACATATGGACTTGATATTAGTAATGCAGTAAACGATTACATATATGCTACTACTAGCTGCTGATGATGATGACTCGGGCTCGTCGTCGCTGTACACCAAGGCCTCCCTCCGGCATAAAGTACCGTCGAAGATCTTGATGAAGAACTCGTTGTCGACGTCGAACTCGAAGCACAAAAAGTGCCCCTGTTCAAGCTTGTACGCTTGGGCGAAAGACTTCCATCCCCGGTTGAGGTACAAATTCCCCCCGGCACTCACGGCCGTCTTCACCGCCTAGCTGCCGTTCTCGCAGTCCTCCATCTTCAGATGCATGGTACTTGGCACCATGCCTTGGAGCTTCTCTGCGAACGCCCTAGAGCCTCAGGCGCCCCTCGATGCCCTTGTACGTGATAACCAGGAACTCGAAGCCACGCAGCTCCGGGGCCAGGTCTTCAGCGGACGGTGAGGGCAACACCGACGGTGTGACATTGCCTCTGCGCCCCCTACCACGGCAACGCCCTCGTCCACTGTCGCACCCTCGTCCACGGCCGCAATCGCTACAGGTACCTCTCGCCATGGATTTGGACGGAGGGGACCTGGTGAAGATTGGAAAACGGGAGGCGATGGACTGGGGCTTCAAAGAGACCGGTGCTGGTACCTCTCGCCATTTATACTCACGGGTCTGCTCCACCCAACTCTCCATCTGCCCCTTCGTTAGCCTCCACGTGTCAACATTTTCAACGGTTGGAAAAATCTATCCGCTACCATAGAGGCAACTATTGGAAACGGGTCATTTAAAAGACTGTTGCCAATATAATGAGTGACGGAGAAACAAACAGGTCCGTTGCCAATGTTGGTGGGCCAGCCGCGGCCCAGGTCTGGCTTGTACACACCGGCCACACAGAAAGCGTGATTTTTCGTTGCCTATCTCCTGCCGTTACCATAGAGGGGTATCCGATGTGTCGTTCTGTACTAGTGCGGGCTTCTTCCATGGATAGTCATAGACCACCACTCCTTCACCGAGGGAAAGTTTAGCCAATCCGCGGGGGAGAGATCATGGATGCCAAACCAAACTTTTATCAAAGACCATATTCTCGTCGTCACTCTACACTTTAAGAGGAGGTCCATCCCTTCTTGCACTTGATCACATAGCTTGCACCTACCAGAAGTTTGCCATCCACGCCTTTCCAATCTATCGGTCGTCCAATTCTAGTTTGTAAGACCTCTTAAACGTTCTCCTTAATCAATGAAAATGGCAAATCTTTTTCCTTGTTTAAAAAAATATTCAAGCCACATGTACCCTCGATTATTGCTTGAGCCTTATACGGGTGCCCCCAAAACACCCCAAAACACCACACCCCCGTTGGACCAATACAAGAGTCTGAGTCAAAACGATACAAGATAAGGTGAACTCGCTTTTTGCCTCATGTGAATTTGATGGTAATGACTAGCTACTTCAAAATAATATGCCATATATACTCTGGTACGAACCCGACAGCGACCTATAAGAGGGGACGAAAGACGGAGCAGAATATATAGACAGAAGAAGAAGAACAAAGAAGAGGAAACAAGGAAAATCCCATACGCGGATTGTTCGATGCCAAACTGCTAAGAGCATCTCCACCGGGGCTTCCAATTGACCCTCCAAAGGCCCAATGGGGGCCTGGACGCCAAAATCGGCCACTAGCGGCACCCTCCAAAGGGTCGGGCCGAGCAGAAACGTCTCCGGCACGCCCGAAAGGGCCTCCAATTTTGGAGGCCCTCTCGGGGGTGCCAGACATGGGGCGGACATTGCCTCCGACAGGGGTGGCCCGCCCGTCATACACACAGCGCCGACGCCCGTGCTAATTAGGGCTGTGCATGAGGCCGTTCGGCCCGATTAATGGCGAGGCGACGAGACGGCGGCACGTCTGTCAGCACGCGTCGCAATAATGCCGCGCCCGTTCCCCTGGCGGGCACATAGCAAAGCGACGCGTCGCAATAACGCCGCGCCCATTCCCACAGCGTAGACGGAAGTGACGCCTCGAGCGTCGTCCACGTGTTGACGTCGCTGCGGCTTCCAGCGGCGGCGCCGTGCACACACGTCGTCGGCGTCAATGCGTGGCCAGGCGAACCGGTGAATAGGCGCTAATGCAGGCCACCCAACCCTGCTCCTCCGGCCGCCTTTAAAACGCGGCGCGTCGCGACCCTGCTCTGCCCACACCACTTCTTCTCCCCTCCCCTCTCCCAACTCGCCACCAGCAGATCGGCCGACAAGCATGGCGGGCAGCCACAAGACGCCGGAGGAGCGCGAGCTTCGGCGTCATCGCGACTTCCTCTCGGCGGAACGTGCTCGCCGCTACAACGAGCGCGGCGGCCAGCAACACCGCTAGCAGATGGAGGAACGCCGCCGCCGCAACGAGGAGGCGGAGATGGCCAAGGCGTATCAACGCGAGCTGTGGCGCGAGGAGGCAGCCAACGCGCCTCCGTACGTGGTGTCGCTGGAGACCGCACGACTGTGCAGCCACCACAGCGTGCCAGTGGAGGACGACGCCACCCTACCCGAAGGGTAGATGAGGAACGCCGTCAACGTGCCGGTGGCACCGCGGCTCAGCGGTAGGAGCGCATTGACTTCATCAAGCGGAAGTGGCAGGAGATGTCGTACGAGCAGAAACTCGACCCCAAGTACTCCATCTGCGCGCCCTACTGGCATGCCGTGGTGGACGCGGAGTACGAGGCATGTCGTGCCGGCGTCTTCCTCCCTACCGGCGCGCGGGAGCCAATGCCGGATTTGTCTGCATCGGACGACGATGCCGACCCCAAGCTGCCCGATCTCCCCTTACCAACGGCAGGCGCATCTTGGTCAGCACGTCGCCGTCACCGGAGAAGGGCGCCAGCTGAAGCCGGCGAGGCTTCCCATCAAGCGCGCCGCCGGTAGATCAAATCCCACCACACGCCGGCCGCGAAATCAGAAGCCTCAGCCACGACCGAGGCTACGTTTCTAAAGGCCGTATCCGACGGCAATAGCGGATGAAACTTCCGATGCCGGATCATTGATTCCGGCGCTGGTTCGCATCTTCTTCGCCGGCGCTACGCCGTGGAAGCGGCATCTCCTCGATGCCTGCGCCTGTAGTGGTTGGATAGACGCTGTAGCGTGTAGCCGGTAACGGCGTAGTTTAGGTTTAGTTTGTTAAATCTCGTTTAGATTTCAAATTGTAAGTTTGTTAAATCTCGTTTAAATTGCCGGAATTGTTTAATGAACGAATGTTAAAAAACACAATTGAGTCCCAATTGGGGGGTGCCGGACATGTGTCCGACCAATTGGGGGGTGCAGCCCACAGCGGCGTACCCCAAACAAGCACGCCAATTTTTTTGGGGTGCCGGACACCGATTTGGAGACTCCTGGTGGAGATGCTCTAAACGAACATTTCCATAATTATTAAGCGGCTATTATAAAATTTATTACCCAAATCTTATCTTTGAAATTAATGTAAAATAAATAATAATAATAATGTATCTGTTAATGGGTCGGATTTTCGACCCAACACAAGTGTAGACGAGCCGGTGGTTGGACTCGATGTAAGCGACAACTAGGAGCTCCAAAGAACGCAGACACTATATCTCGCTCTTTGCGAGTGCCATCACCGGCTCGCCGTCGCCCCGTATGGGCCGGCCCATTCCTTTTTATTCTGTTTATTTTTCCGACTTCCTTTCTTTTTTGTTTTTCGTTTTCTTTCTTTTTTACTTTATTTTCGTTTTTCCTTTATTTTATTTTTGAATTGTTCAGATTAGATATGTTCAGATTTTGAAAGTGTTCAGATATGAAATTTACTTATTTATGAAAATCTGAACTATTTTAAAAAATGTTTCAAATTTGAAAATATTCAGATTTAAAAAAGTTTGGACTACAAAAATCAGATTTGAAAAAAGAGTAAGGGCAAAAGGTAGAAAAAACACCTGTTTTAATGGGCTGCATCAATCCGAGCGGAGCATTGTTTTTCGGGCGGTCTATCACGGGCCTTCTGCTGGCAGCAGCTTTGACGTGAGCGAGGGGAGCCATAGGACTGGCTTTAATCGCTTGAAGCGATGAATAGGGGAGCCCAGTAAGAAGGCTGATACTCTTTCGTAATCGCAAGGAAAAAATACCATGTTTCGTGCTTCGTCTCTGCTGAACCACTGTAGACAAAAGCTCTCGATCTTCTCTCATGGCGCCGGCCGCCGCACGAATTGAGCTCTTCCGCGCTAGATATTCTATAGGCGCGGCAATGCCTGCACCACCGTGTCCCAAAACAATAGGGAGGAGATCAGATTGAAGTGTACGATGACACCACATGGATTACTCGTGACAAATATATATGCGATGATGATGGCGATGCAGCTCCAGAAGCAAGCTACTGATTCATCTTGTTTGCCACGATTTATCGGCTATTGCGACATATTCCAAAACGAAGAGTCAGATGAGATGGCATTTAGGTCCCTAGGTTGGTAAAAGGAGAGAAAATTGTGGATGCCGTGCAGATATGGTACAAGGAAATATCTGAGGGACGTGACTAATCAGCAGCAGCACCAAGTGTACGCCTTCTCACTCGCCCTTTCCGTCATTATTAATAGTCGGCGCATCCTTGTCTGAATAATATGTATGCGACCACTTCCCAGACCTTTTTACGCCCGCATTTCAACCTTTCCATCACTTTCACTGGTCGCCACCAAAGGAAAAAAATGATAAACTCTTTTGCTTTCCCCATGCCGGCCCTGCCTAGCCTTGGGTTGGTTTTCTTGATGAAATAATTTCCTTTTTTGCTTTCTAAAACGCTTGGAGAAATAATTTTCATGATAGATTTGATGCTGTCCTTTCTTGACACAATCTTGATCAATAAGTGTAGCTAGCCACATACTACAGCACGCGCTTCCTAACCCACCGAATCGATCCTTCATCCAACTAGACACCGACTGCACTAAAGCGCTCGAGATGATCAGAGTTGGACATGTCGAACTGTGCTTCCTTATCGGAATTTTTTTAAATATATATCAGGGTTATGCAACAGACGATATGATTTTCAAATTTAACTCTAGATCTTGGAATACACCTGGCAAGGTCTTAACTCATATACTTTTTCCATTTTCGGGGGAAGTAGAGATTTTATTCAATAGGTAAAATCAAGGGTACATAGACCTGGGCTCAGAGAACCAAACATGGCGACCATAAGGTTGCGAAATAGATTTTGTATGTAAAAAAACAAGTAAAGAATAATTAAAGAAGTGGTAACACTCATAATCCATACATGAAAAAAAAAACAGGAATGGAATACACAATATATAAAACATGCATCTTCACTATCTAGACAACGAAATAGAGCAATACGATGTCACTACGCCACTTATTCCGCGAATAACATATTGTGGCAATCCATAAGCTAGCTCCGGCTCGGACATCTCTTACTTCGGTTGATATATACATGTAATCCATCAAATGGCAGTTGACGGTGGTTTGCCCTTTGGTGGTGGCTCTGGTTTAGGTTCAGGTTTGGGCTCTGGCTTAGGTTCTGGTTTAGGCAATGGTTCAGGTTTAGGCTCCGGTTTGGGTTCTGGCTTAGGTTCTGGTTTAGGCAATGGTTCAGGTTTAGGCTCCGGTTTGGGCTCTGGCTTAGGTAATGGTTTAGGCAATGGTTCAGGTTTGGGCTCCGGCTTAGGCAATGGTTCTGGTTTGGGCTCCGGTTTGGGTTCCGGCTTTGGTTTAGGTTCAGGCTTGGGCTCTGGTTTTGGTTCTGGCTTAGGTTTAGGTTCAGGCTTAGGCTTGGGCTTAGGTTCTGGTTTTGGCGTAGGCTCCGGTTTTGGCTCTGGCTTTGGCAATGGTTCAGGTTTGGGTTCTGGCTTAGGCATAGGTTCAGGCTTGGGTTCGGGTTTAGGTTCAGGTTTAGGCTCCGGTTTAGGCATTGGTTCGGGTTTTGGCTCTGGCTTAGGTTCTGGTTTAGGCAATGGTTCCGGTTTTGGTTCAGGCTTAGGCTCTGGTTTAGGTTCCGGTAGAGGCTTAGGCTCCGGTTTTGGTTCTGGTTTAGGCATTGGTTCAGGTTTGGGCTCTGTCTTAGGCTTAGGTTCAGGCTTCGGTTCGGGTTTAGGCTCGGGTTTAGGCTCCGGTTTAGGCAATGGTTCCGGTTTGGGTTCAGGCTTGTGTTCCGGTTTAGGCTCTGGCTTAGGCAATGGCTCAGGCTTGGGCTCTGGCTTTGGTTCGGGTTTGGGCATTGGCTCAGGCTTTGGTTCCGGTTTTGGTTCTGGTTTGGGTAATGGTTTGGGCATTGGCTCTGGTTTGGGTTCAGGCTTTGGCTCTGGGTATGACAGAGGCTTCGGCTCCGGCTCCGGGAGCTTCTCAACAGCAGCAAGGCCCCGGCCAGCGGCGGCCGCCTGGTGGAAAGCGGAGGCAGCCACTAGCCCGACGAGGAGCACGGCAAGGAGGCGATGCCTCGCCATTGCCGCCTGCTTCTTGTGCTCGCAGCTGGTGCTATACGCTAGCTTCTCTCCTCTGGACTAGATGGATGGATGGATGGATAATGGATGGGTGTTCTTGTGTGCGGTGGTGTTGGTGTTTATATAGGGCGGAGGAGCCAAGCAGATCCGGACGCGTGTGCCACACTCCTGACAAGTGGCCATCCGTCCCTACCATCATCCTCTCTTCTAGTAATGGCTGCAAGGTAATTAACGTGAGATTTGGAGAAGAGACTGCTAGCCGCGAGTGGTTTAATTATGCGTGTAGACGCCGGACGGCTAGCTGGTCGCCATCTCGGCTTGAAATCCTTGTCAGTCCATCTTTCTCTCACTAATGGCGTCGTGTACCATTGACGACACATGATGTAACTGGGTCAAGTTTCAGTAATTACTCGCTAGCTGTGCAGCTGGGCATTGAAGCTAAACATCAACTCGTACTAGTGGTATTTTGCGCGTCGTCACGCCGTGCTTGTGTGATTTTTTTTTTGATTTTGAATTGTGTAAATAAGTTTGTATTTTGGCATTGATAAGTATTATTTATTAGGTAGATTTAAGTTTTATTACTTCGAAATGTGGTATTTAAATTGTAGTAGCATTGCATTTACAGGGAATTTTCTTTTGGAGGGCGTAAATTTGAAATTTGGATTGAAATGCTCCCAAGTGTTTGTCTGTTTTGCTAAAATTTTGTCAAACGTTCACACATTTGATTTTTTCGAAACAAATTTTACAAATGATTTTGTATTGTAAGCTATATATTTTGGAGCATGCGTTACTTTGTTACTTTATGGAATTTGTTTGCAGAAATAGGTACCATAAATCGCAAAAGCCGGTACCATAATTATCTATATTGCAAGTCCATAATTACGGAAGATGAAATATGTGAGCATTTATCAAATTTGAATCAATGTAATCAGAGGGAATACATTTAGAATATGTTGGAATTTTTTTTGGAGTGTCTTAAATGTGTTAGCAAATTGGAATGTTCAAATGGAGTTAGTTTTTTTTTTTGAAGCTTTGCGGCCATATTTTAGCGAAGTTTCAAATATTTTGCAATTTGAATTGTTCCAATGAGTTGAATTTATTTGGGGAAACATTTGAAGCCGACGATGTATTATTTAAATGATTTGGCAAGCTCTATTTAAATGAGGTGTTTTGTACGGGAAAAAATATTTTGTTGGGTTTACCATATTCAATGATATGGGTCATTTTTTTTCGGATTTTATTTGAGTTGGAAGAAAATTATGGAAATTTGATGATGTTTTGGATTAAAAGGGAAAAAATGGTGGCGGGAAAAAAATGTTTACATTTAAATCATTTTGAATGAAGGATTTTTTGTTGAGCTGGAATAATTCTGGAAGGTGAACAAATTTTGGAAATGCCGCACCCGTCGTGATTCGAAATGTCGAAGTAAGCCGTATTTTAAAATGTCGTAATTTGCCGGGATTTGTTGTCTATGTTAACGAAAATTTAACTGAATTGGTTCTTTAAATTTGACGAATTTGGAACCGTTGAAATCCGTTGGATTTTGCCGTGTATTGTCTCCAAATTTTAACTATTCTGGATATGTTCATTTTTTTTTAAAGTTTGTTGCCATAAATAGTTCGCATATATTTGTGGAGTTTGGTCTAATTTGTTTTGGAAATGTAGCACTTTTTTTTAAAGAATGCAATGGCTATTTTGGTGTCGACAAAATTGTAGAATTTTATGTGGGTCGTTTTGAAAATGTGTTTGCAAAGTTCAAAAAGGTGTGGAAAAATAAAATGTATTTGGAACAAATGTCTGGATGGTTGTTGTTTTTTTTTTTTGCAAATTGTTTGAATTTATTTGGGGCTGTATTTTGAAAGTAGGAAGTTTTTTTTTTCCAAATTTTGCGAATTGGTATTTTTGGGAAGTTGTTCACATTTTTTTTTAAATGTTTAGGAAATGCCCAGATTTTGTAGGTATGTCCATATATTTGATTGACTTAAAATTTATTTAAATTTCGGAGATGTTCAGAGTTGTTGAAATTGGGGAAGGCATGCACGTTTGAATTTGGTAAATTCAAATATTGGGTTCGTAGTTGAGAAGTAATATATATTTTTTTAAACAGGAAAAACAGGGGCAAAAAAGGGAGAAGAGCAGAGAAAAAAAAGAATAAGGGTCGAGACCAGCATGCAGCCCAGCCGCGCGGCCCAGCGAGCTCAGGTAAGCTATGACGTCACGCCGAACCATCGCCGGCGACATGCGGACACGGCGGAGGAACCAGCGGACGACGGTGCGGCCTCCCGGCACGCGATCTTCGCGGAGGAGGGAGAGGGCGGGGCGGCGGAGGACGCCGCGTGGATGGATTCGACGGGGGAGGGCTGGAGTGGCCGCATCGAGCGAGGCGGCGCGCCTATTCGAGGAATTTGAAATGTGTATTTTTGGGAAAATGTTAAAATACAAATAGTGTTTGAATTTGAGAAAGTTTGCTTTTAGAGGAATGCTGAGATCGTAAAAATTATGCGTCGTGGCATGTATTTGAATTTGTATTTTTTAATGTTGGCAGAAATGGTTATGTTTGGAAGTCATATGGAAGTTTTAAAATTTTAAGTTGGTACGTTCTCGTGGAATGGTCAGACATGATTGTTTTTTCTCCAAATGTAGGACAATTTGAATTTGTCGTTTTTTTTTGGTGGAAAGTAGTTTCGTAGTTGTAATTAGAGATGGAATACTCAAATATGATTGTTTATAAGTGGAGGAAATGAATTTGCCTTTTGTCCAAATTCTTATGGAATAAGGTATTTTTTTAATGTGACAACATCATTAGAGAGTTTTAAGCTATATTACGTACGAATATGTTAGGAGGAAATGAATTTGCCTTTTGTCTAAATTCTAATGTGACAACATCATTAGAGAGTTTTAAGATATATTCCGTACGAATATGTTAGTCTATTGGAAACGGTAAACTATAGTTCCATTATGCTTTAATAAATTTCGAGTTATTCTTTTTTTTTTGGAAAGTAGTTTCAAATTTGTAATTCGCGTTAGAACACTCAAATATGGTTGTTTATAATTGGAAGGAATAAATTTGTGAAGTTTTGACATTTTTTTTCCAATGAGTTGTAGGTTGCAAGGTATACATTTTTGAAGTTTTGACATTTTTCTTTCCAAAGTTATTTGCTTATATTATTTTGCATTGTAGTTTTGGAGGTATATGGATTTTTTAAATGTTAGTATGTATGTAATTATTATTTTGAACTGTAGTTTCGAATGTACGAAATATAATTTTTTACTGTAATTGTTTGATTTTTTTTTGTATTATTTGGAAGTGTAGGTTGGAAAGTACTTTTTTTTTGTTTTCAATTTTTTTTCCACTGTAGTTTTGAAGATAGGGCTGTACATTGGAATGTGCAAATTAAATTCGAAGTTGTTGAATTTGCTGAAATTTTTTAAGCAAGTGGAGCCCACCTGGCAGGAATGTTGTGTTTGTTTTTTTTTTCCAGCAAAAAAAAAATCTGCCAGCCTGGTCCCACGCTGACGTCGCAATGACATCAGCGATGGGCAGCAGTGGGAACTGCCGCATCGGCGTGGATTTCGCCGGCGTGCCGCCACCGCAAGACGGGGTAAGCGCGCGAGTTCGCCGGAGGCGCGTGACCGCGGGATGGCAGGGAAGTAGGGAGCGGCTGCGCCGCCTGATTTAGGTCGCCGGAGCGGCGGGCACGCCGTGCCGAAACGGCGGAAGAAGCAGTGGACAGCGCAGTCGATTCCGGCGACGGCGAGGCGTGTCGGCACGCGAAACTCGGCGGGGAGGGAAAGGAGACGGCGGCGGAGCTGCCGTGTGCGGCGATTTGAACGGGAAGCCGTCTAGCGGCGTAGTGGCGTGCGGCGGCGCGGCGGGCGACTGCGGTGGCGCGGGAGAGAGGAAGGGGAAGAGGAAGTCTGCGGGTCGTTTTGCAGTAAGCCCCTCGAAATTTACTGTAATTCTTTTAGGTCCTTTTCTTCGTGAATCTGTGGACCGCGGAGCAATTCCTCGCCCGCGAGGGGCCTATTTGTAAAGTGGCGTGCGCGAGGTGTGTGGGCCGCCGGATCGTGCGTGGTCGGCGCGATCGAGGCACTGTAGCGTACTGTTCATTTACAACAGTACGCTACAGTACCCGATCACGGAGAGAGCGCGATTTTGTGCTCCCTTAATATAGTTAGTAATTCGTATATATGTGCCGTACTACGCGCGTGGGTCGTCCTGTGGCTAGGGTAGCATACACAAGAACGTATAGAACAGTAAACTCAATGTGTGGTCATAGGTTGCGTGCTTGCTTCTTCTTGTTTGACCATCCATGTCCGATCGATCTATCTGTGTGTACGGCAAGCTGCAACTCTTGCCATCGACGACAATTGCACCATATCTATCGAACCATCGACGACTTTGAAATTGTTCATCCATGGACGATCGACCGACCGACCTTGCTTGCTCTTGTTTGCTGTATTAATTGGATGGTTGCTTGGTCACGCGGCCGGGCCGGGTAGGCGGGCAGGCTACCTACATGATCTTGTGTTGAGATTCTTACCACATGAGTAAGCTCTACTTTTACACGTGTTTTTCTTGCTTCCATTAATTTAACACTGTACCTGATGCCACAGATATACTATTGCCGAAGATGGTGAAGGATTTATATCGATTGACAGACGAAGCAACCTATAGTAATTAAGGAGTTGTTGCCACAGAGTAGCAGTAGTATTTTAATTCGATTAGTTGTTTTGTCCCCTCCTTAGAGCATCTAGAACTCAACTTCGACCGACCGACCCAGTACACGTCAGAGCAACACAAGTAAAAGGCGATGAGTGGCCGGTCAAAAGTGGAGCCACGCAAGGTAGAGAATCCTCTACCTTTCGTTGTTTCAAAAGAAAAGGTGACGCGTCCCAGTTCGTATCACCCAACTTCCGATGCTGAATTCAACGAACTGGAAGTCGATCTGGAACATAGAACGGATCGCGAAAATCCCGAAAATCCCGCTCCCACACTTTCGGCATATTTCCCGATCTTGAATCTCGAATCTCGAAAATCCCGATCTCGAACCCGAATTACCCGAATCCGAGAATCCCGATAGCATTTTCTGGAATGGGATCTGATTTCCCGAATTTATCTCGGGTAATTCGGGAATGTGATCTTATTTCCTGAATACCCCGAATATCTCGAAAGTGTGGGAGCCCAGTAGAAACGTGAGAGGCCCAGCCCACGTAACAGCCCACAGGCGCACGATGCCACGACCGCACTAGGCACAACCCTAGCCAGGGCAGGCGCTCGATCCATTCCAGTCCAGTGCACGCACGCTCGATCCGCAGCCGCCACGAGCACGCTCGACCCGCAGCCATGCTCGCACGATCCGCCGCCCGCCGGCCGCCGCCCGCCCGCGTCGCCAAGCGCTCCCAACCTACCGCGCTGTCCGCCCGCGCCATCGATCCTCCTGCCGCCGTCCCCAACCACGCCTGGAATTTCGGGTATTCCGGGATTTGCCGATCCCGATCCCGAATTTTCGGGAATCAAATTTCCTGAGGGAAATTCGGGGGTCAAGTTGTAGATCCCGAATTATTAATTTCCCGAATTTCTCGTCCCGAATTTTCGGGAAATCCCGAACGCCCACCATGACTTCACAGGCATCGGATCTATACTGAGCTAGTTACCTTTTGATTGTAGCGCGCGTTCGATCGATACTTTGGGCTCCCACTAGAAAGGAAAGGTCGGCGGCAAGGAAAAGGCCCGATCTTAGCATATCTACCGCCCGCTTGCAAATGTGTCTCGAAAAATGGATGGCCAAGGTTGATTTCAGGGTACAGTAAATCCAAATAATAGAAAGGAAATAAGATGTAAAGGGGAAATTTTCATTTAAATTTAGGGTATTTTACAAGAATCTGAAAAAAATAGAAGCAAACTAAATCATAAGCTACGCGGTATCTGCAAATGATGCCGCCATCGTAGGGCTCCGGGCTGCTCCTGCACCGCCAGCTACGATGGCCACACCTGGCTTTGGGACGATCTTAATTGCCTCCTACGACAGCCAAGCAGACCACTTCTCGTGCTTCACGACGTCGTCGCTCGGCTCCGGCTTCACCACGGTGGGCGTTGCAGTTCCTCGCTGTGAGGGTGTTGTGGCTCTAGCGACGCACGTAGGGACATGTAGTAGCCAAGGAAGTTCTTCATGTCTAGAGGGTGGCACGGCGGTGGTCGAGGCTCATTCGTGGAGAGCAGGAGCGCCATGGTGAAGCCCGACGTGGCTCTGTCGTCGAAGGGGTCCCGAAGAGGCGACGAAACACACCAATCCGGGGGTTGGGGGGTCCTCCTGCTTTGGTTGCAGCGGTGTGCCTATGAGCGTGCCACGCCTGCGTCTCCCGGGCTCCTCCTCCTTTGGCGCATCATCTGTTTGAGTGGGGGTGAGTTTGGGGGCCGGATCTGGAACGGGGGGGGGGGGGGGGGCGTGGGTCCTCCTGCTCGGGTTGCGGTGCTGTGCCGATGACCGTGTTGCGCTTGCGTGTTCCGAGCACCTCCTTGACGTCACTGCCCGGAGGCGCACCACCCTCCTCCTCCTTTGGTGCACCTTCCGTTTGAGTTGGGGTGAGTAAACAGGGAGCCGCGTAGGAACTCGTGATGACGCCATTAATCTACGATGACTGCCGTCTATCTCCCCACAAGTTTATGACAGCCCCCCCCCCCCCCACCTGTCGGAGGACTTGTCTGACGCCCCTGATCGGATCTCCATGTTAGGAACTACTAGCGTTAGTATTAGGCTAACATGGCAGTTAGAATTGTACTAGGGATATTCGGTAGAATATTCCTCCTAGCAGTTAGGATTGTTAGCAAGTGTCCAAACGCTGTAAGTAGCGAACCATCGCGTCTGTTCCCAAGGGATGCATCGAACGGTCACTACGACTGTTCTAAGAGACGCGAAGATTGTAACCGACATGTAACACGACTGTTCGGGTACTATAAATACCTAGCAGTCCCTTTCAATGAATCATCCATTTCACTTCACTCTCTCTCGCTTCTCTCGTTTCTTCACACGTTATCATGCACGCGCCTCTGCCAAAGCTATAGGCTACAGTAGAAGAGATAGAAGAAGAGACAGAAAGGTGAGTAAAAGATGTCTTCCCTCTCGAGACTCGCTTTCTCCTTCGCTCGATTTGTGGCCAGGGAACACCATCGCTTCGGTTTTCCTCGCTAGGCTTTCGCTCGCACTGCCGCTCGCCGCTGGAACCACTGGAACTCCGGCCATCGCCGTCATGGTCGCCCGGACTGGAACGGTGGCCTCCGCCACCACGGCAACCGCTGGGTACCCCGACGCGGTGGACAAAGACGAGGCCTCAGCCTCCGTGGTGGTGGCCTACGCCGCCGCCTCCGTGGCAACCGCCTCCGCAGCAACCGCTGGACGCCCCAGCACCACAACCGCCACTGGATGCGGCGCCACTGCGCCCCTAGAGCACCAGGGCTATGCGCCGGGAACAAACCCCGGCGGCCGCTGCAGAACCGACAGTCGTCACCGCGCCGGAGGTCGCAGCGCCGGAGGTCGCCACGGAAGATGTGGTCGACGCAGTGTACGAAGACGAGGCCTCGGTCTCGAATGTCTGCGTGGACGCCGATGAACTGATGCCGGTGCCGCCGGAGTTCGTCGTTCCACCCATGGAGTGGCTGCTAGGCGGCCCAAGCGCCGGATGGCTCGTCGACGACCCCGAACGCGACTTCAGCGACTACTACCTGCGCCACGGTTTCGGACCGTGCCTCCCATCTCCGACGCCATCCGACGAGGATGCGCATCACTTCGCTCCGCCGAGCTACGACCCCGTGCCGGAGTTCTCCGCGCCACCAGACGCGGTCCAGCCAGAGGTGGCGATGGAGGAGGTCGAGGCCGTGGCTCCCGCGCCGGCCGCCCCAGCGCTCCTCGACCTCAATCTCCCAGCGCAGGAGAAAGAGGAAGACGAGCCGGTGCTCGCCCTCCCCGGAAGCGCGCGTCATCCTCCGCCGATTCGCCGCAGCCATGGCGGCCCGCCCCGCCGGCATCCGCTGAGGGACATGGTCGCCCGTGGCGCTCGGCCTCACGGACCAAGTCGGAGAGCTTCGCCTCGACGAGGCCAACACCAGCCGCCCCTCCTCCTCCGCGGATGGTCCCTGCCGCCGCCACTGATGGAAGTGCCCGTGGGCACTCGCATGGAGCAGGGGAGCGGTGGAAGAAGAAGATGCTCGGACTAGGCGTTATCCACTCCTCGATCCCCTTTTGACCTGCTGGTCCAAGGCTCCAAGCGGTGCCGACACAGGCTTGTGGCCAAAAGGCCTTACGTGCCACTCTAGTACTCCCTCCATTCCACAATATAAGATGTTTTAGCCTTTTGCCACATTCACATACACACATATGTATGTAGACATGTTTTAGTGTACATGTCCACTCTTTTTTGTATGAATCTATGCAACATGTGTAACACCTAAAACATCTTATATTATGAAACGGAGAGAGTATTAAATAAATTACATGTTGCTTTAGTCATTGTACTTCTAGAAAGCACCATATCTGCCACTATCGTATCGTGTTTAGTTGTGCAGTACTTAGAAACCTCAGTTCGTACTTAGTTCAGTGTGATAAGTATCGTATTGTAAATACATATTCTAGACCTTATGTCTATTTGAATTTCAATATGTACATGACATGTTATTAATATATTTGCATGTAGCATATTATAACATGTTTATTTGGTACAACAATTTTATTTTTGCATTTGAAATTTAATTTCGTGCAAATTTATCATCAATAAATTATGAGATAAAAAAATGTGACTATCTCGAATCATATTTGTGAATCACAAGGTGATGGCATCTACTGTACAAATACAGATTATCCATTACTGCGAGTATATTCATTTGTCATTACGATGAATGATTATCTCCAAAGTGCTCTTCCAAATATATTAAAGTCAAAGTATTAACACAGGGTACTAGATGGGCGTCTACTGACATACGTCAGATTATGCTTCCTAGTACTGAGAGGTGTACTCCATAAAATGGAGATTATCTACAATGTGTTAACTTGAAATTCGAAGATCTACACATGTTTGGTTCTAAAGCATCAGCTTAAAATTGTTCCTCTAGAACAAAATTGTTGTTTACCAAAATAATTTTACTATCAAGTAAAATTAATAAATGCATGATCATACATGCAGGAAAAAATGGCTGGCATCAATAAGAAAGAATTCGAAGAACTACAAGTTGATGGAAGTAACTATCTATCATGGGCCATGGATATGAAAATAAACTTGACTGGACGTAACCTTGGCCCTTGCATTGTCACACCCCCTCCAAATGCCCCAGAAATACCACAAGTGGTAAAGTATGCGGCATTGCATTTCATAAGGCACCACCTCCATCCTGATTTAAAAACTGAATATTTAATGGAGGAGGATCCACTAGTCTTATGGAACTCCCTCAAGGAGAGATATGATCAACAAAGAGCAGTAATGTTGCCGGAAGCCCAAAGAGAATGGTCTCTCATAAGGTTCCAGGACTTTAAGTCTGTGGCTGCATATAATTCTGCCGTGCATAAGATTAACTCCAAACTGAGATTTTGCGATCAGCAGGTTTCAGATGCGGACTTAATAGATAAAACCTTATGCACTTTCCACCCCTCAATGAGGATATTGCAACAGCAGTATCGTCAACAAAAATACACAAAGTATTCTGAGCTTATATACACATTACTTCAGGCCGAGAAGCATGATGAACTTCTCATGAAAAATCACAATGCTCGCCCAACGGGCGCAATGCCAATCCCTGAAGCACATGCTAATGCTCATTTTACTAACAAATTTGGAAACCGTAAAAGGAACTTCCGAAAATTTAAAGGAAAGTGGAAAAAGAACAATGGTCAAAAGACCAACGGTCAATCTAAGGGGAAAGGTCATTTCAAGAAAAATGACCGTAATGACAGTTCTCAAACTTGTCAAAGGTGTGGATGTGCGAATCATCGTACTAACAAATGCCGTATTCCCAAGCACCTCGTGGATCTATACATGAAGTATGGAGGAAAAGGGAAACAAGTTCATGGAACAAAGCTGAAGCTCACTTCAACGACATTCAAGACAACTCTCAAGTTGGTCCATCTCAGAGTTCTATTGAAGAATTCAAGCCAAAGGACGATATCATCCTCGATGAAGACATGCTTGTGGACTACACCCAAGATGTTTTTGGAGACCTGAATTAAACTCCATAAACAGTCGATGTCATTTAGCCATTTGAATATACTAAGAAATACTATATTGTATAACAATAAGTAGAATAAAGTCATCAGACTATGTATATAGTATTATGTGAATCAGACATAATATTGTAATGTATTTATATTTGAAGTTTGTAATATAAATACCATGTATGTAATTTGATGAATATATGAATAAAATAAGATTTATTCTAAAATATTCTATTTCTATTTATAGAAATTTACGGGAAACATCCGATGGAAGAAGAATTATGTTTAGTGGATAGTGCTACCACTAATACAATTTTAAGGGAAACAAAGTACTTCCAAACTCTTACAAAGAGAAAGGAAGATGTTATGACCATAACTGGTAGTAACAAAGCAATTATTGGTTCAGGAAGAGCCACTTTCACACTTCCTATGGGTACTACTATTGTAATTCAGAATGCACTCTTGTATCCTGAATCTACACGTACCCTTATAAGTTTCAAAGATATCCGATCTAATAATTTCCACCTAAAAACAGTTCAGGTGGATAAGAAAGAATTTTTGCTTTTAACAAAAAGCAACGGATATGAGGAAGAAACTCTTGAAAAATTCCCTTCATTCTCATCCGGATTATACTTTACATACATCAAACCCGTACCTTATGTTGCGTATAAAATAATTTTTCAAAATCTTGATAAATTCAAGACTTGGCATGATCGCCTTGGTCATCCTGGAATAGGTATGATGAGAAAAATTATAGGCAATTCTGTTGGTCACAATTTACCAACTACAAGATTTCCTAAATCATCAGATTTTGTATGCACCGCATGTGCTACTGGGAAATTAATTATTAAGCCATCCTACCTTAAAGTTAAAAATGAGTCACTTAATTTTCTTGAAAGAATTCAAGGAGATATATGTGGTCCAATACAACCTCTGTCTGGACCATTTAGGTACTTCATGGTGCTAATTGATGCATCCACTAGATGGTCACATGTGTGTTTATTGTCCACACGCAACCATGCCTTTGCCAAATTAATTGCTCAAATTATCAAATTACGAGCAAATCATCCTGAACACAGGATAAAATCAATAAGAATGGACAATGCTGCTGAATTTAGTTCACGCGCATTTAATGATTATTGTATGGCTTTAGGTATCCATCTAGAACATTCAGTACCGTATGTTCATACTCAAAATGGAATGGCTGAATCTTTAATCAAAAGGGTAAAACTAATTGCTAGACCATTATTACAGAATTGCAATTTACCAACCTCTTGTTGGGGACATGCGGTTTTACACGCCGCAGATCTGATTCAAGTCAGACCAACTGCATATCATGAAACTTCCCCGTTTCAAATAGTACACGGCAATCAGCCAAGTATTTCCCACCTGCGAAAATTCGGTTGCGCTGTCTACGTACCGATATCACCACCGCAGCGTACCTCAATGGGCCCCCATAGAAAATTAGCAATCTATGTGGGATATAAATCTCCGTCAATTATAAAATATTTAGAACCCCTTACAGGGGACCTGTTTACAGCCCGGTACGCTGATTCAATTTTTGATGAGGACCATTTCCCGGCATTAGGGGGAGAAACAAACCACAAAGAATGCCAGGAAATAGATTGGAATGTTACAGGCATCCAGTCCTTAGACCCACGTACTAGAGAATCTGAATCTGAAGTTCAGAGAATAATAGATTTGCAAAACATTGCAAACAATCTGCCAGACGCATTTACTGATCACAAAGGTGTCACTAAATCTTATATCCCTGCAGCTAATGCACCAGAACGAGTAGAGGTACCAAATAAAACTACTCAACTCCCAATTGCAAATAAAAGGGGGAGAAATCTGGTTACAAGGGAAAAGGCTTCTCCAAAGCCACCGCGGAAACAAAGAAAATCAAAATCTATGTCAGTAAATGAAATCAACCTGAAGTTGATAGACACCAAATGATGCTCAACATCAAGAGCCCAGCATAAATGTGCGCACAAATACTAATGCTGGGACATCGAAACACTCAGACCCGTTGTTATGGGAAATCACACGGTGCCTGAAGGAATCAAAGAAATATCCACAAACTATATTGATTCAGGAGAATCATACGATAGAAAGACTACTCTTGTCGACATATATTTCTCCTCGAAAATTGCTAAAACCCTTCAACTGGATCCAGAGCCAAAATCTATGAAAGAGTGCCTGAAGCGCTCGGATTGGCCTAAATGGAAGGAGGCAATTGAGGCAGAACTGCTCTCGCTTAACAAAAGAGAGGTATTCTCTAAAGTAATACCTACTCCTCATAAAGTCTTCCCTGTGGGAGCTAAATGGGTTTTTGTTCGAAAAAGGAACGAAAACAATGAGGTGGTGAGATACAAAGCGAGACTAGTAGCACAAGGGTTTACGCAGAGACCCGGTATCGACTACGACGATACATATTCTCCTGTAATGAGTGGAATTACGTTTCGATATTTAATATCATTGGCAGTACAAATGAATTTATCAATGCAGTTAATGGATGTAGTGACCGCATACTTATATGGGTCACTAGATGCGGATATTTATATGAAAGTTCCTGATGGACTTAAAATTCCGAATCCAGACATAAATCGCAACATGTATTGTGTAAAATTACAAAAGTCACTCTATGGCTTGAAGCAGTCGGGTAAAATGTGGTATAACCGACTTAGTGAGTTCCTTCTCCAAAGGATACTCAAACAATGATGATTGCCCATGCGTTTTTATAAAGAAATCCTCAAAGGGATTTTGTATCATCTCAGTATATGTTGACGACCTCAACATCATTGGTAACGCAGCAGACATAACTGTCGCACGCAATCATTTAATGACGGAGTTTGAGATGAAAGATTTGGGTAAAAAAATTTTGCTTAGGTTTACAACTTGAGCACCTTCCCTCAGGAATACTCGTTTATCAGCCCGCTATATTCAGAAAGTTTTGGAAAAATTCAATATGGATAAATCATATCCATCCAAGACACCAATGGTCGTTCGATCCCTTGATATGGAAAAGGATCCCTTTAGACCTAGGATGATGACGAAGAGATACTGGGACCTGAGTTCCCATACCTGAGTGCCATAGGAGCACTAATGTACCTCGCAAATTGTACTAGACCAGATATTGCCTTTGCAGTAAATTTACTGGCTAGACATAGTGCAGCTCCAACAAAACGCCATTGGGCAGGAGTAAAGAATATCTTCAGATATTTAAATGGTACTAAAGATCTTGGTTTATTCTATAAGAAAAATCAAGAAATGACCCTGATTGGTTATACTGACGCTGGCTATCTTTCTGATCCCCATAATGCCAGGTCACAAACAGGGTTTGTGTTTTTATATGGTGGAACTGCTATCTCATGGAAGTCAACAAAGCAGACTTTAGTAGCAACATCCACTAATCACTCTGAAATAATTGCATTATATGAAGCTTCACGAGATGTGTATGGCTTCGCAGAGTGATCAACCATATTCAAACTTCATGCGGTATTGGTTCATTAGAATCACCAACTATTATCTATGAGGATAATGCTGCATGTGTTGCTCAAATGCATATGGGATATATTAAAAGTAACATCACAAAACATATTGCTCCAAAACTGTTCTTTCCTCATGAATTACAGAAAAATGGAGAAATTGATATTCTGCAAACAAAATCATGTGACAATCTTGCAGATTTGTTCACTAAGTCTTTACCAACAACTGCATTTCAAAAATGCATTCATGGCATTGGTATGAACGACTACGGAATTTGCAAGGTTCAGGGGGAGAAAATTCCTAGAACTGAACTTATTAATTATCATCCGATAATAATATATTGTACTCTTTCCTTATGAGTTTTCCTATATTGGTTTCTCAATGGATTTTATTGAGACAATAACTATACCTACGGTATATCAAATTCCTATATTTCTCCATATATATATTTTCGCAGGATTTTTCGAGGATATCAGTTCTACAAGATCAAAGACTATGAAGATCAACAAGGACATCCCAAGCTCTCAATACCATATGAAGAATTCATGATGATGAAGCATACAAAGGATAGCGTTTGTCCAAGGGGGAGTTTTAGGAACTACTAGCGTTAGTATTAGGCTAACATGGCAGTTAGAATTGTACTAGGAATATTCGAGCAGTTAGGATTGTTAGCAATTGTCCAAACGCTGTAAGTAGCGAACCATCGCGTCTGTTCCCAAGGGATGCATCGAACGGTCGCTACGACTGTTCTAAGAGGCGCGAAGATTGTAACCGACATGTAACACGACTGTTCGGGTGCTATAAATACCCAGCAGTCCCTTTCAATGAATCATCCATTTCACTTCACTCTCTCGGCTTCTCTCGTTTCTTCACACTCCAAACTTCAGCTGTGTCTAGAGGTGCCGAATAAATTTTGGGTCGCTCCGTACTGATGGGGTGTCGTTGTGGCCGATTTGTATGTACTCCGTTAGTCCGTTGGACCTTTGAAGAGTCGTTTGGATGCTCTAAGATGTACAGAGATGCGACTTGTATTCTTGTGGCGTGCCGTGTGCAGTAGAGAAGTTAACGTTGTCGGTATACAGATAGATCGACATACATACAAAACATACATACATAGACAGGCACAGCACTGTAGAGGGGGCCGGGCTAGGTAGAGGAATCCTTGTCACGGGGACGGGGGTGCTCGCCTTTTTTGTGATTTGTGAGGGAGACGCACATTCAATCCGTGGATCCGCCCAAAATCTTGCATGACTCGTTGCGCGGACACGAGAGCGACCCCCCATCCGCTTCTCACTGCACCACGGCCTTTCTTCTACGCATGCTACTAAATCATTTTCGTTGTAGCCCCCGTAGGGCATGGGGGCATCTCGCCCGCGATAGCTACAACTCCAACCCGGCGTATGTTCTTGTTAATTACTACCTACGGTCTGCTCCCTCTTCTTTCGCTTTTGTTTTGCCGAGGGCCAACCGTGCTTGTGTCAATCTGTCATGTCCCTTTTACTTCGGTTTCCATCTGCCCACCCAAAGACATTTAGCAAACCCCCACCATCGGCCCAACTAACGGAGTAAAATCTAAGATATTTGTTGGAGGCAGAAATGAAAGCGCGTGGATGGATACACATGGCAACGTCCCCACATTTCCATGTGTAACCAAACAAGATATCACATACTACTGCTGCTGCTACTACTACAAGATCATCCATAATCTTGATTTGTGATTTGGGCCTTCTAATGGTTTGAAATCCAACACATTAACCCAACTACCATAAAAAGATTGCTGTCTATAAAGGTTAATGTATTAATATCAAGTTTACTATTGTAAAAACACAACAACAATGCCTAGTCGAGACATTGAGAATGCACATGACCAAACTTTTAGAAAAAAGAGTAACACCTAAATCATGCAAAAGCAATCAACAACATGTATCAGCAAAACCTCAACATCAACCATCACTTTGTCAACACCCGATGAGAATGGTTCTACTGAATCAAAGCCTCCAAAAGCGATATGTTTTCATCACAGACAAACCCATATTAGAGCCAAATCAAAATTTGCAACGGTCACGGACGGTTTTCCTCAGAAATGTCTATAAACGGTCGTTGGCGACAGCATGCACAGTGCAGACTGGTCCTTTGTTCGTTTATTGGGTTTTTTACACTCATGCACCCATCAGAGCATCTTCACGGGCGCGCCCAATAAAACGTCCGGCAACGTTGCCGGACAAGTGCTATTGGGCGCGCGGCACGCGTTGCCGCCTATTGGGAGCGTCTCGCCCCACCGGTCGCTCCCAATAGACGGCTCCCAATAGAACTGCGACCAAATTCAAATAAAAACGACGTGATGGTCAAGTTCGAATAGCATCGGTCAAGTTCGCACACCCAAAAGCATCGCTAGGTCCGGCGATCATATTTCAAAACGTGAATGCATGCAAATCAATCGATCGTCATCACCGACTCCTCTGCCTCCTCCTATGTCTCGGCGTCTTGCCAGCCCCGGCACAGAGTTGGCTCCAGGTGGGAGGGCGTCGTGCTCGTCGTTGGCTGCACCGTCGTGTCCATCGGTGTCGGCTCCGGCGACAGACGACCTGTCTCATGCAAGGTGCGCTGCTGACAGAGCACAAAGCAAGCCCTCACCGGCGGTGTGTAGGCGGAGAGGTCGGCAGTCAAGATCTTGGAGTCCTCCTTCATCTTCTGAGTGACGGATTTCGACGCCTCCGACATAGCCTGGATTCTTGCCGTGTCGTCTTGCATGATAGATGCCTGCTCCTTCTCCCTCTCGACGGTGAGCCTCTCCTTCTCGACGGCGACCTTCTCCTTCTCCACGGCAACCTTGTCGTCATGCTTGCTCATCAAAGACGACCAACTGTCGGTGAAGGTGCTTGTGTTTTGTTTCGACATGGTTGTGACCTCGGCGAGGCACATGTTAATGGACGCTTGCACGGACGCCGCGGAAGATGTGCCGTTTCTGTCAGACTTGGCTTTGTTGTTTCCAACAGTGCGTCCCTCCGACACGGGGAACGCCGGGTCGTTCGGCCCACGGGCGCCGTGGCCGCCGTTGAGATCGATCCTGGTTTTCTCCCACTTCTTGTTGTTTTCAAGCTTCACAAAGCAATGCATGAACTTGAAATCCTTGTGCTTGTTGTTCTTTCGAAAGAACGTGAGAGCGTCATGTAACTTGTCCTTCACGTTCTTCCCGCTCACCTTCCTTCTTTGGATTTGCTCAAGGTGGCCGTGAAACTTGTTGCACTCGGCTTGGATGGTCCTCCACCTAGGCGACATGGCATTTCAATTGCGATCCATTGCCACCCTCGCATACTCACCATAGATCATCATGTCGAGGAATTGTTCTTCGACCCTATTCCAGTACCGCTCGTAGGTTTGGTTGGAGCCGACGATGGAGTCGTTGGTCACAAGCTTCCATGCGTCGCATAGGCACTCGTCCTGCTTGGTCTTCCACCTCTTGCCCTTAGTGTCTTTCTTCCTCGTTTTGCGGATCGTCCCGGTCTCGATGTCGTCGACGTCGTGCACATCGGCATCCACGTCAGTCACGCCGTCCTCCCCCTCGCCATCGCCCTCCTCCTCCTTAGTGTCGCCCTCCTCTTCCTCTTCGTCCCCTTCCTCTTCCACTTCTTCCTCATCCGGAGCGCCGGTCCTGCCCTCACGAATCATGACACACAAACACTTTCGAACAGTCGAGCTATTGCAAAGGACAACGCGCACGTCGGTTTCATGTCATGAACACAACATGCATGAGGCAAAGGACGTAGATTTCATACCATTTCGTGGTACGCGCCGGTCGGCATTCCGTCGAACATGTAGGCACCATTCCCATCGATGTTGCCGGAACCGTCGTGGCCGCTCCCAAAGAGGCATTGGCGGCCACTTGCATCGATGCTTCGGCGCCGCCGCCCCTCTGCAGAACCGGCGAGTCGATGAACGTCTGGTTGAGGTCAACGCGGAGGCCGACGTTCGGCGACTCGGAGCGGCTGCTCTCACCGAACCCTGGTGAGATCCGTGGCCCTGAACGTGGAGTGGCGCCACCGCCATCGAAGTACGCTGGGTTTGACGGCGATGCGCCCCCGCCGTGTTGGTGCTCCTTTGACTTGCGCCGCCACCGGTGAACCCTAGCGACACGACCACATGATCGAGCTGCTTCTGCCTGGCCGCGCACTCATGTGTCGTCCTCTCCTGTCGATGGTGGTCGCCGATCGACGTTGTTGTTCCTCTGCCCAATCTACATCCGACATATCCTCCGACCGCGCCGGGATTTGCGAGGGACGACATAACCGCCGGTGCCACCGCGAGCAGCGCTACCTCGAGCAGCGCCCCGTCGTCCTGCGCCGCCGCGAGCACCGCCATGGTGGCGCTTGAGGGGAGACATCGGCGGCGGAGTGGGTGAGGATGCAACTGACGGGAGGGAGGGGAAAGTGATATAGCGGTCGCGTGTCGCTGTCTCATCGGTCCCGCTGTCAGAATCCGACGTGGCGGAGTTGCCGCGGTTTGCCGGCACGCCCGCTTACCTCACTAGAAACAGGACGCGGAGCGGGATTATCGAACGCCTCTATCTATTGGGGAGCCGGCAACTTTCAACCTATTGGACGGGCCCAGTGGAGATGCTCTTAGTGACAATGCCCTTTAGGTCCATCTGAACGGAGAAGATGCCCGTAAGCTCAAAATGGCAAGCCCAGAAATCCTCTTGGTTTCTCGAACACAGCGGAATATTGCTGATGATCTCCAAGTCCATTGGCAAAAACTCCTCGAGCTTTCCAACATTCCATGAGGCCGTAGTGTGCTCAATAGAGCCTCTTTGCTGAACACAAAGATCAAGGGAGACACGCTAAAGGCTAGGAAAAGAGTACGTAAGGTTTGGGCCAGAAATCGGCCAGTTGGAATTGATTTTCTATCATTCCTTGTTCTTTGTCTTGCTGGTGGCGGGGATGTCGTTGGACATGGTGCGCTGCTCCCTCGCAAAGCCGCTCGGCGGCGGCACCACCGCGGCTCCGCTCCTCTCTCGCCGCCGCGGTCTGCTACCCACTAGCGCCGCCGCCTCGCCGACCATGACAACAAAAATGCAGCGCTTGTCAGCCCTATCGAAACCGCCTAAACCACCGCCGCCGCCTCTCTTCCCACGCCCGAAGCTCCCGATCCCCACCATCTCCAACGACACCCCCGCCAAGGGAAACCAAGACAACAGCAACGAATCATCGACGGGCCCGATGTCCTCTCGGTCATCCTCCGGCGCCAGCGCCGGCGCCGTGCTCCGCCTCATGGACGCGCTACGCGTCGCGCCCGACGAGGACGTCTACATCTCCCTCCTCAGGGATTCCATCGATGCCGCCGAGGTGGCCGCTGTGCACGCCCACATCAATGTCAAATGCGCTGCATTGGGCCTCCCCCTGCCGCTAGCCAACCGGCTGCTGCTCGCCTATGTAAGCTGTGGCGACACAGTAACCGGCCGCAAGGTGTTTGACGAAATGCCCGTCAAAAACGGAATCACGTGGGCAACCATGGTATCGGCCTACTCCGATGGATACTTCCATCACGAAGCAATAAACCTCTTCAGCTGCATGTGTCACGAAGAACAGGAGCTCGCTGGTGATTTGCACGACCATGCCATTGTAGCAGTGCTGCGGTCATGTGCTCGGTTGAGCAAACTAAGCTTTGGGGAGCAGGTACATGCGCTTGTCGTCAAAACGAACAAAGTCTGTGGTGATACCGGTAGTTCGTTGCTGCACTTGTACTGCGAGACTAATCGCCATGACAGTGCACGGCAAGTGCTTGAGACGATGAGGTGCTCTTCCCAGGAGCCAGTACCTGAGGCAGCCTGGACTAGCTTCATGACAGCTTGCCACCGACATGGCCTACTGAATGAGGCCATCCACGTCTTCAGGGACATGGTGTCCTCCGGTGTTGCTGGTAGCAGCTTCTCCCTTTCGAGCATCCTCGCAGTGTGCGCAGAATCAGAGAAGCACAGGTGCTTCGGAACACAAGTGCACGCCGACGCTATCAAGCACGGCGTGGAAAAGAACCAGTTCGTCGTATCTGGGTTGGTCCACATGTATGCGAACCAAGGGAGGCTTGACGATGCTGCAAGGGCATTCAAGGCAGTGGGCAGCAAGCCGGACGTGGTGTGCTGGAACGCCATGGCCATGGGGTATGCTCACGGCGGATGGTACAGAGAGGCAGCCAGAATTATGTACCAGATGAAAGCTGCTGGAATTGATCCTCCTGGACTTGATGTGGTTAGAATGGCCTGCTCGAGATGAGCTACCGAATGAGATCCTTGACGGTGTGATCTGGAGTGCCTTAGAGAAGACTTGCTACCGACATTTCATATTTTTCTAACAAGATATGTATAAACTAGTAGTATTGACAGAATCTCCACAAATCACCGATTATGATTTACTTAGCTCGACGCCTTATTTTTCTGTATGTAACGTTTTCAAAACAGAAGTCTGTATATAATCTAACTTATACTGCAGAAAATTATGTTCTGAGATTTCATTATACAATCATTGAAATGATGATCAGTTGTTCTTTACATAATCGATAGGTTGAACATCACTACGGGAAAGCCACAAGACGCCGACGGCCAAAATGTCGGGGCCGTCGGCGTATAAGGCGAGCTAGGGAAGCCGCGAACGCGGCCGTCGGCGTAAAAACCCCGTCGGCGTAGCTCGACATACGCCGACGGCAGCCGTCGGCGTCTACAATGCCGTCGGCGTACAAGGCCCGCCGTGACGGCACGCAAACGGGGCTTTACGGCATTGATACGCCGACGGCGACCGTCGGCGTCTACTTTTTTCTATTTTTCATTTAATCTGAAATAATTTATATCTTTAAATCCGTAAATCAAAATTTAATAAATTTAATGTTTAAATCGATTAGAAAAATGAGAGGAATCCAAATATGAAATTCATAAAATCTTTTTCACCATGCACATGACATTTTGTAACATATGTTTGGTACTTGCTTAATTAAAAAGTCATTTTTGACACTTAAAAATTGAAAATGATATTTACGAAAATATTTTGGAAATTGTTTTTGGCAACAATGTTTTGCATACCAAGACACCCCTATGTGTCAATTATGGACACATTATCACAAACTATGGCATGGGGATGGCCATAACTTGGTCATTTGACGCGAACTCAAGTTTATCATTTTTGCTAGCAACTAGTACACATAAAATGACTCCTTGTCAAAGGAATTCATTTTTTGAGTATTTCCTCAATTTCTTTTGTTTTTGTGAAAAAACGGTCAAAATGACCGTCGTGCCTATTCATTGAAAGGGGTCACATTTTTGAAAACTATCGACGTTTCTGTGATAAAGTCACTACTTGTGTACCTAAAAATGCTTTTTGTAAAAAAAAAATAAACCAAACTATCACACACTTGTAGTTCAATTTCAATTACTTTTGGAAAATCGGCATAAAGTCATTTAAATAGGAATAATTAGGTAAAAATCGAGAAAATTCCTAACACTTGGGTATTATCCATAAAATATGTAGTACCCTTTGTGACAATAAGATGGGTGCCTTTTGCAACATATTTTTGATATTTCCTCCATAACAAAAGTCATTTTTGGCACTTGAAAAATGGAAAATGATATTTATAAAAATAATTTGGAATTTGTTTTTGGCAACAATGTTTGCCATACCAAGGCACGCCTATGTTTCAAATATAGGCACATTATCACAAACTATGGCACAGTGATGGCCATAACTTGATCATTTGGCGCGAAACCTATACATGTCTATAGATGATAGACCTTTTTGTGAAGCATTTTTTTAACAATTTGTAAAAAAAGAAGTTTATCATTTTTAATAGCAATTAGTACACATAAAATAACTCAATGCCAGAGGATACCTTTTTTTGAGGGTTTTTTCCCCTTTATTTAATTTTTTTTTCAAAAAAGAGTCAAAATGGCCAACATGACTATTCATCGAAAGAGATCAATTTTCTAAACCATCGATGTTTATACAATACAAAGGATGATATGGATGTCATATTTGAATTCCTCTCATTTTTCTAACTGACATAGACATTTTATTTTTCAAATTTCGATTAACGGAATTAAAGATATGAATTATTCCATTTAAAATGGAAATAAAAGTAAAATTAATTTTATTGTCATTTATTCAAAATATACTGTTACATAATCATTGTTACTTATTCAAATGAATTTTTTTAAATTTAAACAACGAAAAAGTGTAATATCATAACTCAGTGGTTAATATGATTGATATGATACAAGTATTAGTAACTTCTCATTTCTCATTTAGAAGCTAATTTCGAAGGAACTCAAAAGTTAAGCGTGCTTGGGCTGGATCAATTTGAGGATGGGTGACCGAACAAAGGCCGACGGCATTGCCGTCGGCGTATGGAGGGCTGACGGAACGGCCGAATGCCATCTTGTGGGGCCCACCACAGCGTACGCCGACGGGGTCGCAGATGCCGACGGCGGATTGGGTACGCCGACGGCCAGACGCCGACGGCATGCGTGCATACGCCGACGGCTCTTGTTCAATTCCTGTAGTGCATGAAAACAATTGGCAACTCTTTTTTTTGTGATACTGTTATGTCCTCACTATGATCGTTTCAGACATAGTTTAGGGGTATAAGTACACGAATCACATTCAGCGGGCACCTGCCTCATCAGAAACGGTAAATTGGCGTGGTGTTTCCACCTGTCTATACGTTAAAGATTTAGCTGACACCTTCAGTCGACCTGTCACGTGAGTTCGAACATGCCCTGTTGAATGGAGAAATTTGAAACAGAACCAAGTAATGCATGATACATTTCTACTTTTCAATTTAGGATAAACCCAATAGCACTACCCATTTACATCCTGACAAATATACATCATAGCACAAGACTTGATTATTGTTTTCTTAGATCAGGAATTGCAGTAACCTCAGAAGGGTCATCAGACAAGTCCACATTGAGCAAGTTTGATAGGTCGTACTCCATGACTTGAGAGGGCATGGCTTCTGCCAAATTTGCGTCACGGGATAATAAACTTGATGAAACTGGAACTTTCGCATCCACAACAGATATTTCTACCAGCTGTATGTCTTGTCCAGATGGTACGATACTGCCAGGGCTATATTTTGTCGGTTCGTCCTCTCCCTCGTTGCTGTAGAGCACATATTCATGATATGTTGGTGCAAACTGCAAAGAAAAAGGAATCAATTAAGACTAAGCAATGAGGCGACACTACATTCTGAAAATGGAGATTAACAGTGGCTTGGGCAGGGGGGTCAGCAGGGCAGGGTGGGGTTCTGATATCTTCTGTACCTGATGAACAGTATCATGGTAGAAGTCACTGAATTTCAGAGCGTGAAGAAGGCTTCCTCTGAAACCGCCGAAAGGACGGGCATTGGACCCAGCATACTCCTTGTAGGAGAAGGAATATTGGTGCCCAACGGCTGCTATAAGCATCTCAACACAGAGCACAAAATTTTGGAGATAAGCAGCTTTTTCAGCATCTTTTATGAATCCAGATTTCGCAGCAAGGAAAACCATGACACCCTGAGAGAAAAGCTTCAAATTGTGACAAAAGAGCTTCCATTGCTTGCATAAACGCAAACCCATACATAATTTTGAACAAACTGGTGGCTCCAAAATAGATCCAGAGAAGAGAATAACTGATCCTTACAGTGCACTATACCTGCCAATATGTGAGAAAAACAACTGATTTGATCATGATGAATTTTGGGACAGGGTTGTATGGTTGAAGAAGATCTCTGCATGCCGCATAGAACAGTGCAAGAGCAAACAGTGCCATCGAGTATGAGATTGTATAGATGATAGTTATGTACAGATAGGACTGGTTGACGCTGAAGTTTCCATCTTCATATTTTCCTTTGGCGTAAAGTATGAAGGTAATAACAACCAATATTGGCTTGAGGATCACAAACTGCAGACAGCCTTGTTTGCATCTCCGTATAAAACGGCTGTTAACACACACACAAAATATCAGTTATTTAGAGTATCATACTTCATGACATGATTTTCAAAAGAATGTTGAAGTAAATATTTCTGTACTACTAGTAATAATCAATCCAGAGAGTATTACACACCCATCTAAAGGAATTGCTGGGAAACAGCATGTCATCAGGAACCATGACGGCTTCAGAGATCGGCCACTCAAACTTACCACCACCGCACCAGGACCTCCGACCCATGCCAAGCAGAGTGAAAAGAAATTGTATATGACCCAAGCATCGTAGCTGAAACAAAATCACGAAAGTGTAAGTTTTAGCACAATCTAGCTTTGCACTGTATCAATTCGCTCAAAGTTCTACGAGCGCTAATAAAATGGCAAAACTATAAAATACTTGAATTATCACATGTGAACACTGACATGAGAAAGAGTATTAAGGTAGCTAGTTCGATCAACTCATAAGCAAGTAAAAAAAATATGATACCAGAAATGTGAAACGTTACGTCTGTCATTTGCTGGTAATTACAGGAAAATAAACATTTGACCAGAAGTTGGAAAATACTAACAGAGCTCATGGAAATTATTTATCGAGCCTCCTTTTTCCGTAGTATTTTGATAAGGAAGATAAGATAGCTCTGTCAACAAACAGTACTTATAATATGTTATGGATGTGAGAAGCAGCAGCCACAATGGTTTAGGACCGGTGGGAGCAACAAGCAGATGTAGCTTCTGTAATAGAGACATTCAATCCGTTTTGAATACGACCCTAATGTTATTTATTTCAATCTTCTATCATTTGGTTCATTATTTGGTTCGATCTGTCACAGTTGGCTCAGTTAAGCAAATACACCAACAAAGAATGTTTTCCTAGTACCTATTCCCTTCTTCTGCAATAAGGCCTCAAATAAAAATCAAAGCCTTTTAGGGCAGCATCGCTGGCTGACAAAGGTAAGTGCTCCATTCGTCCAACACCCTTCGTCCTCGGATTATTACTCAGCCATGCCTAAGACAACAATTGGTATCAGGGTTCGACCATCATGAGACCATAACACTAACAGCACCTACCCTCTCTCTTCATTCGCCAAACTGGGAAACCTCCCCATATTCTTCATTGTATTTGCGACTCAGAACCATCTTGGATAAACAATATCTATTTTTCAGCTGGACATAGTAACTTTCCCCATACATGGCAGGGATTAATAATTCAGTTGGTGACTAAAATGTCAATAAGCTGACACTAGAATTTTATCTTACACTGGCTACATATTTCCCACGCACTATAAAACGGACTAAAATATTAATGATTTTATGCTCATGCGAAATAATGTAAAGTCATCATTATTTCGCATTGACTCAATAACGAAATAATGTAAAGTCATTAGTTCTTGAGTTGTGTCATCCACCTGTAGTTAGCATTTGTAGAATCCATGTGTTGAGTACTTGTGATCAAACAAACCTACTACTGTGTCATTGACGTGATGGATTAACCAGTTTACATGGTATATGCTCGAAGAAAGGCAGATCCCCCAAAAAAAGTCAAAGCTCTAATGGGAACAGTAACACAGCAGATCTTTAGGACCTACACACTATTATGGGAAGCATTTTGTCACTAGGGAGCATAACTACCACCTCAAAAATAATGTTTCTGCAGATCTTCTTACTGTGGAATCATCAGTTCATCACTATCCATGAAAATACATGTAAATCTTTGATAGATATACAGAAGCGAAAAACATACAGCTAAATTGAGTAAGTGCCGCAGAATTAATGATCCAAGTATTAGAGTTAGTGGCAATCCACTCACATTTCACGGATAGAGTTGAAATAGATCGCGCTATCAGGTAGTGCAAGGGAAAGGAATGACATCACTGCATATACCTGCAAAATAATGTACCTATCAATAATAAGGTTGAATACTGAACCATATGACGTGCAAAAGTAAAACAATCTTACCTAACCTAAACAACATTCTATGAAACTTGATGGTTCCTTGAAGGTATTAGCTAACAACAGAATATGAGTAATATTCGGAGAACCATGGCATGCGTTTGATTCATATGGCACAATCAAGTGATTGATCTAATAAACTTTCTCGTGTAACTATATTCCAATAGCCCCGTGAACCTTTTTTAAGCAAGAATGACAAGAGATAACCCTACGAGTCCACCAGCAATCTAAGCAGATATAGCCACAATGAAACGAACTTCATCCAAAATCGTCAACATGTCAAATAACATTTTGTTGTATTTGCTCCATGCAAAACTCAAAACGGTGACAAAAATGCAAACTATAATGTCACCTTCAAGAAACAGTACCCGTTGTCTTCTGCCAACAGTAATTTGGCAATACAGCTAATCTGTATTCATTCAGGAGACATTCAAACTTATCCAATTTACCAGCATATGAACTACGGAACTAGCATGCAAAATTCAGATCAAACAGCATCAATATGACCAACGAAATTGATAGAAGTAATTTGCACACTAATCAGAACAACAGCAGCAAAGAATGCACCTATAATTAAAAAAGAATGCACCTATATTTGATAGCATTCCTATTCTAATATCAAATTCACAAAGAATCTTACAGACACAACTTTTCACCATGAAATACATCCAAAATCCTCTGGAAGTAGGATCGAATCACCACCTCGTAACCTAAACAAAGCCCCTTCCTTATTAAAGAAAGCCCTTGCTCCATTCACACCAAACCCCTCCTCCCAACGCCATAGGCACATGAAATTACTTAGGGTCGGGAACCACTCAACCACCACCCTGACCCCATCAGAACCTCAAACCCATCACAAGTAACTAGAGAATCCTAATTTGCGAGGAGGCACCTGCACCTCGAGCACCCACGCCACCAACAAATCGCTCACGAGTTCACACACGCACCTCGGAAATCAACACTACGACTAACAAAACCAGAGGCAATCCGTACCTAGCAAACTTGAGCTAGGAGGTAGCCAAAGGGTGGGGATGGGAGCAGTACCGGCACCATGAAGATGACTCGGACGATGAATCGCTGATGGGTGGGCTCGGCATAGTGGAGGAGGTGGTGGTAGATGAGCCGTATCACCACCACCGTCGCCGCCGCAGCGCACGCAAGCGCTGCGGCCGTGTACGCCACCGCCACCGCCCACCCCTCCATACCCTGGCGGCCGCGGAACCGAGGCGGGGGGTGGCCAGGCTCGTCGCGAGACGGGAGGAAAAATGGGGAGCAGCCGGGGGGAATGAATTTGTTGAGAGATCGCGAGCGAGTTCGGGCGCGCTGCAGATGGGGACGGAGTTTTCCGCGTAATAATGGAGGCGTGTTGAATATCTGGCTGGGATTTGAGTTTTGACTCCACGGCAAACTCTACTCGACTACTCCATCTTTGATTCAAAGAAAAACAATCTACTCCCTCTGTTCCAAATTACTCCCTCCGTTCGGATTTAATTGACACACATTTTGTTACATGTGGATGTATCTAGACATCAAATAAGTATAGATACATCAATATTTAGACAAAACCAAGTCAATTAATTTGGAACGGAGGGGAGTAGATGACTTGTATTTGTCTAAAAGTGGATGTATCTAGACATGTTAGAGTTTAGATACATCCACTTTTAGACAAATGGAAGTCATTTAATTTGGAACGGAGGGAGTATTTTTTTACTCAGTGTCTCTTTGATTTTAGAAAATACGAATTTTCAAACATGAGATGCGGGTAATTTTCCTACTCCCTAATAATATCGGTGGTTCGATTCTGCCTCATGAAGCACATTTCGAACAACTCATCGCCAATCCACTCGATGCAGTTGCACATGGTACTGTCATGCTTTCCTTTCTTTCTTTCTTTTTAAAAACAGGGGATCGGTCCTTGAGAACTTCATTTAATTCCACCGGGTAGAGATATACATAAAGGATCAGAAGAAGACATAAATTAACACACATGTCCTTACATTTTGCACAAATGGCCCTAGAAAAGAAAACAAGAAAGCAATCGAGTCTTGCTCCTGTGGAAAGTTGTGAAATCCTAATGTTTTGTTGTTGTATTGATCTGACTCTCGTGGGGTATATAAAGAGTACAAGACTTGAGAGGTAAGATGTCAATGACTTGGAGTACAAGATGACCTCCAATTCCTATTCCTAGTCGTACACATATTCTAACATTCCCCCTTAATCGTAGCGGGAGTGAAGTGGACGATTGCGACTGGATTTGAAGTCTTGCGCATCCGTCGTTCCCCTCTCTGTCATCATCAACTAAGTCTCTGATGGTCTTCCTCTCTTCACTCCCGCAGTCACAGCGGGAGTGGCTTGGATGCAATGACGACGCAGACGTTGCTGACTGAGTTGTTGCCGATGATTTGTTGTAGACGTTGCCATGGATGTCGATGTCGAGGTAGCTGATCGTGATGTTGCCGTGGTCGATATTTTGTAATCGTGGTTGTTATAGCCTATAGCGCTGGAGGCGCAAAAAAAAATACGCGGTGTTGGACGTAGTGTCTTAGGTTTTGTGCGGCGGCGGCGGGTTTTTGTGTCATTGTGCGGCGGTGACAGGGATCTGCGGCGATATCGGGTTTTTGTGTCATTGTGCGGCGGCGGCAAGTTTTTGTGTCATTGTGCGGCAGCGGCGGCAGAGATCTGCGGCGGCGGCGACAGCAGGTTTTTGTGCGGCGGCGGCAAAAAGACCACGTGGATGTAGATCTTGGCGATGATTATGTTGACGATGTAAAACTTGACGATTATCTTGGTGTAGTCGTACAGCTCGGCGGAGGCGTCGTAAGTCGGCTCGGTGTAGTCCGGTTCAGTATGAGCAGGCAGACGGGTCGTGCCCGTCTCCTCCCCTTCGTCCCGAGAGAGGAGAGGCGATTTTCTAGAAAACCGCCCGGTCAACCCACCTCGCCGCCGCGGATCCGGCCGTTTCCTCCCCTCCGCCGGCTGCTCCGGCAGCGGGAGGGTGGGGGAACGCTGGATCTCGGTGTGTACATAGTGTAGGGTTTGCTAGGCTCGTTGCCGGCGGCGCTCTGGAGGCGGGGGTGCGGTTGGTGGTGGTTTTGGTGGCGGCGTTCTTCCCCTTCGCCGGTGGTGTTCTTCGGAGCTTCGCCGTGGAGCGGCCGCCCTCCTCGTGCTCGCAGCGCCTGGGTGCTGCCGTGCGCGAGTTCCCCGACCCCTGGCTGGATCCGAGGCGACGGATCTGGTGGCTGGGGTCGCGGGCGGATCCTTGGGCTCGTCGAGATCTTCTACATCTTCCGGCAACGGCGACGATGGCGGCCGAGGCAAGGTGGTGTGGATGGGCTAGGGGGGCGCTCGCCCGGGTCGTTCATCGACAACAGCTCCGCCGTGGCGCGGCGGACGGGCACGGCGGCGTCTCTCATAGGGCAAAGATTTCCCTGACAGCGGCAAGAAGGCGGCCGATCGTCCTCGTCTCCGGCGCCGGTGATGTTGAAGCTCTCGTTGCTTGTGGTTCCTTTTCCTCTACGTATTGTGCTTCTGTATTTCTACTGTGTACTTTGTACGTGGTTTTCGGTTGAATATACGTGGTGAAAAATGCAAAAAAAATAGTCCGGTTCAGTGCAGTGCAGATCGGTCTTCGCATGCTTGTAGATCTTGGTGGCATAGTAGGACTTTTTTTGACACAGCCAAACAACCACGTATATTCACCACCGAACCACGTACAAAGTACATAGTATAAAGACAGTACAAACAGGAAAATACGTAGAGGAGAAACCAGAGCTGGCACCGAGCACCGCAGCACCGCCGGCGATGGAGACGAAGAGCGGCGACCACCACCCTTCCGCTGCCTGGGAACATTTAATCCCTTGAGAGACGCCGCCGTGCCTCTCCGCCGCGCCGCGACGGAGTTCTTGACGATGAACAGCCGGGGCAGACGTCCCCCCGGCATCCCGACGCCGCTTTGCCACGGCCGCCTTCGGATCCGCCGCAGGAGGGAGCTTCGGAGCTCGTCCAGCACTGGCATAGTAGGACTTGACGCAGGTTCGTCGGCGGGCGGCATGCATCCATCTACGTGGATCTGCTGGTGCATACCTGCTTATCTTCTACTCCGTATTGCATGACGAACTCCATAATCCTGGCGCATCATGCCCTCTTCTAGTACACGGCCTGCACATGTACGTGACATGCCACCAACCACGAGATCTGACATGCAGGTTGATGTGGGTCCAGCAGCCGCCGCTGCTCGTTCGGACGCGAGAGCTGCTCTTGGCCAGCCAGCATGCTCCCATCATCGGAAGGTTGCTGAAGTCCGGGCGCCCGTCGTCTTGTCCGTCAGATCTCCTCTTGTGCGTAGCGCGTGCCAGTGTACAGCCGTGAGCACCGCCGATCTTGCGCTGATTTTCACCGGACGAAGGTAGTACATATTCAGGGATTTATTTCGTGCCTAATACGATCTAATCTATAGAATCGGGGATTTTAAAATTTGTCTAAAACCTAATCTATTGAACCGATCAGATCTTTGATCTAGACCGGGTGCCGCATCCCCGAGGAGGGGCGGCGCGTTGCGGAATTTGTAAAGAAACCTAGGACCGGCGTCGTGAGACAAACCGCTCGGATACCATGTGAAAAGTTGTGAAATTCTAATGTTTTGTTGTTATATTGATCTGACCCTCGTGGGGTATATAAGGAGTACAAGACTTGGGAGACAAGATGCCAATGACTTGGAGTACAAGATGACCTCTAATTCATATTCCTAGTCGTACACATATTCTAACAGCTCCAACTCCACCACACAGATTGCAGAGCTCAATAGCAGAGCCGACCGCACCGTCGCCGGGGATGAAACCACTTGGGACGGGGTGACGGGAGCCCGCTGCACCGGAGCTGAAGGGGCTCCATCTTGGCATGAACGCCTAGAGGTTGAAGAAGACCGTCAATCGCCAGCTCGGAGAAGCCACCGACACCAGCGATAGAGATGGAAATGGTCGCCCTTCGACCACGTTGAACGGCAGCCGAAACAAAACCACCGGAGATGCACTCCCAGGAGAAACACCAAAGCGCCCCTGTTGCGGATTCGCTAGATAGTAGCTAACCACCCCAAAATCTCCATCTACCTTTCACCATGGCCAACAGAGGGAAGGGAAGTTCCAGGCATTGGGGGTACTAGCAGCATATCCATAACATCATGGCCTTACTGAAAAAGGTGACAACATGGGCTTGCATCGTGTTCTTCGGCTCCGACCATTGGAGCACCATCACGAGCAAGATCACTCCAGCCAACACTGAGTTATGCCAAAGAACCCAGCATCATCCTCGCAGTGCCAGCTTCAGATTGGCCGATCAGGACGCCGTTCCACTCCCTCCCCTCACCGCCAAGGCCGGCCAGAGGAAACTTCACAACCATAGATCGCAAGATCACGAGCAGGGCCATATCTGCCTTTATTGAAGAGGCTTTCTGCCACCACAATTCCCACGCCAACCTCCCACCTCAGGAGCTCGTCGGAGAGCGTCGGGGCGACCAACTAGCGCCAGGTAGCTGCACCAGAGGGAAAAAAGTCAACGGCATCTCGCCAATGGCCACGGAAGACCACAAAACTAACCATACAACTACATCGAGATGAGCAACAAGCCTGGTGATGACCCACAAGTATAGGGGGTGTATCATAGTATTTTCGATAAATAAGAGTGTCGAACCCAACGAGAAGCAGAAGGTGCTGGCAAGTAGTTTCGTGCAAGGTTTCACTGCAAATACTAACAGACAAGTTTTTATGGGTTTTTGTAATAGCAAGTAAATAAAGTGCGAGTAAATAAAAGAGAGCAATAATAAGTGCAGAGAGTGGCCTGATCCTTGTTAGCATAAAGGACAAGCCGGTGGTGTTACTTATGATGACTAAAACGTTCCCGAGGACACATGAGAATTTCGTCAAGTCACTTTCGCTTCATACCACTACTTAGTCTTTAATATTTTGATAAGTGTTGTGTGGGTGAAACTATGCTAATGCACCACCCTTACTTGGACAAGTACATACTTGTGATTAAACTTTCTTACAAGCATCCGCAACTGCAAGAAAGTATTTAAGAATTAACTAACCACAGCTTTAAACTCCTACACTTCCTTGTGCAATAGCTTTCCAACGGGGGTTTAGGTTTCTGTCGCTCTGGCAACCCCACAATAAGTAAACTAAATACACAATGCATTCTTCTTGGCACATAAAGGTGAAGTATCATGTAGTCGACGTTCACATGACACCACTAGAAGAATAACACCACAACTTAAATATCAAATTATTAAATACTACTCAAGATAATTCCACTACTATTGTCAAGACTTCTCCTATGTCCTCAAGAACTAAACGAACTACTCACGAGACATCATATGGATCATGATCAGAGGTGATAAAGTGATGAACAACAATCTGGACATAAAAGTAATTCACCGGTAAAACTCCCTAGCATCAACTACATCAAGTAATCAACACCGGGAAAGTAATCCCCAATAAACTAAACAAGGAGGAACCCTAGATGTCTCAGCGGAGCAGCGGTGATGATGGTACTGGCGGTGGAGATGGTGTGGATGATGATCCCGATGAAGCCCGTGGCGATGACGATGACGATGGCGACGATTTCCCCCTCTGGGAAGGACTTTCCCCGGCAGATATCTCCCTGCCGGAGAGATTTCCTCTCTCTCTGCTTTCCGCCCCCGAGACGGCGGCGGAATATTTCTTCCAAGCGTCCCCCGTGATTTTTGGTTACGGAGAAGATATACGCGAGAGGGGGGAGCTGGAGGCGACCCAAGGCCACCAGGTGGGCCCAGGCGCGGTCCAGGGTTGACCGCGCCTGGGTGGCGTCTGGCCACCTGGTCGCTCCCCTCAGGTCCGTCTTCTGGCTCCCCTCGTCTTCTGGCAAAATAATGTTCTCTGAATTTTCTCGGAATTTTTGGAGTTGCAGAAGTATAGTATCTTGACGGTGCCTTTTCCAGCTGATTCCGGGCTCCGGTAGTTAAATCCCCCATAATCACCGAACATGCAAAATAAGATAAAATAACACAAATATTGTATTCTAATATCAAATATATCAATAAATAACAGTAAATTATGATATAAAATAGTGATGCAAAATGGACGTATCAACTCCCCCAAGCTTAGACCTCACTTCTCCCAAGCGAAAACTGAGCTCAGTAAACATGAACACAGGTTTATGGAGTGCAAATGTCGATAATAAAGAATACGAACATGAAGCATCACTTAGTTAACAAGTACTCGTGTATATTACACAGCAACCTTTCTCATAAAACTTAACTTGAAACAAAAGAAGATGAACATACATGTAAACGTGAATCAAGAAAAGCTTACTTGAGTTGTGGCAACTACGTTCTTGGTTAAAGAACAATCAGGATTTCATACTTTTATATTTCAAGAGGAATCTTTATATGATAACTATTATTTAGCAAATGTCACATGTTTTAATAAACTAAAAATCTTTACCATACGTTGTGAACCTCTAGAGTTGTGTACCTGCAATTAGAATTAGAATGCTAACAAAAGGAAAAATACATCTTACAATGAAGCATAATCAAACATGTTGCTGCTATATAATTGATTGCATCTCACAACACTAAATGCTTGCTTGTGGAGAATAAGAAGGATGGGTATACTGACTCAACATAAAAGTAAAAGATAGGCCCTTCGCAGAGGGAAGCAGGGATTAAATCATGTGCTAGAGCTTTTTAAGTTTTCGAACATAGAAGTAAAGATTGTTTTGAGAGGTGTTTGTCTACGTCAACGAATGGCAATAGTAGTCTTGTCATCTTCCATACCAAATAAGTTTTAAGAGCGATTCCGAGATATCATACTTTATTCTATATATATATATTTTGACACTCCTCCCCACCTTTGCTTACACAAACCATGGCTAACCGAATCCTCGGGTGCCTGCCAGCAAGCACATATCCATGGAGGAGTGTCTATTTAATTTATTTCTGATATTGGACTAACCAGCAATGTGCAAATTTGTTGACGAGCAGATGAAGCGTGCAAGTCAAAATAAACTTATTTGGCATGGAAGATAACAAACCCAACTACTACGTCCTCATGAACTGAAGACAATGCCACAAATATAGAGTATTTTGAATATTTTAAAGGTAGCACGTGACTAATTTACTTGGAGTGGCAGCGAAATACCACATGTAGGAAGTTATGGTGGACACTTTGGAAGGTTTTGGCTCAGTATTTTGTATGCACGAGAAGCATTCCCTCTCAGTACAAGGATTTAGGCTAGCGAGGCTTTTTAGCAAACACAAGAGTTGAGAGATACAAGCAAATATATAGAGCAACATGATAAATCATGCATTGTAAATTGTTTCCCTAGTTAGTCATCAAATTCTAAATTGCAAGAATACAACGCTAGAGAGCTAACAAGCATGAAAAGGTACCCAATACAACTACTTGGCATGCAAATCTATCTTCTCTACTTTAAATGTCAAGGTGTTAATATTATGACCAATACTAGGTTTGCCACAACTCAAAAAGATTTACTTGCTACACCCAATGTAAGCCAACACTTCTCTCAAGATCAGCACATAAAAGAGATTGCAATGCTAAAATAAAAGGTGCAGAAAAATAAGCAAAACTTCTCATTAATATTCCATCATTGACAAACTCACTCCAACGGATACAAAGATAACTCACTTGAAAGAGCATGCTTGCTCCTAATCTGTGTTGGAGCTTAATGACAACACATTAACAAGACTAACAATATTGCTGAGTTGTGCAGGTTTTCATAGATAAAACACTTAGTCCGAAGATGAAGAGAGGAGACCTCAAAATCTGAATCAGCATCAGGCTGCTTCTCTCCTGGCGGTAGTACCGCTGGGTGCAGCGGTAGTACCGCTCCTCCTGGAGCTGAACTACTTCAGTGCCCAGCTGGACTCCCTGTGGCGGTAGTACCGCGGCTGGTACCGCTGCCATCAGGCGGCGGTAGTACCGCTGGCGCTACCGCCAGAGGTACCGCTAGGAAGTTTGAAGCCTCGGGTATGCCTACGGTACCCCGGCGGTAGTGGCCTAGTAGTACCACTGGAATTAATTCTTTAAATCCAGCGGTAGTACTGGCCGCGCCGATGGTAGTACCGCCACCTGGTGGCAACGGTACCCCTTGTGGTACCGCTGTTGCTGGGAAGCGGTGCAACACCAGGTACCGCTGGTATACATGCAGTGGTAGTACCGCCGTGCAGGTTTTCCTGCACGTAACGGTTCGATTTTGAGGGGCCCTATATAAAGGCTTCTTCTCCCCCAAGAAGAGGCGGTGATTTACATTCTCTCTCCTCCATTACTACTGAGCTTTAACTTCCTAGATCTCCCACTCCAACCAACCAATCGCCTTGATTCTTAGTGGAGTGAAGGAGGAGGTCTAGATCTACATCTTCACCGAAGGAATTTCAAATTCATTCATCCCCTTTGTGGTTCTTGTTCCTCCTTGGGTTGCTTGTAACCCTAGGAGGCCTTTGTGGATTTTGGAAGCCTCAACTTGTTTGCGAGGTGCTCCGAGACATTGTTGGGAGACTCCAACTCATTGTGGAGTTCCCCGACCTTTGTGTACGGCTTGGTCAAGCCTCAAAGATGACCTCATAGTGGAAGAGCTACGCCTTCATCGGCAAAGCTCACGGAGAATAGAGTGAGCACATCCGTGCTATTGGAGTGCCTAGGTGGCTCCACACTCGTCCAACGTAGACGTACTTCCCTTGGGAAGGAACTACGGGAATCATCTCCGTGTCTCTACTTTGTGGTTAGTTCTATCCTTCACTTGTTGCTTCCGCTACACTTTATATCTTGCTTGTATCACATAGGTTGTATTCATCTAGTACATATCTAGTTAACCTTTGTTTTACTTGCTCTAGCCCTAATTAAAAAGGAAAAAGATTAAAATTGGTAGTCGCCTACTCACCCCCCCTCTAGTCGACTTTCAATTGGTATCAGAGTCTAGGCTCTTATCTAAGGCTTCACCGCCTAAGAAAAAATGGTCGAAGAGAAGGATCCCGAGGCTCCCGTTTCCAACGCTCATCTTGATAACGTTGTTAGTGGCCTTGAGACCAAGATCGAAAATCTTGATCTCAAGATCACCACCAACGTCATTAGTGAGATGCGGAAGATGTTCGAGCAAATTACGGGAAAGCCCCCTTGTGTGGATGACGCTCCATCCTCTCTAGACTTCCCAAACAAAGACGTCGATGTCTTGACTTTGGAAGTCAATCCTGAGAAAGCAAAGGCACAAGCCAATGCCAACTCGGGAAAATGAGAGAATGGTACATCATCCACCCCAAAGGCTTTTCCGGGGTGTATTCACAAGTTCCACTGGAACAAGTGTATAACCAAATCCACCGACAAGATGACAAGCCAAACATCGCCAATATGGGCGCACCTCCTAAGCTTGACACAAAAAACTTTCCTAATTGCAATTTTGCATGAAGTCACATATGTCTAGTTCTTGTGTTGATTTGCTTGACATTATAGAGCGCGGCTTCTCTCCAAGGTATCCCGCCAATTTGACTCCAAGTGAGAAGGCCGATCATCAACTCAACGCCACCGCTATGCACATGGTCCAAACCGCCGCTGGTCCAACATATCTTACTCACCTCCGAAGATGCACCACGGTGAAGGAATCATGGGCCGCTCTCCATACCTTGTTCTTGGGAAATGAGAGCATTCAACGCTCCAAGTATGAAGCGGTCCAAGATGAGGCCGATGAGTTTGTGATGAAGGATGATGAGACTCCCGAAGAGCTTTATAGAAGACTCACCACTCTTGCCGTCACTTTGGGCGACTTTGGCTATGAGAAGATTGGTGATGATTGGATCAAGCGCAAGTTTCTCAAGGAAATCACTCCGTCCAACCAAGGATTGGCTCAAACCATTCGATCAAGGCCGGACTTTGCGTCTCTTAGCTCCAACACGGTGGTCAATGAATTTGTATCTATTGGAATGGTAGTCAAGAGCTCCATCAATGCTCTTGCTCGCCAAAGATGACTTGCGGGTCAATCACCAAATGTTGCTTTGAAATCGAAGGCCATTGCACGTGAGGAAGTGGTTGAGCATGAAGATGAAGAAGATGATCCGGAAGAGACCAAGCAAGCCTATAGTGAACACATGGATCTTGCCGCAAAGGCTTTTTTGGAGCAACCGCTCTAAAGGTGCAAGATCTTTCGCAAGAGGAGGCAAGTCAAGAGTTGAATGTCCAAGGACATGCTATAATTGTAGCAATCAAGACCACTACATTGCCGAGTGCCCGTACAAGAATAGAGAAGACACCAACGGCAAGCTTGTGAGAAAAGACAAGAACATCAAGACCGTTGGCAACAAGAACTTCGTGAAGAGGAAGGTTCCAAATGCCTTGTGTGTCCAAGATAGGAAAGTTCTTGAAGAGTATATGTCCGGTGATGAGGATGACGATGTTGAAGGTGTGGCACATGTGGCCATTGCTACTACTTCCACTGCACCGGCATCCCTCTTCGAATCTCCCAATGAGAATGAGGCCATTCTCTACACATGTCTTATGGCAAAAGCCGACTCGGTAACCCCTTCTCCTAAGCCCATTACTTCTGCGCCTCCTTCTTTGTTGGATTGTGTAGAAAATGTTGAGAAGGAGGCCCAAGGTCCAAATGTTGTGGACTTATGGCTAGCTAAGCTCAAGGGGGAGAACAAGGTTCATGTGAATGCTCTTATTGGGTAACTTGATGAGACTAACCTTCTTGTAGATGAAAAGGAGGAGAAACTCTTGACCATGGAGGCTAATGAGTGTGATTACGCTAATGAAATAGCGGAGCTATCCAATGCTCTTGAGAAAGAGCAAACTCGTAGGAGTGCTCTTGAAGAGGCCCTCTCTAACCAAGAGGAATCATATGCTATTGATATGTCTAGAGTAAAAAAGGATCATGAACATGCTCTTGCTACGTCCAAAATTCTTAAGAATGAAAAGAATGAGCTAGGTATTGGCCATGCTAGACTTGAGAAGGAAAACAAGAGACTTGATGAGGAACTCAAAGCCCTCAAAAGGTTTTTTGATGAACTCCAAAAGTCTTATGATCAATACATAAGTCAACAAGTGGAACAATGCCTTGCTTCTTCCTCTAATACTAATGTTGCTAGCTCTAACCCTTATTGTGAGCATGCTTACCTTATTAAGGAGAACGCTAGGTTGAAGGCCCAACTTGAGAAGGGCCTTGCTTCATGCATTCAAGGTGAGAAGAATCTCAATGATCTTTTGAGCAATCAAAAGGATCAAGTTGGGAAAGAAGGACTTAGGTTCTCTACCAAGTCAAAGAAGAAGAACAAGAAAAAGAAGAAGTTAACTCCCCTTCCAAGAATATTGCCTTTGTTAAGGAGGGGGAGATGGATAAGGAGAAGGAACCCAACACCATTGTGGGTGGTGAGGCCACAAGGGGCAGCGCCACTCACAATGACTTTGCCGGGAAATATAACCCATCTTATGTTCTTTTGAAATCTAGAGATGGACATGTTTATGCTAAATATGTTGGCACTTCTTATGGTGATGATTATCATTGGGCTATTTGGGTTCCAAAGACCCTTGTGACTAACAAGAAAGGACCCATTCAAAAATGGGTACCTAAATCAAAGAGTTGATCTTTTGTAGGGTGCGGCGTCCGGTGCGGGTCGATGGACGGTGGATAGTGGCGCATCCCAACACATGACCGGACGCATTGACTTGGTGGATGATATTAAACCTCCTTTAACACAATATTCCCATGTCAAGATTGGTGACAACCACGAGCTTAAGGTATTGGGACGCGGCAAGGTTGTTGTTGCAAGAGAAATCTCGATCAAGAATGTCCTTGTTGTTGAGTCCCTTGGTTATAATTTGCTTTCCGTCTTTCAACTTACCAAATGTGGTTATGGGTGCTATTTTGATGACGAGAGTGTGATCATCACCGTGAAGGGGTCTCTTAAAGTAGTCTTTGTTGGGCATGTCGAGTTTGGTATGTATGTGCTTGATTTCTCGAAAGAAAGCACCTCTACCGCGACTTGCCTAATGGCTAAAGTTGATGTGGGCTGGCTTTGGCATCGCCGACTAGCCCACACCAATATGAGAACCTTGCATGACCTTCAAAGTGGTAATCACATTCTCGGGCTAACCGATATTAAGTTCTCCAAAAATCGTGTGTACAGGTCTTGCGTTCTAGGCAAGCAACATGGAGAAGCCCATCCACAAAAGATGCATATTACCACCTCGAAGATTCTCGAGCTCATTCACCTGGACCTTTTTGATCCTCTATCTTATGATAGTCTTGGAGACAAGAAGTATTGCTTGGTGATTGTTGATGACTATTCAAGATACACATGGGTCTATTTCTTCAAGAAAAAGAGTGAGACTCAACAAAGAGTCATTGACTTCATCAACATGGCCCAACGTCAATATCAAGAGAAGATCATGGTGATTCGGAGTGACAATGGGTCCGAGTTCAAGAACTACACCGTGGAGGGATTTCTTAGTGAAGAAGGGATTGCACATCAATACTCTACTCCATACACCCCTCAAAAAACGGTGTGGCGGAGAGTAAGAACTGGACACTCGTGGATGCGGCAAGGATTATGATTGCGGAGTATGCTTCTCCGTACAACTTTTGGGCCGAAGCCATTGCTACCGCATGCTACATCACCAACCGGGTCTATCTCCGTAAGATCACGAACAAGACTCCATATGAGATCCTCCTCGGTAAGAAGCCGGACCTTTCATATTTCTGAGTCTTTGGATGCAAGTGCTTCATTCGCAAGAAAGGTAACCGCTTGTCAAAATTCGAGACTAGATCAATTGAGGACATCTTTGTTGGTTACTCCACAAACTCTCACGGCTATAGAGTCTACAACAAGACCACCGGTCAAGTTGAAGAGTCTAGTGACGTGAAGTTTGATGAGGATAATGGCTCCCAAGTGGGGCAAGTTGATTCTAATGTTATAGGTGATGTTCCCATGGAGCTTGCTTTGAGGAGGATGGCAATTGGTGATATCCGTCATATTGAAGAGGACCCTCCTCAAGATGAGCCACCTCAAGACTCATCACCTATCCAAGTTCCTCGAGTGATCCAATAGCAAGCTACGAGTCCTCAACCAAGCGAGCAAGTTCAAGAACAAAGTGACCCCATTGTTGAACAAGATCATCCCATTATTGATCAAGTCCAACCCAATGATGCTCCCTCAACACAAGATGTTCAAGAACAAGCTCATGATGGTGCACAAGGCCAAGAACAACTTCATGATCAAGAACAAGTTCAAGATCACTGTGGTGCACATGACTCCCATGATGAAGGCGATGATCAAGCTACATCTCAAGAAACTTCGGAGGAAGTCAAGACAAGAAGAGCAATAAGAAGAGAACGTGACCTCATCCTCCAAGAACATACTTTGGATAAAGTCCTCGGAGAGGTTATAGACAAGATCGTCACAAGAAAACAATTGGCAAGCTTTAGCACCAATCATGTTGTTGTCTCCTTCATCGAGCCCAAGAAAGTATATGAAGCCCTTGAAGATCATGATTGGGTGGAGGCCATGCATGAGGAGCTAAACAATTTCAAGCGCAACAAGGTGTGGAAGTTGGTTCCAAGGCCAAAAGATTGCAAGAATGTCATCGGCACCAAGTGGGTCTACAAGAACAAGCAAGATTCGAACGGGATTGTCATTCGAAACAAGGCAAGATTGGTGGCACAAGGCTTCTCTCAAGTCGAAGGTGTTGATTTCGGTGAAACCTTTGCTCCCGTTGCTCGCCTTGAGTCTATTCACATCTTGCTTGCATATGCATCTCATCATAACTTTAAACTTCAACAAATGGATGTTAAAAGTGCTTTTCTTAATGGTCCAATTAATGAGTTGGCATATGTGAAGCAACCTCCCGGGTTTGAAGACCCCAAGTATCCCGATCATGTCTATAAGCTCGAGAAGGCACTCTATGGCCTAAAGCAAGCCCCACGTGCGTGGTATGAGCACCTTCACGAGTTTCTAGTCGATCGTGGATTTCACGTGGGTGTCATAGATCCCACCCTTTTCACCAAGAAGGTTGGAGGGAACCTTTTCATATGCCAACTCTACGTTGATGATATCATATTTGGTTCTACTAACAATGCTTTCAATGATGAGTTTGCCAAGCTTATGACTAGCAAGTTTGAGATGTCCATGATGGGGGAGTTGGAGTTCTTCCTAGGATTTGAAGTGAATCAATATAGGGAAGGCACCTTCATCAAGCAAGCTAAATATACCCAAGACATGCTTAAGCGATTCAACTTGGTGGGTGCCAAAATTAGCAAGACCCCGATGTCCACAAAACATGATCTCCACACCGACACCGAGGGTAAAGATGTTGATCAAAAGCTTTATCGTTCTATGATTGGTTCTTTGCTCTATCTTTGTGCATCTAGACCGGATATCATGTTTAGTGTGGGTAAGTGTGCAAGGTATCAAGCGGCTCCTAAGGAGAGCCATATGATGGCGGTCAAGCGCATCCTTCGATATTTGATTCATACCCCAAACTTTGGTCTTTGGTATCCCAAGGGTTCAAGCTTTCATCTCATGGGGTATTCGGACTCGGACTATGCCGGAGAGAAGAAGGATAGGAAGTCCACTTCCGGGGGTTGCCAATTTCTTGGCCGCTCCTTGGTATGTTTGTCTTCCAAGAAGCAAAATTGTGTTGCTCTCTCCACCACCGAAACCGAGTACATCTCCGCCGCGAGTTGTTGTGCTCAATTGCTTTGGATGAGGCAAACCTTGAAGGACTATGGAGTCAACTTCGACAAGGTGCCTCTCTTTTGTGACAATGAGAGTGACATCAAGATCACCCACAACCCTGTGCTACATTCCAAGACGAAGCATATTGAAGTGTGTCACCACTTCATTCGGGAGCACGTGGAAAGGGGCAACATTGACTTGTCTTATGTAGGTACCAAGGATCAACTCACGGATATCTTCACGAAGGCCCTTGATGAAACAAGATTTCGAGAGTTAAGGAATGAGCTAAATGTCGTTGATGCGAGTAACTTTGCTTGAACACCGCGCACACCTACCCATAGTGTACTTGATAACTAGTTTGGATCTAGGCATAGTTTTAGGGGGAGTGTAGCTCAATTCATGAGTCAACGCTACCCCTATGATGCCAATATAAACAATTCGTGCTTCATTTGGTCACTTTTGGTGACAATATGTGCTTAAACGATGAGTATCGGCCGAGAATCCAAGATATATCTTCGCGGTTCCGGGTTGAATTTGCTCATACATGGTGGCTTCGGCCACCGCCCTTCTATTTGAGAGGGGTTGGAGCTTATTTGGTTTCTTCTTAGACCTCTTTTCGCTTTTGTGGAGATCATCCTAGTTTGGCTTTTCTCTATTTGCCTCTTGCAAACTTGGGTGCTCTCCTCTCTCAGTTCCCTTTCTATCCTAAGCCAACAACTCATCCATCAAAAACCATCTTTCCCGATTACAAAGCTCACATGACCTTCCCGGTGGCATTTGTTGACACAGGCGCCCGTACTACCGCTGCCTGGGCTGATTTCGGCTCCCAGGCGCAGTAGTACCGCTCAAGCTACCGTAGTCACCAGGTACCCGGTACTACCGGTGGTTCCAGCGGCACTACCGCTTTGATCAATAGTACCAGGTAGCGGTACTACCGCAAGCCTCGCCGGTACTACCGCTCTGGCTGTGAACACACCAGCAGCGGTACTACCAGTGGGCTACCGGCAGTACCAGTGGGCGGTACTACCGCTGGGGCCAGCGGTACTACCGCCGAGGGTTTTGACCGCGGGGTTAAGTTGGGTGTGGAGGAGGGTTAAATTCTTTTAACCTCTCACTCCAACCCCGACCCCAACATTCTCTCCCTCACCGCCGCCGCCATCACCAACCGCCGTCGGGAGAGCCGCTTCCTGCCAAGGACAGCCCCACTCCGGACGTGAGGTGCTTGAGGACATTCTCCTCCTTCCTCTCCCCCACTATGAGTTCGGTAAAAGCTCCTCTCCCTCTCTCTCAACTTAGTTGATTTGTTGAGATGCGATTCAAGAAGTTTTTTCGTTGCTCCTGTGGTACAAGTGGTAGATTCCATAGATCGGGGGCTGTACCGAAAGTCAAACCACCAGATCTGGAGGTAGCGGTACTACCGCTCTCCCCAGCGGTACTACCGTTCCACCGGTACTACCGGTATGACTAGCGGTACTACCGCCGACCTGGGATTTCCCAGGCAGTGTGCAATCTTGATTCTTCTCTTTTGATCATGTTTTGCTTTGTGATGCTTATCCCCCTGCTACCTCCCTATGCTATCACAGGTCCTAGCAAGCCGGCTCGTGGGGGCCGCACTAAGCACTTGGCTAAGAGGTCTCGCATGGGCAGGGATGCCGCGGAGGATGAGTCACCCGAAGTGTTGCCTCAGAAATCAACTCGCCGTCAGTTGTCAGATGCAGCCAAGCTTGCAGCTCGTCAGAAATCTCCCGCGGATATGAAGTCCAAGGAGTTTGTTGTTGCTAGAAGGGCGAACCCGTATGATACTCCAAGGGACCCTCGGTATCCCAACCGTGCCTTCCACAACATCTTCCAAGAGAAGATCTACTATGAGGTACTTCCCAAGCACAAGACTAAGGTTGTGGAGCAGTTTTGCATTGACACCCAACACATGGCCAACAATCCTGACTATTTTGGCGAGGCCATGGAGGTTTGTAAAGAGTTTGGCATCTTTGAGTACATCAACATTCAACAAGACTTTAGCATTCCGCTTGTGGCTCAATTCTTCTCCACAGTGCACTTTTTCAATGATGAGCCAAGACGGATCAAGTGGATGACCAAGAGTGAGGTTCTTGAGGCTACATGGTCAGATTTTGCCTCCGTTTTGAATTTGGTTGACAATGGTTTTGTGCTTAGCAATATCTCCGACGAGCAATTCTTCCGCATCTCCTACAATGCCAAGCCCATGAAGCCCTCCGCGCTTCTTGACCTCTATATCTGGGGACGTGGTGTTGTAGGGTTGCAAAAGCACTTGTTGAAGCTTTGGGATATCATGCATAGGATCTTCCGCAACACTATTGCTCCTCGTGTGGGTAATTTTGATCAAATTCATGGAAGAATCATTGACATCATGGTTGTGTCCTCTCAAATGGTTGGCCAAGGGAAGAAGTTAGATGTGATGGACATCATTTGGATTGAGATGTATGCGGTGGTTATGGACAAAAGGCCTCCTATCTTTGGTGCTCTTGTGCAAAAGCTCATCTTTGCCACTTGGGCTCACCACCATCATGATATGGATAGGATCAATGACAAGGATGACTATGTGGAGCACCCGGTCAAGGAACTCCAAATGAAGAAACACCTTCCTCCACTTTACTCTTCCGATGAGGGAAGTGGCTCCGAGGATAACCCCAATGATCCGGAGTTTATTGTTGCTCCCCAAGCCCAAGATAAAGGTTTCAAGAAATGGATTTCCAATGCTCTCCACACGATCTTTTGCCGTCAAGATGACATGGATAGAAGGGCCTACAAGGCACATGAGAGGAGCAAGCTTGACCATCAACTCACTAGGAAGCGCTTTGAGCACTTGGGTGTCCCCGTGGTTCCCAGGTCGGAGGATCGGATCACCGCTTATGAAGAATGGCGCAAGCCTTACCGCTCATGGGTTGAACCGGATCTTGAAGATGATGCTGCATCACATGAGCCCTGGTCTCGCACCGCTAGTCCTTCCACCTCCAACCCCAATATTGATGCCGATGATGATGAGGGTGATGACGAGGAGGAAGACCCCACGCGTGCCTCTACCTCGGATGACGAGTGACGTCCACTTGGGACGTTAGCATCGCCTCTTCCTTTTTGGTGTCTTGATGCCAAAGGGGGAGAGTGTTCTAGTAGTCTATCCGGGGAGTTGCATGGGTTGGGCAGAAGCTCGTTTCTTTCTTTGATCTCTTTCGCTTGTGCCTATCTATCTTTTCAAACTTTGGCTTAGTTGAACTCTATCGCATGGTGTGAGACATGTGGAACCTCGTGTTTAAATTCAAGACTTGGTGTTGTAATAACTTTTGTTGGGATATACCTACTAGGGGTATCACCAGCATGGATCAATCCGGCTAGTCCAGGGTGGCCCGCAGTGGTGGTGAAGGCTTTGCCTACCGGGCGGCCCAGATAGCTGACGACCAAGGAAGGCGGATGCCGGCAAGGAGGAGGCCCAAGACTGAAGCCCATGAAGCCACCAAGACCAAGACGGAAGGCGGCATACTTGCCGGCTAGGTTTAGGACTCCGTATACTTGCTGGATACGTATTCACCTTGTAACCCTAGGTCCAGCCGCCTATATAAGCTGGACCTCGGGACGCCTTTAGGGCAACTCTTGATAGACAACCAACTCATTGTAACCTGTTCACGGCGATATTGCCTTATAGTGAGTTATAGCAGCACGTAGGGCACCGCCACCGCCGTGGTGCCTGAAGCTGGGTAAACCGCCGTGTACAATCCCGACCTTGACGACGTCCACCTTCTTGCCCTACGTTCACCCTCGGCTAGCAGGACCCCGTCTCCTATCCAAGATGCCGATACGACGACAGTTGGCGCCCACCGTGGGGCCTAAGGCGTCAGGCGTCACGTTCCAGGCGGGAACTCTTGGCGGCATCGGCGAAACAATCGCCGTCGGCCGCGCTGTTCGCTACGGCGACAGTCACTACATCAGCTGCGACGAGTCCTACATCCCCGCAGACGACTACATTGTCGGATGCGGAGTTGTGCCGTTTGGCGGCGTCGATGTGTTCATCGGCTACACTTCTGAGGCGTATGGGTTGCCGCGAATTTATTCGCCATCCCACCCGCCCTACAATCAAGACGGATCTGAGTTTGCCTCCTCTGAGGAGTCCGCAGATTCAGATCTACACTTTGTCGGCATGACGGGACTGGGATCAGACTCCCAGCCCAACAGTCAAGATCCCGAATCTATTCTTCCTGCACTCCAGGATGATGTGATGTCGGATGCCGGATCCAGATCTACCGTTCACGTCAACGTAGACTCTGATTCCGAAGAAGATTCTGCCAGCATGTTTGAGCAACGGGTCAAGAAGTGTTTTATTACACCTGATCCTCCGCCATCTGAGGCGGCTACGGGCTCTTCCGTCAACATGCAGCAGATCTTTGTGGCGGATGTCACCGGCGCAGCTTCAGAGAAGGCGGCAACTGACGCCGCCAACCTGGGGACCCCGGCAACCGATCCACAGTTTCCAGAGCCTCCTGGGGCTCCAAAGAAGAAAATCTGGAGAAGGGCGAGCCCAGCAAGATAGGAAGCATGGCGGCTCTGGCGGAAGTTCTTCACACGCCGGTAAACGACAAAACCAATCCGGCTGATTTGGAGAAACTTCGGAACACCTTGGTGGAGCAAACTGAGTACCTCAAAAGCAAGCAAGCAGAGGTCCAGAGCCTCCTCGACGAAGCCAAGGAGGAAAACGCCAAGATAACTGCCAAGTGCGACCCCAAGCGTAATCTTTTCACCACCACCCCATTGCCCAAGCCGGCAGGACAAGTGGCGGAGAAGAGAGGTAGGAAAGGCAGGGATCATGACACCTTCAAATCCCCTGCCCAAAAGCTTGGTTTCGAGTGGGCTACAGCGCCGCAGCGTAAGGACAAGAACGGGGACGTCATCCTCGCAACACCTGTCCTCAACACTGCGGCCGCCTTGGACATCCTCAACAATGATGACTATGACAAGGACGAGAAGATCTACTACGCATCGATCCTTGCTCGCAAAGCTCTAGAGCAGCAGGCCCGTGCTGATTCTCGCGCCGACATGGCGGACGCAAGGGGAGGAAAGTTGGAATCAAAATCCAACGCTTGCAAAGCTGCGGCCGGTGGCAACCCAGAAGATCCGTCCGGTTCCAGTAGCCACGGAAAAGGGAAGGACAAGGAGAAAGACCCACGCAAATCACCACCTCCAAAAAGGCAGCGTGATGAGGCATCCAGGACCGGCAACAGGCGCAAGGCCTCACCTCCTCCGCCTAGGCGGGATGAAGGCGGAAGCAGGGGCAGCAAGCAGCCGCCAAGGGTGGCGGCAACCGCGACGATGCCCCGCCGCCAAGAAGAAGCAGGGACCGCACACAGTCCCCACCACCAGTGCCCAGGCACGAAGGCGGAAGCCGGGGACACAACAATGAGCCTAGGCACAGCCGGGCAGCGCAGGACGAGCCACATGCTGATAGATCTGGCAAACAGCTCAGTCCGCAAGACGCGAGACATCGTCTCAATGACATCAAGGCTGGAAAGCAAGATGCCTATCTAGGACCTGAGTGCTTTGGCCCAGCCATCCGCAACGTTCAAGTACCCAGAGACATGACGTCAGTGTCAAAAACTCATCAAAGGTACAATGGAGCGGACAAGCCAAACTCATGGTTGTCGGACTACGCGCTGGCAGTTGAAATTGCTGGAGGCAATGGCCTCGTCGCGCACGCTTCCTTCCCCTCATGTTGGAGGGGACAGCCCGAAGCTGGATCGAAAACTTGCCGGAGAAAAGCATTCATAGCTGGCATGACATGGAAAAGGTGTTCACGCAGCACTTCCAAGGCACGTACAAGCGACCCAATACATACACAGATTTGGTTCGTTGCGTGCAAAAGCCAGATGAAACAGCTACAAGCTTCTTGGCAAGGTGGATTCAAACAAAGGCAAGCTGCGAGAACGTAGACGACAATCAAGCAATCCATGCCTTCACCACGGGCCTCCTGAAGGGCTCAAGTCTCAGACATAAGCTCGTACGCATGCAAGTCAAGGATCTCGGAGTCATGCTCGAAGTAGCAGCCATGTACGCACAGGCGGATGACGATGCACGCGATGGAGATGGCGCACATGATATGGCGCCAAACAGGCGAGCAAGTCACAAACGCAAGGCTCCCCAGGATGACAAAGCCGGACCATCAAACGAGGTCGCCGCCGCCTTCGAAGGCAAAGGCAGCAACCGCAAGTGGAAAGGAAAGGGTAAAGATGGCGGCTCCAGCAAGCAGCGCCTGACGTATGATCAGGCGAAAGCCTTGCCTTGCCCAATCCACGCGTCCTTAGGCAAAGTCAACCACACATTAGGGGAATGCCGGTTCATGGAGGACTTCAAGAAAGACCCCGAGGTTGGCTGGAAATCAAAAAAGAGCAAAAAGGCTGAGAAGACAAAGAAGGAAGACGATGATGGGGCTATGTCCATGTCAGAGGATGAGGAACCCAAGCTGATGCGTAAAGAAAGGAAATATCCCAAGGTACATGGCCAATTGGTGTGCTTCCTGGGCACTCCTTCGGCAAAAGAAGAAAAGGCGGAGATGCGCGAGCTAAACGCCACAGTACCAGACGTTCCCCAGTATCTAGACTGGTCAGAGGAGCCAATAACTGGGATAGAGATGATCATCCAGATCACGTTCCTCACCCCGGCAAATACGCCCTTGTCGTCGACCCTATTGTCGATAACTTCAGGCTCACCAAGGTGTTGATGGATGGCGGCAGTAGCCTCAACATCATCTACGCGGACACTCTGAAGCGCATGAACTTGTCGGAAAGCCAGCTTGACTATAGCAAAGTCAAGTTTCATGGCATTGTTCCGGGAAAGCAAGGCAAGTCAATGGGAAGCATCAGATTGGAGGTTACTTTTGGGCCTGAGACAAACTACCGCTCGGAGTATCTCAGGTTCGAAGTAGTCCCCTTCAAAAGTGCCTACCACGCCATTTTTGGACGGCCAGCTTTCGCCAAATTCATGGCTCGCCCGTGTTACATATACAGCAAGCTGAAGATGCCGGGACCCAATGGTACAATTACCATCAGTGGCAACTTCAAGAAAGCAAAGGAGTGTGAGCGTGGCAATGCCGCCTTCGCTGAGGCAGTCCTCCACGCAGAGGAGTTAGCCATGTTGAAGAAAGAGCTCGATACATCACAGTTGCCGGAGCATGTAAAGACCGCTGAGCAAAAGAACACTTTCAAGGCGTCCGAAGACACAAAGAAGGCGGATCTGGTCCCAGGTGACAGCTCCAAGCAAGTCACCATAGGGGCTGGCTTGGACGACAAATAGGAAAGCGCGCTCGTCAGGTTCCTCCGTGAGAATCAGGACATCTTTGCATGGTCGTCAGCCGACATGCCAGGTGTCCCGAGGGAACTTGCCGAGCATTCTCTTAACGTCTACGAAGGAGCCAAACCAGTGAAGCAAGGAATAAGACGCTACGGTGAGAAGAAGCGGACAGCAATAGGGAAGGAGATCATCAAGTTGCAAGAAGCCAAGTTCATTAGGGAGGTAGTACACACTGATTGGTTGGCAAATCCTGTAATGGTTCCAAAACCTAATAAGGAAATGAGAATGTGCATTGATTATACCGGTTTGAACAAGTGCTGTCCTAAGGACCACTTTGCTTTGCCTCGTATAGATCAGGTCATAGACTCCACAGCCGGCTCCGAGCTGCTGTGCTTTTTGGATGCGTACTCCGGGTACCACCAAATCAAAATGCGAGAATCCGACCAAATCAAAACAGCGTTCACTACACCCTATGGGACCTTCTGCTACATCACGATGCCCTTCGGTCTAAAAAATGCCGGCGCAACGTATCAGCGGTGTATGCAAAGATGCCTTCACGAGCAAATTGGCCGCAATGTTCACGTCTATGTTGACGACATTGCCGTCATGTCAAGAAAGAAGGCAGATTTGCTTGATGATTTGAGAGAAACCTTTGATAGCCTCCGGGTATACAGGATGAAACTCAACCCGAAAAAATGCGTCTTCGGGGTTCCTGCCGGCAAATTGCTTGGCTTTATCGTTTCCGAACGAGGGATAGAGGTGAATCCAGAAAAAATCAAAGCGATCCTCAACATATCCAGGCCCAAGGACCTGAAGGACGTGCAGCGACTTGCCGGATCGGCGGCTGCCGTCAGTCGTTTCATTAGCCGTCTTGGTGAGAAGGCGCTGCCTCTCTACCGGCTTCTGAAGAAATCCGACAACTTCGAGTGGACAGACGAAGCAGACGCCGCCTTGCAGCAACTCAAGGACGCGTTAACGTCTGCTCCAATTTTGGCAGCTCCTCGTTCGCAGGAACCAATGCTGCTCTATATTGCCGCAACTAACTTAGTTGTTAGTGTGGTACTGGTTGTGGAACGCAAGACGGAAATTTCAGACTTGCCGGAACAACGTCCGGTTTACTTCATCAGTGAAGTATTTTCCGCCTCAAAACAGCGTTATCCGCATTACCAGAAATTGGTCTACGGTGTTTTTTACGCCGCCAGGAAGTTAAGGCACTACTTCCAGGAACATTCAATAACCGTGGTGAGCAAGGCACCTCTGGGGGATATCATCAATAATACAGATGCAACAGGCCGCGTTGCCAAATGGGGCATTGAACTTGCCGCCTTCGACATCTCGTATAAGCCCAGAACGGCCATTAAGTCTCAAGCCTTAGCAGATTTCGTAGCTGATTGGACGGAGGCCATGGACGAAGTACCTCTCCCTGAAGATGCATACTGGATCATGCACTTTGATGGATCAAAAATGCTCCAGGGCTCGGGGGCTGGCATTGTTTTAAGAAACCCTCAAGGAGACAAGCTTAGTTATGTGTTACAAATACACTTCAAGGCAACTAATAATGTTGCTGAATACGAAGCTCTCCTTCATGGTTTACACATTGCCAAGGAACTTGGCGTCCAACGTGTCCTCTGCTACGGAGATTCAGATTTGGTGGCGCAACAGATACGTGGTACTTGGGACACAAAGAGCGAAACAATGGCGGCATATCGAGCTACCGTTGACGAATTCGCCAAGTGTTTTCTAGGCTACGAGGTCCGCCATATCCCAAGAACTCAAAATGAGGCGGCAGATACACTTGCCAGAATGGGTCTGAACGCAAAAAGGTACCAAAAGATGTTTTCCTGGAACACCTACACAAGCCGTCAATTAAAGGAGCAGACCTCCTTGACCCAGAGTCGGCAGAACCAGTTGATAGTGCTAGCTATGCCGTCTACTTGGTAAAGCCGGATTGGACGACGCCATATTTGGACTTCCTGATCAATCAGGAGTTACCGGATGATGAGGTTTTGAAAAGGCAAATAATAAGAAGAGCCAAGGCATTTACAATAATCAAAGGTGAATTGTACAAGCGTAGCACCACTGGTGTTTACCAACGCTGCATTTCGCCCGAAGAAGGCAGAGAATTGTTGGATGAGATACATGCCGGCGTATGTGGACATCATGCTTCTTCACGCGCCCTTGTTTCAAAAGCCTTCCGACAAGGTTTCTATTGGTTGACAGCCAAGCAAGATGCAGAAGACATTGTTAAAAGGTGCAGGGGCTGCCAACTTTATGCCAGACAATCACATATGCCGGCTCAAGAGCTTAAAACAATACCCATCACGTGGCCTTTCGCAGTCTGGGGCTTGGACATGGTTGGTCCGTTTAAAACGGCGCCTGGTGGCTACACACATTTACTTGTGGCTGTAGACAAGTTTACCAAATGGGTTGAAGCTAAGCCTATCAAAAAGCTAGACGGCGCCACAGCCGCAAACTTTCTGTGGGGAATAATCTCTCGGTTCGGGGTGCCTCATAGCATTATCACCGACAATGGCACTAACTTGTCGCAAGGCGAAGTCGAGGAATACTGTTATAAGCATGGTATCCGCCTAGATCTAGCCTCCGTCGCGCATCCGCAAGCAAACGGTCAAGTAGAGCGTACAAATGGTTTAGTCCTACAAGGAATCAAACCACGTCTCGAAGTACCATTGCACAGAGCGGCTGGGGCTTGGGTGGATGAATTGCAGTCTGTCCTTTGGAGTTTACGCACAACTCCAAACAGATCAACCAAGTTTACTCCTTTCTTCTTAGTCTATGGCGCAGAAGCAGTGTTGCCAACCGACATGATGTACGATTCTCCCAGAATCCAAGCCTACGTCCAGGAGGACGCAGAAGATGCAAGACAGGATGGCCTTGACCTACTTGATGAAGAACGAGATGTTGCCCTTGCGCGATCCGCCATCTATCAGCAAAGTTTGAGGCGTTATCACAGCAGAAGGGTGAGGCAAAGAAGTTTTAGAGTGGGTGACCTGGTTCTCCGCCTAATCCAAGATAGAAAGGGCTTGCATAAGTTATCCCCGCCTTGGGAAGGACCTTTTGTGGTCAGTAAGGTGTTGCTCAATGGTTCTTATTACTTGGTCGATGCACGTGACGGATACAAGAAGAAGCGAGGTCGCAAGCGCAAAAGGAAGGTTGACGACAAGTACGAAGAAACCAAGCGACCCTGGAACATTGAGCAGCTACGTCCTTTTTACACTTAGCAATTTCCACATTGTAATAAGTACTATATGATTATGAAATAAAAGTCTGTGGTTTGCTCATTCAGTTTTGGGATCATGCCATCTTTTGTCTTTTCTCGCAATCATATATCTGTTGTCATAAAAGTTACCAAATAAAATAAGTTTTGCTCCGTGCTAAGGTCCAAACTTTTTTGACATTTGCCGTCTGCCGGCTAAAAACGCAAACAATCTTTGCACCGCCTAATATGCTTATCTGTCTGTTTGTATGTGGGTCGCCTAGTAGTATGTCGTTGGCACCAACATGCTGGCTTTGGTCTCTGAGTCTAAATTAGTTGGTATTGCACCTGGTTGGCTCAGCTAAAGTAACTAAGATGAGGTTCCGCCAACATATGAAAAAGCTAAACATGCAGGCGAGATACATATTAAGGCGGGCCACTTAAGTAAGCCTACCGCCAAGTGTAGCATAAAA